>BMAV01025547.1:638824-657624 GCA_019973955.1 Trichonephila inaurata madagascariensis
CGGAGCGCTTTTCCTCCCCCTGTTGCCACCAGAGAAAAGAGAAACTATGCTTACACTCCTTCCTAGGGTCAGTCACCCCTTCGCTTCTTGGGTGACTAAGATTTATTAGGCGCTCGCCCCTCGGGTCAATCACTCCTTCGCTCTTTGGGTGCTTTCGCAACAGAAGTGTTTTGTGGTTGAGCCATATGTTTTAGAGAAATAATTGGGTGCTTAATTTAATACTTGAAAATGTAATGGAAAATAAAAGTTAAGTTTTACATATGGAATTTAATTTTAAATCTAATTTAATTATCCTTACCTATATATATATAAACTTATTGCAATACATAATGTTACAATGCACAGTTATATTTTTTATCATCTATTTAATAGTTTTAGATCTATTTTTTAAAAAAATTCTATGCACTTGATTTATATTTTTGTATGGTATTATATAAAAATTATATTGGTTTTATGTTCTTAGTTCTCTATGTCAGAATTTAAAGTCCTGCTGATTTTGTAAGATTTTTAATCTATCTACTATTCTTTTGATTATATATATAAATGTAGATTAAAACTTTTCAAGAGAATTAAATATATTTAATGTTTTTCACCCTATGAAATTTAAAATATAACGAAAATTATGTTTTTGTTAAAATTTTAGTTACTTGTAGTAGAAAGAACCATTTCAAATATATTTTAAAAGTTAAAAACATAAAATACTTGCAATTATTTTTAGTTCATATTGTTTTTTAGCAGAAGACCTTCTAGAAACTTCAAATGAAAATTATGTCATAGAATCTTCACAAGGGGGAAAAGAATATAAGAAGACAGTTGTCAAAGATTTTGGGAAAATGTTGGGTCCTGTTGTGAGTATTCTGTCAATTATCTTTCTTTCATTTGTTATGCCTTATTTAATATGATGAATTAAATACTGAAAATTGTAATAAAGAAATTAACAGTGGGAAAAATTCAATTTCTATTTTATTTTATTTTTTTCTAATAACCTATTATGATTCAATTCAAAATAATTTTTCGTGATGCTTTTTGTGCTCTATTTTGCAATGAAAGTAGTTTTAACATTTTAATGCAGCAAAATTTCAAGAAATTCATGAACATTTTTGAATTTATTTAATTTATCTCAATTTTTGCAGACATCTACTGAAAATGCAGCTCGAGACCATATTGCACATATTGAAGAAGAAAAAGGGGCAATTCAGATTCATGTTATTGGTAATTCTTTATCAAACCCTCCTAACAAACAATGCCTTACATGGCTTGTGGAATTGCAAAACTTATTTGCTCGTCAATTACCTGAAATGCCTAAAGGTTATATTATACGATTTGTGTTTGATCCGTAAGTTTATTTTTGGGCTCAAAAATAGTCTTTATTACATTTAATTTGTTTGAAAATTTTATAATTAAATTTTATTTTTAAATAATAGAAATAAGTGTATTGAAATCCTAATAAATTTAATAATATACTAAATTTTTTTAAGCTTTATTTTGATTTTAAAAAAGTATGGACATAAAATTTTGTTGATGAAATTTGTTATAATTTTTTAAAAAACATCACAAATACTGTATATTATCTATATTAAAGTAATTATTTTTTTGTAAATATTTTATTTGTTATAATCTTTCTATATCTAGCATAGGGATGTTTCTTTTGAAATAAATTGATGTAATGCCTGTTTATTATATTCTTAATATTATAATTTTATTAGGTTATCCGTGTTAAACTGCATTAACATCATAATTCAACAAAAAAATTTTTTGCCAATGCATATGAAATTATTTAGTGACAATATTTGATTACATTTCTTTGATTTAAATTTAGTTACAATAGTAAAATTTATTATTTTTTTTTCAAATAACAAAAGAAAGTTATAATAAATTATACTGTTTTTTATGTAGAAAGCATAAAAATTTGGCTGTTGTTGAAGCAAATCATGTGATTGGTGGAATTTGTTTCCGAATGTTTCCAAGTCAAGGTTTTTCTGAAATAGTATTTTGTGCTGTTTCTCTTGATAAACAAGTTAAAGTAAGAATTGCATTTCTTATACTTTTTCCTTAATAAATAAAATAATAAATAAATAATAGTAAACAAGACAATTCAACAACCAAATAGACAGAAAATGTTCTCTACGTTTGAATTACATATATTTGGGAGCAAAGTTTTCTTGTAAGAAGATCATCAATAGAGGCACATTGACTGACATTAACTTGCAGGCTGTGATGCAAATTTCAACAAGTAAATTCATTGCTGATTTCTAAAAACTTATAGAAAAGGGTACAGTACTTATAGTAGGGTACATTTATCTCATTAAACTAAGTCTAAAGTTAAATGTGCTTACAGCAAGAGATGATATGAAATTACCATAATAAATAAACTGCATAAAACTGCCACTATTTTATTTCTTATACTTATTGATTTTTATGGTACAATTTTTTACCTTTTCTGAGATGCAAATTTAACTAATGAATACAATCCCTTTTAAAAGGTGTTGCCCTTCAGTACCCTTCACTTACATAATGTGGCTCTCAAGCCAAAAAAAACTGCCCACTCCAGCCTTAAGGAATTCTGAAGATGCAACATATTTTACTTGTGATGTTTTTATTACTACTATCTAAAAATAATGTAAGGTATTCTATTTTTTTACAGTTTGTAATTATTCAGTTTTAATGCGCTATTTTTGTTTGTAGTATATATAAATCTTATATGTTGTTGTTGCTAATGCCACCTGTTTGATGTAGTCAGATCGAGGCACGCAAAATTCATCATGGCAAGGGGCTAGATGTATGCCTGTCATTGACTGTAGCCTTGAGCACCATACAGGTGACAGTACGATTTAGCTCGGTTCCACCCCAATTTTGAGGGAGAACACCCTGGGGGAGGGTCAGGGGCCTCCCACCTCTCTTCCCCATCCACCAACCTCACGAGAGGACTTGCGGCTCGATGGCTATATATAGTACCCTCATGCTGCAAAAGCACTATACATTTGCAAACATCCATGTCTTCTCCGGGATTTGAACCCAGGCCCTACAGCACAGCAGTCAGCGTCGCTAACCATTATACCAGATTTGCGACATAAATCTTATATAAAAAGATGCATTGATTGATATTTTAGTCTTGAATTTATCAAAACATTTTTCATTTGAAAACTTGTCTTAAATAACGTTTTTCTAAATTATCTCAAATTCTGCAATTTTTTTTTTGGGGGGGGGGGTAATTGTTTTGAAAAAAAAAAAAAACAAAAAAAAAAAAAAATTTGTGTTTCTTTAAATCACAAAAGCAAAATTTATGTGTCAAATAATATGTTTGAATTATGCATTGTGGTTGTTTTTTAATATTTTATTTTTTGAGGTATAAAATTGTTGTAAGTTAAAAAAAGTTTTAAAAAAATACAATACATATCTTCTTTATTGGAATTGAAAGTTATTCAAGCACTTTTAAAATTTTTTGTTTGAAGATTTTGAGGACTTGCATTATTTGTAATATTGTTACATTGTTTTAATGTATTCATAAAAGTAAGGAACTTTCTGGATCAAGAAGTTGTTGACTTCACCAGTTTAAACAAACATTATCGCAAAAGTCAGAAATTGCACATAGATTTGAAAAACAGGTTTTGAAAAAAATACTTGATAAATTTAAGCATTATTTGAAAAAAAAAATTGAATTAATCTACAAGTAGATTAAATAGTTCTTGCTGCTTGCAGTGATTCCAAGTTCTTAGATTGGCCACTTGTACTTTTCCTGTAACTATAACCAGTAAAAGATGGCAACATCTGAGTCACTTGAATGTATAAATACATCAACCAGGGCAGTATTTATATCCTTTAAAAATAAAAGAGAAAAACTAAAGTACTTTGATCTGAAAGTTAATCTCTTGACAAAATTGCTGCAGAGAATAAACCTGTCTTGGACTTGTAGCTTTTAGCACAAAATTCTTCAATCAAAATATCTACAGGTGACATATCATCAGTGGTTTAGTTAACAACCAGACATAGTCAACTTGTGAAACCTGTCAAGTTAGAATATTGCATTTGTGAGTGAGTTAAGGAAGGATGTCACAATTCAACCAAGTGTAGCAATGTTATCCAGAATTGAAATGTATTTCAATGTGATGTAAACACAGAATGCTACTAGATGAATAATTTCATAGCTATCTTTATGTATTCGTGTGATTTTATCAAGTTTGTTTTGCCCAAACATGATCTCCATCCCTTGGAATAGCTTCCTGTTATTAATTTTAATCATGATGGCAAAAATTAAAAGAAAGACTACGCAAAATTACCTTATCTATATTTAGTATTCTTTAAATTCTTGTGGTAGCATCTATACATTAAAATATAATTGTCAAATTGAAATTTTCATTCAATTACTGCAGGAAGAATTATTATATTTTGTCTATATTTTTTTGCTTTATGTTTCTATGTATTTCTATAAATGTTCAATTGTTATCAAGAAATAAAAAAAAAAGATTTTTATGAGCATTTTTAGTGAATGTAGTCTGAAAGTAAAACTGTTTTATTCTTCTGTGTTATAGGGTTATGGCACACATATGATGAATCACTTGAAAGATTATCATGTGAAACGTAATATCCTTCATTTTCTTACTTATGGTGATAAATATGCAATTGGGTATTTTAAAAAGCAGGTATATTTTTTCTTTTTTAAAAATTAGTATAATAATCTTTATTATTGATCAGAAAATATACTATAACTTTTATATAACATTTATTGTTTTTTATAATTGATAAATCGTGTTTTTTGTGTAAAAGCATTGTATTTCAATTGATATTTTCATAAATTGATTGAAGATATTTTTAAGATATGTGTTTGTCATATATATTGTTTTTTATTCTACCCTTCTAGAATTTTCGATCAATTTATTTTTCGTTAATTAATGTATTACCTTTGCATAGTCAATAATTGATCTTTAAAAGATTTTTAATTCTCATACAACTTGTATAGAAAAATTTTAATGTGATATTGTAAAGAATTTGTGCATATTTATGATGATATTTTAAAAAATTTTTAGGGTTTTACAATGGATATAAAATTACCAAAGGAAATTTATACAGGATACATTAAAGATTATGATGAAGCCAAACTAATGGAATGTAAGCTCAATCCTAAAATCAGATATACTCAGTTATCAAAAACACTTCAAGTTCAAAAAGAAGTTAGTAGGAGAATTTTATTTGCTGTATAAAAATATTTTTACTACCTTTTAGTAAATTTTATTTTATATAATGAAATTGTTATTATTATTTGGATTGAATATGATTCTATCCTTTTCCTTTTGTGTAGGTTATTAATGATTTAATAGCCAAAAAACAGGCTTCTATTCAAAAGGTATATCCAGGTCTCAGTTACTTTCGAGAAGGAATTAATGGAGTGCCCATTGAAAATATTCCTGGAGTTTGTAAGTATTAATAAGGTTGTTGTGGTTTTATAAACAATTCTCCTTTAAAATATGGTATTGAGGTTAATCTTATGATAAACACTATTGTGTGTAATAACATTACAATACAATTATTTTATTTATGAACAAGTTTTTTTTATTTTTAAATTTGAAAAGTATCTTATATTGCTCTACTCATTGCTTTCTTTGTAACTTTATTTTTATGTGTGTGTGTGATTATTTTATGAGACCATTAATAGACAATGTTATACATGTTAACTTAAATCATCAGCATACTATTGCAATTATGTTTAAAAATAAATTTGTGTTTATGTGTTCTCATAAACAAAATTGAAAGTTTTTCTCAGAACTAATTGTCCAGGAATTTGTAAATGTGCCCACAAAGAATTTCAAATTGAAGGTGGGAGGAGAAGAATATTTCTGTATTCATTTACTTCTAGTTGCCTGTTGTTATAATTGTTTTATAATAATCAGAATATAAAATTTTTATAACAATCTTAGCAAAAAGTTGCATGCAAAGTTAAGAGGCTTCTGTATGCAAAATAGAATTAAACCTGTGAAGTTTAAAGTTAGAATCTAACTTATTGTCCCTTATTAGCTCTTATTGTCTAATCGTGGGTGTAAATTAATAGGATCTTTATCAATAAGTAGTTAATCAGAAGCATTAAACTTAAATAAGCAACAAATATCGCACTTAAAAATAATTGTCAATATATATATATATATTGAATTGTGCTCAGCAGATTTAAAACAGAAAATTTTGATTTTAATCTGTAAAAAGATTTTAAATAAAAATGAATAGGTATACTCTGTTATGTTTATTTGTAATAAAATGCATCTGAAATTTTAAAGTCATCTAATAAATGGAAATTTGATGTTAATTTTTTTTATTTATTTTTTAAGAGTAACATAACATCAACTAAAATCAGAATGTTTATTAGTATGATTTTATTTGTACACTTTAAATTTTCCAGTAATAAGAATTCTAAATTATAATTAAATATCTTTCATGCAAATCATTTTTCATAATAGCACTTTCATTATTTTTTTATCTGGTAAACAAAATAAAATCTAATAAATTACATAGACAATAAAATATGAAAATCAACTTAAGAATCTAAATGAAAATTTTCTTGACTGTTCTATAAATTATGTTCTTTTTGTAGTATTTTCCATAAAAATCAAATGAAAACACTGAAATATAGTATTTAATATAGTATTTTCTTAGTAATTCAAAGTAAATAAAAAGTTATTTGACTGATTATGAGTTATTTGTACCACATTTGTAAATCTTATTTTATCTTCAACATGGGTATGAAAAAAAAATCAAAGTGACATATTTTTTAAGGATCAAAGTTGTGATAAAAAAATTTTAAATAAAGAATTTCATCTTTGAAATTTAATAAGATCTTGATTTATAGTTAAACATTGAATTTAAAGACTTTTCCTCATTTTTATTGCATTTATTTTTTTACAGCTGAAGCCTTAAAAAAGCCTGATAAGCACAGGTAAGTTTTTATTTTTTTCAGATAGATATTTATGGTTTTATAGAAAAAAAATTAAGGATGTAAATAAATCAATGCTGTATACAATGGATTGGTTTACAGAGGAAGCTATTTTGTCAATTGAAATCTGCTAAGATCTAAATTTAAAAATTCAGATAAATATTTCCACAGTTTTTTTTTTCTTTCCTAGAACTACTTGTAAAGCATTTTTTGTAAAAAATATTTTAATTAAAATATATGAAAAAATTATGTAAATTGGAAGTTTATTTGTTATTGATCTGAATTTAAGGATGAAAAACCCAAATAAAAAAAAAGTATTAATTTTCCTTCAATTTTTGAAGTATATAATATATTTCTTTCAAATTACTTCTTAACTTGATTTTCATATTTTGTTTTAAATATTAATTGGCATTTTTTTTATCATTCACAGTTTAAATCAAATTGGGTTAAGTATGGAACATTAAACTATTTATATTTATTTTTATATTGTATATTTAATATTATAAATAGTAAAATCTTAGGATTTATTTTTGCTCCTGATTGTTTTAATTTATGAATTATTTGCTTGATTATAAAATATAATATTACTTTATTGTTAAATTAAATTCATCCTGTTATTTGTTAATTTGAATTTTATTGTGATATTTTAACAATATATATGAATATAATTTAACTTCTTTTATAAATTTTGACTGATAAAATTTCATAGGAAGTTGGTTAATGTAATTTCATAGAATATAATATTTGGGCTTATAAATTAATAAGAACAGAGTTTTCAAAATTTGTTAGTTCTCTAAAATGTAAACATAACACATAAGTATATGAGTAGGATATCTATATAATTATAAATCATGCAGCATACTTTATTTACACACTTTTTCTTACATAGGGATTTTGAAGGTAAAGATCCAGAAATTCTGTTTCAAAAATTGAAAAAAATACTTGTACAGACAAAAGTAAGTATTAACTGTATTTGAATATTGACAATTATATGTATTGTTCAGTTTTTACAATATTATCGTAATTTAAATCTAAAATTTTGTTTAGAACCACTCCTGCGCTGGTCCTTTTTTGGAGCCTGTGGATCCTGAGGCATACCCAAAATATTATGAAATGATAAAGCGACCTATGGGTGAGTTTTCATTACATAAAAATATATAAAGTATGAGTGCAAATTTATAAATACCAGTATCAATGTTTTTATTTGTAATCAAAATGATATATCATAGTTTTTCTATTTTGATAAGATGAAATATGTTTGTTTTAATTTTGAATCAACTTGGATTGCTTTTTAAATAAACTTTTCAAAAGATTGCAGATGTGAAGTCTAACTTTTCTACTGTCCTTTTATGTTAACATTAAACTAATTTTGTTAGTGGAAAGGATCACATTAAAGCAAGCCTGTACAATATCAATAATATAAACCAGATAAAGCTGAAAGAAAATTATTATTATTTTTATATCTTATAGCAATATTTTAATAAACATATTGTTTTCACAAACAAAACATTTTGAGAATGAGTAATTTTAAATTGTTAGAATGTTCTTATTTACTAATGATTTATGCTTATGAGAAAGATTGAGCTCTTATGACAGAAGAATCAACTCTGCAAGCTATAGAATATTCTAGTTATTAAATTAAGATTTCTTAAGTAATATTTCAATTAACATTTTCTATGTAAAAAAAGTAAAATAAACTTTTGATTTGAAAGGTCAGTGTCTATAATTTGGCTGTTCAGATTGGCAAGAGAAAGCTTGCCGTCTATGATCTGTAATTATTTTTAGCTGGTTTTCTCATTGATAAACTAATTATAGAAAACAAAATGAAAAAAGTCAAGTAATTTCTGCTCTAGACCTGAACATAAATTAGATTTAGATTTTCAATTGATGATTAAAAAATTCATACAGCTTCAACTAAAATCTAGCTGTTTTAACTGTTATGCACGTGACAAAAACAAGCAATTTCTTTACATAAATCTTTAAATATGTAATATAAATACCATTAAGTAATTTTTTTAGTTAAATCATTTTATTTTTAAATATATAATTTTTATACTTTTCATATGGTATGTTATATTTATATTTATAATTGTAGCTTTTTATTGCTTAAAGAGTGATTGAAAATATTAAATTTTTTGGAAGCTATTTAATGTGTTGAATACATATTACACATATGATTTATGAATAAGAAAACTACCATGAGATAATATATTTGATTATGTATATGAGAAATTTTTTTTTCCAGATTTAAAGACAGTAACTCTACAACTAATGAAACGCTACTATGGTACAGTAAAACTATTCTTAGCTGATATGCAACAGATTTTTGATAATTGCAAAAGCTACAATTCTCCTGAGAGTGAATATTACAAAAGTGCATGCATTTTGGAAGCATATTTTAAGAATAATTTGAGATCTGCTGGACTTATTCACTACTGATTTTTTTTACCAATCCATAACTCAACATCAGATTTATCTGTGATTTTACATCATGAATCTCTCTTGTTTGTAACTTGGCCATTATTTAAAAAAATCCATTGTAAATAAACATCTCCGAAACAATTAAGTGGTTCAAACTACTTTTAAAGTGAAGAAATATAATTTTTTTTCATTGTTTTTTTTAACACTTTTAACTTGTAAAGATTCATGTTGATATTTTTTAAGAGGTTTGTTTTCTTAAAATTACCTCTTTCTTTGACAATGCCAAAATATTATTATCACTGCAGAAATACAGTGTGTGTGTTTTTTCCCCATTTCCATATAAATTTAATGTATATATTTAATTCTATCTCATGTTCACAATTCAATTCATATATATTTGGGGAATTATAAATATTTATGATATTTTACCTGTTATAAACTGGAGCATTGCATGCTTTATTTATATAACAAACTAAAGTAACTTCAAATAATATAAGTTTAAAATTCTAATAATTATATTTAAGAATGAATAATAGTGAAATTCGATAAACTTTTTATACAGCAATCTGTTTAAAATATTTTAAATTTTATTTTATGCAAGCAATGATTAATATATTTACTCTTAAATTTGGAAGACCTATAGTTTTTGAAAATAAGTATAATTGAATATCTTAAAGTATGAAAATGAGTTTTATTTTGTTATAAAGAAACCTGTGTAATTGAGTAATGAGAGAAATTTGGGGATTAATCCCTTAACTACCACTGACCTATATGCGAGGGTGGCTCAAAAGATTTTTAGATTTCACTATAAAAAATAAATTTATTTACAAAATTTGCTCACAACTTTTCGAAATACAGCCCTTTGGCTGCAATGCACTTGTCAATTCAGGGAAACTAGTCTTTAAATGATGATGACCACTCATCTTTACTCGTAATTTTTAACTTGTATTTTTCTATGCGAGTCTAAAAACTTTTTGAACTGCCTATGTGCATGTCTCACTTAATGGTATGAATATACATATCTTTCTGAAATATGATTCCTTTCTTTGTGCCTGAGTGATTTGATCCTTTGAATGGGCATGGACAAATTAAAGACATGAGCTCTAAAATTTAAATATTAACATTTATTTAAAGAAAAACACTCAGACAGATCTAATTTCCTTCGCATGCAGACATAGAATGAATTCTTCTCGCTACTCCAAGGGGGGAGGGGGAATATAATCGTCTTCCTTTGCAGGTGGCATTTCCGGCCGTAACAGGGACTTTCGAGCTCTTATACCTCCCCCCTTAAAAGCTCATCCGTCATTACAGGATGATGAAGCTGAAAAGAAATTTTTTTTAAAAAAAGACATACATACTTGGCAAGAAACAAGATAAATCTTTTTTTTTTCAGGTATCACAGGAAAGAGCTTTACAACTCACAAAAATAATTTTTGCAAATCACATTAATATGCTAGAAACTAATATCCATATAAGTTACAATCACAATATAATACTCAAAAATATTAAAATATAAAATGACAAGTTACTAAAAATATATCACAAAATCTAAAATAATTATACAACATATATTAATTAGCAGAGCATATTTAGAAGCCAAAGTTTTAATCTTAGCAGTTTCAGAAATTATTATATAAAAAGATGTCAAGTACTCTTCAGCTTAAATTTTATTTAATTAACAAGAATAGGCAACCTGGATAATGCATCAGCATTTCCGTGTTTAACACCCTTCTTGCATGAAATGGAAATATTATAACTTTGTAGGGTTAATGCCCATCGAGTTAGTTCGGCACTTTGAGGAGTAGTTAGGGTTAAGTAAGTCAGAGGGTTGTGATCTGATATCACCTCAACTTTGGCCCCCAAAATCCTGTTATCGAAGCACTTCAATGCCTCTATTACAGCATAAGTCTCATGCTCTATGGTTGCCCACCGAGTTTCAGTTTCGGCCAGGTTTTTACTGAAAAATACAATTGGATTCTCTTTGCCCTTCTCATCATTTGGAGACAAACATGCCCCTATTGCAGTCGTTGAAGTATCCGTATGTAGCTGGTAGGGTTTTGATAGTTTAGGTGTGTATAAAGATTGTGCTTTTACCAGTTCTGCCTTTAATTTTGTAAAAGCTTGTTCTGCATTTTCATTCCATTGGATTTTATTTAGAACTCGGTTCTTGGTGAGTTCTGTTAATGGTGACTAAAGAAGCAAAGTTTGGGATATATTCCCGATAGTAACTAGTTAAACCAAGGAAACTTCGTATTTCCTTCTTCGTTGTTGGTACAGATATATTTTTGATTGATTCAACCTTTGCTGAATCTGGGGAATGTTGTCCTAAACCTACCACGTTCCCTAAAAACTTCACTCGTTTTCTCGCGAAATTGCACTTTTTCTAAGTTGATCGTAAATCCGACTTGTATCGTTTGGAATACTTCACACAGATGTTTTAACGTGCTGTTCCCAAGATTTGGAGAAAACTGCTACATCGTCGATGTGTGAGCGACAATATCCACGGTGTCTCACTAGCATCTGATGCATAACTTTTTCGAAAGGTACTCCCGGCGTTTTTCATCCCTAAAGGCATAACACAAAATTGGTAATGACCACTATGAGTCACAAAGGCTGTGTAAGGTTTTGCCTCCTCTGCCATTGGAATCTGCCAATAACCCTTTGTCAGGTCTAGAACGGTTATGTAAACCCTTTGTCAGGTCTAGAACGGTTATGTAATTAGCTCTTGGCCCACTTCAAACAGAAGGTCCTTTGCATTTTGCATAGGGTATGCATCTGCAACAATGCAACTATTCAAATGTCTGTCGTCAACACAGTCTGATACTTCCTTTCCGTTTAGATAAACACACAATTAGATGTGCCCATTCACTTTCGTTGGGTTCTATGAGTTTGAGGTGTAGTGACTCACTGATCTGACAATCGACTTCTTGCTGCAAAGCAATAGGTATGCGGCAAGGTTGCATCTTTTTTGGGAATAAAATCGGGTTTCAGTTTCAAATTATGTCCCTTTATTTTTGCTAGACCAGGCAGTGAACTAAAACTGGAGAATTTCCTAAGAGCATTCAATAATTCCTGTCGTTGAAAATCTTCTAATTCTTTGCAATCACCATAGATGTCATAGCCGTATCTGTCGGAGCACAATGAAGGTCCCTGAAATCTGAGTCTTGATCGAAAATCAATCCAACTTGTCCTACTCTAGCTATGTAGGAACGTAATTTGTTGAAGTGGAACTCTTATGCCACCATCATCTAATTCAACTTTCGCAGAATAAGGTCTAATTATTTCAATTATCGTACCTGGACCTATCCATGTTTTCATCAGTTTATGAGTAGAAGACGGAAGTAGGACCAAAACTTTATCTCCCACATTGAGTTGTTTTCCCCTGGATCGTAAATTATAGTATGATGCGTAATTATATTTTGGCTCACTTCCGCCGTTTCAGATGCTATTTCATGAGCTCTTAATTTTTCTATAAGGTCTTCTAGATACGTTTCCACTGAACGGAAGACAGTAGTTGGGATGTTTCTTTCTCCTACTTCTTTAAGAAGAGATATGGGTCCCGAAGGCAAACGTCTGTATACTAATTGAAATGGCGACATGCCTTTTGTACTGTGGGGTATTTCCCTATACGCGAATAACAAGAAGGGAAGATGGATGTCCCAATCAGACCCTAGTTCTTGAACATTCTTACTTAACATGTTCTTCAACGTGTGGTTCCACCTTTCCACGGCACCCATACTTTCGGGATGCCCTGGTGTGGAAAAAAGGGATGAAATTCCATTAACACTGAGAAAGTTTTGAGGTAAAATTAGTTCTTTGGTCAGAATAGATCATTTTCGGCAGTCCTGTTTGTGTGAAAATTTTCAGAAAGACGTTGCATGTAGTTTTGGCGCTTATTTCCTTGACAGGTATGGCCTCTGCCCACCTCGTGCATAAATCAACTGCGCAAATAATAAAGTAATGATTCCTTCGTGAAGGAGGTTCCAACGGCCCAATACAGTCGACACTCCAAACTTCGAAGGGTATTTCGGGCTGTATTGGAACCCAATCTCTGTAAGTGATAGGCTTCCGAAGCTGGCAGATTTTACGAGTTTCACTGAACAGTTTGACATCTTGTTTTATTGTCGGCCAATAAAATGAGTACTTTATTCTTTGTCTAGTTTTCTGCTTCCCCAGGTGTCCACCAAGAGGTACATCATACGCCATTTTGAGTATTTCTTCTCTTTTACATTGTGGTAGTATTACTGATCGATGTTCTCTCCACAAATATATTCTGAATGTGTCAATATTCCATTATGTATTTTTTAATGAGTTCTTTCGTTTTTCTGCAAGGCTGCAGAACCTCTTTAATGTTTCATCTTCTTTTTGCGTTTTTATAAATGTACTACACGTCTCCTTTCCCTCTGGAAGTTGTTGTTTCTCATTTGCTTTGCTCAAAGTCTGTAAATTTCAGAGAGGTAAATTTCTTTGGCCATTTCTTTGCTGGAAGTTGATTTTGGATCTTTTGCAGTAATATATCTTCTACTGCCCTTGAAGATACATAAGAGTTTTCAGGGTTGCAAACAAACCGTATGCTTTCTAACAGCGCTTCATAAGCAGAGTAACATTAACATGTCGTTAACCAGCTTTTTATACATTGCACACATGATGGGTACTACCTCGTGTCTGGAGTCATCGATTTTTAGTTTGAAACTCTTCAATTCAGTCATTTCACGTTCTCCAAATGCAGACGTTATTTGGATTGTACCTCCACTATCGACGTTTTGTCCTTTGACGACATCTGCTCTTACCACGGATATTTGAGCACCTATGTCGATGACAGCCTTCAATTTCTTGTCCACACTTGATGCGAACAAACTTTAAATCGTCTATTTTCTCTTTCTGCTTGGTAGGAAAACATACAGGAATCGTGATCCTAGCCCTTAAAATTACAGAGGATGGTTCTTGCAAATGTTCATTGGTTTCCACAGAGCATTAATCTGGTGATTTGGGGAGGTTTTCTTATGATTTTCTGCACGACACACCCTCGAGGTATGTCCAACTCTCCCACACGAATAACAAGTGGGTTTAAATGTTAGCTGTTTAGGTTCATGTTTGGAAGGCAATTTATGTTTTTTACGCTGAATATCATTTTTAAGTATTGGGTGTTCCTTTTTAAAATTAGATCGGAGATCTGCTGTATTGCCGAGAGGTATTTCATGTTGATCCGCTTTCTTGACATTCGGCTTATCTCTCCCGGCACTCGTTTTTTGAGCTGATCGGTTATTATTAAATCCTTCAATGATTTAAAGTCTCTTCCATTCGATCGAGCCATTCTTCGAAATTACTCGTAATTTCGAACACAAGATCTCGCAGGTACGCGTTTATGTTTCCTGAATTTTTGCCTGAAGGTCTCTGTGGACTCATCTTAAACTTTTTTAATAAAATTCTCTTTATGTAGTTATAGTTGTCAAATTTATCATCTGACTCTCTGGCTATTAGCTGAGTAATGTCGGACGGCATGAGTGCTAAAAGAGCTGATACCTAACTCGCTTTCTCTACTCCAATACGTTTCACTTGTCTCTCAAACAGGATAAGGAAAAGAACGATATCTCCACCCCTTATATGTTGAAATGTGGAACGATTTTAATTAAATCGTTAAAACTTGTTTTATGCGGGCTCAATTTCGTAGAATCGAATCGTGATCTTTCGATTTCCAAGCGCAGTTTTTCCAACTCGATTTCGCGTTGTTCTGGTTGCTGGTCGATTGCGTGCTGCCTGGCGATTTGTTGCTGTTCGAATTCGTGCTGCCTGGCGATTTTTTTTCTTCCTCCTTTTTAAAGCGTTCCTCCAAAATAACGGATAATTGATCTTTAACAAACTCCTCTTCGTAATCTTCGCTTCCGCTTATGATATTCTTTAAATCGATAATTGTGTGTGTGTGTGTGTCATTTTGTCCGCTACCCTCTGACCCAACTCCTTAGCCAGCAAAATTAAGTCTACTTTTCAGCTTTCCCCAAAAATGCCATTTGAATTTTTCTTTTAATATACTGAAACTAAAATAATCAAACGAAAATATCACCAAAAAGAATTGCAAATTAACACTAGAACCGCGGCAGTTTCGGTAAAACCTAAAACCGTGGGATGGGTCAAATTGACCTCAATTAGTGAGAACCCGTGTTATGCTAAAAGTACGCTGTATTTATTTGGCAATGACATTTATTCATTTTTAACATTAAATTATTATAATAAGTGATAAAAAACAATAAGATATTACAATATGAAATATTGTATATAGTTAGTAAAATATACAGACAACTTTAATAGAAATATTTAGTTTCTTACTAGTCAAGATTTCCCACACAGTTCATGCACATTTTGGGCAACTTCTTTTTATATATTTTGTACACTTTCCACATATTGGTATTTTACAGTCAGAGTGAATGAGTGAATATTAACATCGCACTGTTCAGCTACACTAGGGCTTTTGGCGACAGACCACGTAATTTTTAACCATGATCAAGTGACGTTGACGACACCTGATCTGGCACCCCCTCTCCTAACTACCACACCACACCAACGGGAGGACGTTTCAGCTCTCGACAGATTTAACGTGCATCGCTCCCCTACGCGGCGGATCTTTAGTGGTACTGGGCTCGAACTCACACACATGACTCAAGTCAGCCACGAATCTTATAGTCAGAACAAGTATCTACAGTTTTGTTTCTACACTTGAAAGCTTCGCAATGAACCCTTTTTCGCATCTGCGCAGATTCTTCAGTAGTATCCGCTTTTGTCTGTGTATCTGACTTGTACTTTCTTTTGTGAATTTTCGCACTGCGCCACTCTTCAATGAGTTGTGTTGAAGATATTCTCTCCTCGTAAGTTTTTTTCCAATAACTTTGTATAAAATTCATGAATTAATCCCTGCAAGATCAAGAATATTGTAGAATACATGAACTGTCCACCTCCTTGATCCTGCCTTCACAGAATATTTCCGAACCTATGTTGACACCAAATTTTGTTGAGTTATAAAATGATATTGTTTCTGGAATCTTTTTGAGGTGATTATTATCGATATCAACTGTGGGAGGAAGGGAACTCAATAATAAGACATTTTTGCTGGTTTTTCCCTAGTAAACTGTCAAAGTTATATCATCATGTTCCAGTAACAATGTATCGTATAACGGCACCTTATTTTTTAAAGAATTGAAAAATTTGAAGTATAGTTCTACTGATCGTGGAAAAACCATGGAGTGAGTGAGTGAATATTAACGTCGCACTGTTCAGCTATACGAGGACTTTTCGCGACAGACCACGTAATTTTGAACCATGGTCAAGTGACGTGGACGACACCTGAGATGGCACCCCCTTCTCCTAACTACCACACTTATTTATATTAATTGTTATTATTTAATAAAATGTAACTAAAATAAAAAAATTTTTGTTGACCTAAGTAGGAATTGACTTAATTTTTTTTATGCTACTTGTTAAAGAAGGATACTTAAATTCTTCGCTAGAATTTTATAAAATTCATACACTCGCACAGTTTCATCAGCTGCATAACTTTGCACGTGGGTTGTTTTCCGCTTTTGGAGCTACTTATCTGTGCGAAAGAACATTCTCCAGAAAGAAATATGCAAAATATATTTGCAGATTCAAGTTAACTGATAAGCACTTGAAGTCGCTGCTGATAATTTCTTATAGGTAACTCAATCTGCAAACAATTGTCAGTGCAAGTGGGTTACACAAGTACGTGAATCTCATCAATCATACTTATAACGTTTAATTTCCATATGTATTTAGCTTGCATGTCACTTATTACTAGTTTTTAGGGTAATCTCATACTGATCATATTTAAATATGTAATTTTACTAGTATGTCAGTTATTGAGTTTCGTAATTGACTTGCATTATTTCCTGATATTGTAAACTTTACAATGTAACCAAAATAAATTGATGAGCCGGAGTGGTGTACACGTGGGCCGTAATTTGAAG
Source organism: Trichonephila inaurata madagascariensis (assembly GCA_019973955.1). Lineage (NCBI taxonomy): Eukaryota > Metazoa > Arthropoda > Arachnida > Araneae > Nephilidae > Trichonephila > Trichonephila inaurata. Next base: position 656,138 of record BMAV01025547.1, read on the forward strand.
TGACCCCTGGTCTAGATTACCGTCAAATACCGATTGCTTCTATTTTTAAAATTCCAGCATATGCTCTCCGATGTCACAAGAGAAAAGAAAAAGAAAAATGTAATTATTGTATTAATGAGAAAATAAATATAATTCAGTGAAAAGGGGTGATATTATTACTATATTCTACAGGCAAATACTAAGTTGGTTTACTTATTTTGTGGGAAACATCGTCAGCTTTCATAAACTACAGCTTGAAAAGGCAAAACATTAAAAACAAGTTGTGAAATTTATTTCCTGTCTTATCGATCAACACACACGTATTTCTACTTATCTATCACTTGGAAAGATTTAGCTCAAAATGTACCCACTAAACAAATACTGCCAAAATGAATGGTGCTTATTGGTGCAAGGTTAAGTAAGATAATTTGAGTGCGCTTGTGTATAAACTTGATCACCGAGAGAAAGGGCTCATAATGCTGGGAATAGGCGCCTCGCGGCGCCAGTGCCCGCGACCATCTAATTTCAGTTTAGGGCTCATAACATGTACTGTCCATAATTTTAACTTACATTCAATCTTTATTACAGCTTCATCGCTTGTATACCGGTTATTATTACCATCTAATTCACGTCATATGACTCATTTTTCCCTTAAAAATTGCTATACGTAATAGCATTTCTTAACCCATTTGTAATGAATGAGAAATGAAAATCTGTTACTAATATAATATCTTTGATAAACCAAATACACGTAAATTATGAAATATATAAGACAAATTGAAATTTATTTAAATCAGGAGGAAAAAAAGTTGAATATCGTTGGCCTAGTTATCAGAATATCCACAAAGGAACTAATTTGATATTGGAGTACTACGCGCCAAGCCGCGATTGTTGTCGACTTACATGAAATCCAAGATGGCGGCCTAGCGGTAACAAATCGTCAGGAAAATAATTATAAGGAACCGTTTTGAAATATATTTCAAATGAAGAATATAGAAATAGATTAAAAATAACTAATATCAATAAATAATGAATATCAATATAATATAAAAATTATATGTAATAATAATAATATTATGTAATATATTATTATATAATATAATTTAATAGTAATTATATATGATGTAGGTTCAAGTGTAATATAGGGGGGCCACTTGGCGCAGTCCTTTTTTTTTGGTGACTAAAACCAGTCACCAAGGTACTTTTTTCGGAATTATTTATTATTTATTTCAGAATGAATTCGATTTCTCACCATTACATTTAGAAAAAATTCGCCAAATCCGAAGAAAAATCGCTAAATTCAAAGTGGCCCCCCTATACTACACTTGAACCATGATAATATTTGTAAACAATGATAATTAAACTATGGTTGCGGACGCCGTTTTCTTCACTCAAATGATCCAAGGGATCCCCAGATGAGTGATATGTTCATAAAATATAATAATATATTTTTAAATACAAATACTCAACTTGATTTTATATCACAGCTCTCTTTATTAACGGTAAAG
>BMAV01025547.1:663246-683089 GCA_019973955.1 Trichonephila inaurata madagascariensis
CTCTTTTTTTTTTCTCTTTATTTGACGTAAGCATAAAATTAGTTTTAAAAGTTTTGGCATCATTTAGCTGACAGTTGCGATCATATGATAACAAAATACATATAGCACTAAATTTTTGTAGTTTAATTATTAAATTTGAAATTAAATATATCGACGAACACATAAAAAGTAAATTGTAAGGTAATGAAATTCATTTTTCAAAATTGTTGATTTGATTATTCTGCCTCTCGATTTGTAAAGTTCATTAGTTTAATATACATACGTATAAATTATTAAACATTTATTTTTTTAAAAATTAACTCTAATCACGTTTTAGTGCCGATTACTTCGATGAAGTAAATATATATTGCATTTCGTAAACTGACCTAAATACAAAGTACTGATCGAGATATTTAAAGACCGCTGAAATCGTGTGTCATAACATCAAGTAAAATTAGAATACTGCTAATTATTTCCATTCGTTTATAGTTATAGTTTGTATGGCACGGTTTGCTTCAAGAGCAGCTGCCATTTCCCAGTGGAATGCAAGTCATTCGAATGTTCATTTGCTTCAGGAAAGTGAAATTAAGAATATCAATAATAAGATAAGTGAGGTTTGTACTCTTAATTTTTTGTAAGTATTGATGTTCTTTTTGCCCATACCCAGATTTGAGTAGTTTTTAATATGCATGCTTATACAATATATATAAAATCATAAAGGTTTGCCTTAATATATTTTTGTTATAATTTTTATTTAATTAGTATCCTGCATGTATAGTTAAATTTCTACATCCTGAATTAATGGAAATGATCAGTAGATATTTAAGTTTCCACTTACTAAAACCGATGTGTTTCTTAGACTCGTGTATATAAAAGACTTGTGCATAATGCATTTTAAAATTGTATCAATTATGTAGTTTGAAACAATTTTGCTGGACAAACACCTTTCTGCTTTTATTTCCTTTAAAATACTACTAAAATTAAGTACTTATATGTATGTATATATACATATAAGTATATTGTTTTGAAAATACATTTGAAAGAATTTGATAAATTTTTCTCTCTCATTTAAAATTTAATTATTTCAGATGACAAATGCAGACTATGGCGGTGGAGAAAATCCCGAGGTAAGAAATGTATATGTTATTGAATATTATTTTTTATCTTACTTATAAAATTTTTTGCAATTATTTATAATGTATTTTAATGTTTTAAACAAGTTTTTCCTTGAACTTGGCATGTTTATTAAACAGTGTGGTCTAATACAGAAGTTAATTTGGTTGATTAGTAGATATTTATCTTATTTCACAGAGGCCTTAATTTCACAGCATTATGAACTAATGTAATTATTTCTGTAAAATTTTTTAAAATTTATTTATAAATATTTGTCACAGAATCATTTATATTTATTTAGAATGATTTATATGTTTTATAATGTTTTGTTTGGGATTAAAATTTTCTTTAAGTCTTCCTTAATTGCAGATTATTAAAAAAAAAAGAAATTATGCTTTTTTTAGTATATTAGTATAATTTTAAGGTTCTAGTAAACTATGTACTGTCTCATTTTTGAAAAATTAGAGTTGTGTTAAATTTTGTCCTTTAATAAAGTATATGAAATGTAATCTATCAATCCTAAGAATGTAAATGCATAATATGATTTTAAATTATTCACTTAGAATGAGATCTTTGTTTTAAATAATTCATTTTAGAAAATCTCAATTTAATTAACTCTGAATATAAATCTTATTTTATTATATTGCTGTAATTATTCTTGATAATATTTGTTGAAGAATAATACTTAAGAATCAGTGCCAGTTTAAGCTCATTTCGGGCTCTGAGTGCAGATCTACAGGTCCCCTTGGAACTGGTGGATCAAAATTTATAACCTGCTAATCTAATTACGTCCAACTTATCCCTCTTATTCGGGACCCTGGGCGCCTCAAGTGCCCAATGGATAAATCAGCACTGTTAAGAACATTTCAAATATCAGTTGCATTTAAGAATTTTTTGCCTCAAAATTTTCATGTATTTTATATTTTTATTTTCATTTATTTAAATATTCAAATAAGAGGAAAGAACTTTTTCCTGATAAAAGTTATATTCTATCATTTGTAATTTAATGTATTATTTTGAAGAATTTTTGCATTATTGCCACATAGTAATAAACGAGTATTTTTTTGACATATAATATAAAAATGTTCATTTTTCAGTGACTTTTTTTTAGAAACTTAAAAGTGATTGTTTAGAATGATGTAACTGCTATTTTTTTAAATAATGTCATGTTTTTTATTTTTTCAATAAAAAAATTGTTAAAATTTGTTTTGTTTTTATAAATAAGCTGCATTTTCTTTTCAATGTAATGCATTCAAAGATAGTTTAGTGGTCTTGAAATCACATAAATAATACTGACAGTAACAGCTGCTTACAAGTTTTGTCACTAATAGTACAAATTTAAGTTAATGATATATTGCATTTTGAAAAAAAAATTTAAGTTTTGTAAACTTAAAGTGTCATTTAAAAATATAATTTTAGCGTAGTTCATCTTTTGAAGGAGCTTTCTTTTTCTCTTGCAGGTGGCAAAGAAATATTTACAAGATATAATTAAAAGGTTTACTTTTATTTTTGCTATTTTATGATTTTGACATAATTAGCTTTTGTTGAATTAAAGATTGTTTTCAAAAGAAAAAAACAAAACTTTCTGAACTATTTATTTCATTATTTTTATTTTTTATTTATTACTTTTTAATTTGATTTGTAAAGAAAGTGGTACTTATCCGTTAAGGGACCATGAAACATATGGGTTTCTAATATTATAAACAGGTGATGTATTTTTCAATATCATGGCTGGTACTTGTTGATATCACAGATAAGTGGCACTATTTTCAAATATTGTCAATCTGTTAATAATGGTTTAAATTCAATACAATTTTCTTTCTGTTACACTTTTAGCTTATTGATTATAGGAATTAAGAAGCCAAATTTTGGCTTATTCTGGTTGTTAATTTTATAAATACCATAAATTTCGGCATTTAAGGCGCACCCACACTTTCAAGCTGTATTTTTTTAATTTTTAGGTATATTCGCCGTACAACGTGCATACTGTTTTTTACTAAGGAACCGGAAATGAATGTGTGCAGTGCTCTTATGTTTTGAAGTTATTTATTCAAGGTATTATCCCGGACTTTTAAAAGAAATAGTATATACTTCTAGAACTATAACTCTTTTATTTCAAACAAGGCATGCCATTTCTTTTAAATAAACAGTATCTCGATATGTGTAGAAGTAATTTTTTTTTATGCTCATCTCTTTTGTTATTTTTAAAGCTATTATTTTTATACCCGGTGTATAACGCATACCCTTAAATTTTGATCTAATTTTTTGTGTTAAAAGTGTGCATTATGTGCCGGATATTAAGGTAAGTAATTAATAATTAATTATACCAGTAATACCACCAATACTTGTACCAGTAATACCACCAATATTGTCACTTCAGGAAAACAGTTTCTTAACTTGTGGTCCTGATAACTCAAAAGTACTGAAAAAGTAATTTATGCTTAAAATTGCTTTTCAAATGTTATTTTGAAATGCATAGAACCTTTTAAAAATTTTAATCATGTGTTATATTAAAAAATTATCATGTGTTATTATTAAAAAAAATCTTTCTAGTATACTGTGAATTATTTCTTAACCCATTAGCTCAAGGGTACTCAACTTATTTTCTGCTGGGCCACATACATATGTCAGCTATTTCACACAGGCCGCATACATATGTTAGTTATTTCATGTGGGCTGCAACATGAGTATAAATGGGGAGGGAAGAAAGAAATGCTTTAAAACCAAGATAACATTGAAAATTTAAAATGTGGAAAATTGATCAAAATAATAAACTCCTGTTTTGCCTTTTTAATTATTATATTTTTTATTTTTGTCACTAACACTAAATTAGAAGCATTTAAGAAACACTCCTTTACAATTTCTGCATCAGTTAATGGTTTCGTATGATTACCAATAATATAACAATCTTCATAGGATGTCTTTGTTACCTCTGTGACATTACCACTGACAAAACACTTTGTTGCTGTTACAAAGATTATTCAAGAAAGCCTATTTATCACCTCTTGAAAGAGATATTCAAGTAGAAGTGTCATTGAATGATCCCTGTTTATTGATATTTTTTAAATACAGGATTTTCATGACAAATCAAACAATTGCTTATCCATGTTTGTTTTTCGCTACAAAATAGTCAGCCTCCCAATCGTCTTCAACGATATATTTTCTTCGAATGTTTTTCGCTTGCAAGATATGAAAGATAGTTAAAAATTACTAGTTCCACCCATAAAATTATTGCTACTCAACTGTTGCCTGTTACCACTAACTGTAACCATTCCAAATAGAAAAAGAATATCAATTCAAAACCATACGACACCAACAGCAAAAAGCAAAGTGATATATTTGATTTCTTGACAAAGAATTTCCCACCAAATTTTAAATACAGTGTTCTTAAATAAGTAAATTTCTCATAGCAATGGACCATAGTCAGGTCACTTAAAAAGGCTCGGTAGACCGCATGTGACCGCGGTCCACTGACGCTTTTTAAGTGGCCCGCGGGCCACAGGTTGAGTATCGCTGCATTAGTTGCTGTGATCCTGTTTGGGGATTTTGGAATTTTTTCTATTCATCCCTCATTATAATATATATATGTTATAAAATATAATTTTTTTTTAAAAATTAATTTTTTTTTTAAAATATAATTTTGTTTTTAAAATGACAACATAATTTGAAAATATTAATACTGTTACACAACTTTTTTTAGCATGTATAACTTATCTAACCAAAAATTTAAAAAGTACAGGCAGTTAATGGGTTAATATTATAAAGTTAAATGTTGAAATCACACACACACAATATTTGTAAAGACCAGATTGCATGCCCTATAAAAAAGTTAAACTTTTTTAAAGAAATGGGAAGTAAAGCTTATTATTAATTAGACATGTATTCTTCACAAACAAAATATTGAACTATTTTAATCATTTTATTATTCTATAAATTATTATATATATATTTCTAAAAATGGATCCAAGCATAAACATTGTGTCTAAATCTTCTACATTTATTTTATTGGTACTAAATATTAAATATGAATAAAATTTTTCATTATTTGTGTTTATTATATACCGTAAAATCTGGCATATAAAGCGCACTTTTAATACAAAAAATAAGATGGAAATTTAAGGGTGCGCGTTACATGCCGGGTATAAAAACGATAGCTTTAAAAATAAAAGAGATGAACATAAAAAAACTTTTTTCTTCTATTTGTTTCGAAATACTGCTTATTTAAAAGAAATTACTTGCTTTATGAACTAAAAGAAATGTAGCTTTAGAAGTATACTATTTTTTTCAAAAATTTGGAATAATATCTCAAATAAATGACTTTAAAACATAAGAGCAATGTATACTAATGTTTCAGATTTCTTTGTAAAAAAGGAGGTGCGCGTTATACGGCGAATATACCTAAAAATTAAAAAATGCAGCTTGAAAGTATGGGTGCGCGTTATACGCCGGATTTTAGGGTAATAATAGTTTTTTGTGTGTATTATGTTTGCATGCATGCAAGCAAAATGAAGATTATATACTTGACAAATGATTCCTCTAGATGAGAAAATTTTTGGAAGTACAAAAAAGTATTTTCTGAACATTCTTGTAATAATTTTCAAATGCTTAGAATTTTAAATATTAAAATGCTTTTAATATTAATTGTATTTTTAATTCCATGTTTATGAAGCCATAATATTGATCAACTATTGTAAAATATTCAAAATTTGTAAGAATTCTATAATGTTTCCCTGATATAGAAAATTTTTTAAATTTGTAGGGTCGATGGTCTACGAGCTATTGTTATTACTGACAGAGATGGTATTCCTATAATAAAAGGTTTGTGTGTGTAATGTTTTTCTCTGTTACTCAAATATAGAGTTTATTATTCTAGCTGTTACTTATCCAGCTTATGCAAAAGCATAAACTTTTACTTATCTGTGAAAAAATTCATTGTTATTAATGAAACGTGTGGAAAAATATTAAAACATCTCTCTAGTATAATTGTGTTTAATAACATTGCCTAATTTTAAAAATTGTAAAATTTTGGAAAATAATCGATTTAAAAGAAGCTTGATATACTGAAAATTTGAGTTATTTGAAAGTTGGTGCTCCAAAGTCTCAACACAGAAAAAGGATGAGCTAGTTGTAATTTGAAGTGATTATATTGTTTATGTAATGTAACATGTACATTGTTTAACAAATTATCAAGTATTTTATATATTTGATTCTTTTCATCCCTAAAACTCGGCATCTTTGGATTTATTTGCAAGTTTCATTAAATCTGCATAATTAAATTATTGATAGAAATATTTTTTGTCTTAGAAGAAATTAATACATAATGTAATGTGCAAAATACTGTATAACTCAGAGTTCTATTGTTCAAAATGCATTTTAACTGCATACTTAGTGTTAGCATAAACAATTATATGACTTTTGTATTTTAAGATGTTTCTGTAATTTTTCCTTACAATATTGTTTGAATTTTTTAATGTTTATATTTGTTTTGTCAATAAAAAAAAATTATTTTTTCTAAGGTTTTTAAGTTTATTTCATAAGTAATAAATGAGATTCTCTTTTTTTTGTTTAAAAAAATGTTTATGTAGTTAATGCTCCTGAAATTCAAGACCCAGTTTCAAAGCCCAATTTCCTTGCATCTGTGAGTTTAGCTGTGGAACAAGCTGGTAAATTAGGAAACGGAAGAAATAGGCGTATCATCTGCATGTTTAATACCATCCAGGTAGCATATTTTTTTTTTTTTTTTGCCATTGATGTATCTTAAATAATAGTAAATATGAAATCTGTGTTACAAATTCTTGCTAAATGATCTCATTTGTTACAAATTACAATATGAGAAATAAAGCATGGGTGTAAAGATTTGCAGTTTTTATGATAGTGAAATTGTAGTTTTCAAGCCCATTAGATTAAATATTGCAATTTTATTCACATAAGATTGTTTACTATTAAATTACAGTATGCATTCTTTCTGAACTGTGAGAGGCATTTGTGTTATTGATATACTTTTTATGTTCACACAGCAATAAATGATCGTATATGCACATATCATAAAGATGCATATAAATTCATTAATTTTACAACTAACCCTTATGTTTTCTGTGTGTATGATCCTATATTTTTTCCTCCAAGTGTATTTTTATCCACAATGAATTTCAGTGAGGGACTATTTTTAGTTTATTTTCTTATGTAAATGCAAGCACAAAAACTTTTTCAAAAAAAAAAAAAAAAAAATTGTATTCTGTTGAGTTTTGAAAGATGAATTTTTTTTTGAAATTCCAAAATGACTGAATATGTTTAAAATGTTGTCTAAATTCTTTGGAATGCAGAGATGAAACTAATTTGAAGGAAGGAGTATTTCCTCTCTTGATCTGTTTTTGTCTTTTTTGAGAAGTTAATCATTTTTCATGAAGAAATGTTGATCATCTGTGTCATTTGTAAATTACCAATGTACCTGATCCCTGATAGTTGTCCTCAGTACTTGACTGAGGCTCAAAATTGTGAGGTCCATCACCAACAGCCCTTGTGTTGCTTTGAAGTGCAACCTTAAAGAACAGTCAAATAAAATGTGATGTTTTAGTTATAAATAATCAGTAATTAAACTTTGTTATGTATTATATATTAGTTCTTAGTCCTTAAATACCACTTTTCCTTACTTATTTATAAAATATTTTTATATAAAAAAAGATTGTGGTTCTTTTGATGACAGAATTTCTTACTGACTTATTGTATGTTAATTTATTTCTTTTAAAGTACTTTTCAACAAACTTAAAGTTTTCTCTTACTATTCTTTGCAAAAATATTGCTATAAGTTATTTGATTTAGTATTGAAGTAGTTTTTTTTTTTAAAAATGACATTATGTATGTTTAAAGATTTTTGCTAAATTTTTTATGTGTAAGTTAAAATATTTTCTATATTTTCAGGTTATTCATTTTAATAAAAGCCCATTAATGATTAGTTTGATTGCTAGTTCTAAAGCAAATACAGGTGTGTTCAATTCATTTTCATCTTAAGTTTTGAATATATATATGACAAATTGAGATATATTGTAAAAATGAGTTTTCAATCATTTTATCTCTACTTTCAAGTTCTTTTACCTAAAAAAACAATGCTATTTCTTAAAATTGTTGTGTGATATTAAATTTGGAATCTGAATTAAGTTTTACTTATTTATTGATTTTTTTTTGTAGGAATATTATTAAATTTGGAATCTGAATTGAATGGTCTTGTTGAAGACTTACGAACTGCTATAGATGCTTAAATTTAGAATGGAGTAAGTAATGTAAAAATTTTTGTAAATGTACATTGCTAATATTATTACCGAACATAAAAATTTTATTTCTTCTCTTTTCTTTTTTAGGTTATGAAAAGATGGTTGTCTTAATGAAAACAAATTTTGTAAATATATATTTTGTATTTGTTCCTCACTATTAATTTTGCAATAAATTATTTGTTTCATTTCATATAAAGTTCAATGTAATAACTTGTTAGAGTTATAATAAAGCATTTTTTTAATCTGTACATTTTTTTAAACAAGGAAAGACTTATGCGGTAGGAGATAGATTTGTTGTAATCATCAACAGATATTTTAAAGCTAATTAATTGTAAAAAAATATTTTTTTAAAAAAAACTTTATTTCAATTCATTTTAAACAAGTACATTTTTAAAGAATGTTAGTTTTCTTTGGAAACTAAGTATCTTGTGGGTTTGACATTCATAAGTCTTGCACATGCTTTTATAATATTAGAACACTGTCTTTACTCAGCATCTGTTTAAATCATGCAGGATTTGTTCATAATCTATTATAAATAAGTTTTATTCGATGATTTTCCTATTTGCTTTTTCTACCTATTGATAGCTTCTAGTAGACACTTTAGTTTCTCTTTAATTAGTTACAAATTAATGAAAATATTAATCATTGAATACCTGAAATGTTTCAGTATTTTTTTAAAAATGAAATTGCTGTGAAAAGTTATTATTTATAAAATGTGTTTTTAAGAAACAAATATCTTATTTGAAGCATCATTTACATATTTGAAATGAATTTAATATTTTCTTTGTTAAGCTTGTTAATCACTACTTGGTTAGAAATTGACTTCAAATGCTCCTTGTCACTAAAAATGTGCTAATCATAATATCTTTGTAGATGAATTGTTCCAAGGCCTTTTCATTATATAAAAAAATAACAATTCATTATTTTTCTTTAAGCTTCATCATAAATTAAGCAGCTGGGAGTACAAATAATTTTCAAACATTTTTATATAAATTCTACAGAATTAATTAAATATAAAATTTTACAAATGTTTTAATTAGTTTTCAAATACATGAGCAACTTAGATTTTAAATAGAAGTGAAATATGTTACATTTTCTTTTCAAATAAAATACAGTCGGACCTCTATATAACGAAGTCACTAAATCCTGAAAAAAAGTTCATTATATGGAAAATTCGATGTATAGAGGTTCTTCTTTCAATTTTCTTTATAAACCACATAAAACAAATTTTAAATTCAAAGACACTATGTATTAAAAAAAGTAATTATTCACAACTTTTTGTAAATTAATATGTATTTATTTTATATATCTTATCTATAAAAAAAAAGAAAGAAAAACTGCAAGAAAAGTTTTTTGACGCCTTTATCTACTTTCTGAAAAATTAAATTTTTTTTTTGATGCTCGAGCACTTACGCTTTAACGTTTTTGAGCTACAAGAAATGAAGTTACCAGTACGACTGATCAAAGCTGCAAATGAACTGAGTCTAGTTCAAGGACATGAAAATCGACTGAGGGGGAAAGGCAATATCGAAGATGTGTCCAGTGAACTGGACAATGGGGATTTTAGGTTGCACTTACTGGATGAAATGCCCAGAATCCTATTGCTCTCAGTAAGTTAGGCACATAATACAACCTGTTCAAGATTTACGACTACCATAAAATGTGCTAAAAGAGAATAACTCAAAATGTCCAGAAATACTTCAAAAATAGGGAGAAAAAAAAATTGAATCACAAGAGAAAAAGTTTATTATTTAGAAAATGCACTTTGCAGTTGGGAGGTTATTTCACTAAGAAAATCGTGAAATGTTCCAGGAAAAAGTTGGCTATATAGAAAGATTCACAATATAGAGGTTTGTTATATGGAGGTTTTGACTGTATAATACTTCATAATTGTGTGTTATTTAAGGAGAATTTTTTTTTTAGAAGGGCTCTTGCATTACTCTTTTTTTAAAACTTTGTGTCTGCAAAATTAATGAAATCTAATTAGTTTAAATAATTTTTTAAATGTAAAGTATTTATATATATTTCTATTTGAACAGAAATAAAACATTTGGATATCAATAAATTCTAGAAAGTGAAATTATTTCCTCAAAGCATAAATTTTGTTTTTCATAATATTCATTGTTATTGAACTAAAAAATTTTTTTAAAAATTAATTATATTGAAATGAATGAATGTGTGACATTTTTAAGAATAAAAAATAAAATCTTCAAGTATATATTGACAAAATAAAACAGATAAGTACTTTTTTGCTTAAAGGTTGCCAGACATATATTAAGAGTTAACTATAAAAAAATAGAAGTAATGTACTTGAGGGCTGTAAATATAATTTGTAAAATTTATATATTTATTTGAATGCTAGAATTAATATTTCAAATAAATTTTTTTTATTTTTCTGAAAAGGGTTATAATATTACTTAAAATTATTTGCTAGCTTTTTAATGGTACCATTTGTATAGGTTATCTTAATGGCAATTACAATGAAAGAATTAAGTGATGATTAGTGATTTTATTTAACCCTCTCACTGCATAGTTATTTTATCACAGTAGGTTTTCAAAAATTGTGTATTGTTTTCTTACATGTTTCAAATCTACATTTTAGAAATAAAATATACAACAAATTTTTGTAAAAGAGTTTTTATTTTAAAATATAGATTAGATCATGAAAAACATAAACAGGAACAGCACGAGGTTGCACAGTTAAATAGTGGGAGAAAAATGCATACCCACGGAAATCATGGGTTGTGCAAATTTTGTTACTTCTGCATTGCCCGTGGAAATTGCAGGATGTGCAGCAAGAGGATTAATAAAAGAACTTAACATTTTATGATTCTTTACTTTTTAATTAAGCTATAAGCAAACCTTGTTTCTAAAGTACTTCTTACTGAAATTTGTTTGACAGGGAAAAATGTTAAGAAATAAAGTTATAATTTTTGAATTTTTTATTTGCATAGGTTGACTGATATTCTGTACCTACAATGATGTAAAGGCTAAAACATTAAGTAATAGCTGTTTTGCTTAGACAATTGCCAACCAAATGTATGGAATTAAAGGAAATGTAACATAATTCTTGAAAATCCTGAATATGCATTAGATATTTTAGTTTTTCTCTGGTGTAGTTGCAACTTATTTTTTCTTATACAATTTTAGAATTTCTTTGTTGGACATAACACCAGGCTCCGGAAAAGAATTTCGGTATGTTTATAACCTTCCATTGTTAGGATTAAATAGAAAAAGATCTGAAAATTAATTTATTACTTTCATTTTTAGATACATATTTTGTCACTCGAGACAGTTTCCCTGAAAATTTAGGTACTCTGAATCTCTGTAAAAAGAATGACATACAATTAGAAAGTACATCTTATATTGAAACAGCATTATGAGGTGACTGATGACTGTAGACATTGAAAGATTTTTACTATAGGTAAAATATTGAAGGAAAGTTTATAATCTTTTAAATGAATTATTGCAATTATAAGTCTTTAGTATTCAAAAGTCGCCAAGGTATGGCCAGCATTGTCGAGTAGTGGGTTTAAATATGAAGGGGGTGATGCACATTAAATCTATCAAGGCTCACAAAGTTCTAACATTGGTGTGGTGTGGAAGTTTGGTGAGTAAGGTGTCAGCTCAGATATTGCCTTCATTACTTGATTGAAGTTCAAAAGTACAAGGTCCATCATTTGTGGCTCATGCATAGTTTCAGAGTGGGACATTAATCAGAATTAAATCTAAGCTTTCAAAGCATATTTTGTACAATTTTGAAGCTATTTTAAAGGGGCTCTGATAAAAAAAATTTTTGTTGATTATATAAGTACCATTTGTTAAGAAAATATTTTTGTATTTTAAATTAGATTTAAATTTAATGTAGAGGGAAAAAATATTTCACACTATATTTGATGTCTTACAAAAAAATAAATTTTTAAATCTTTTTACAACCTTTTGTTCTGTAGCTCTGTTCCGCTACCAAAAGTATATTTTCTTTGTTCATACTTTGTCACACACAAGTATTTTATAAAATAGTTATATAATGTCAAAAGAAGGTTTTTTATTTGAAGATATACTTGAAAAGAAAAAGAATCTGTGATTCTTTGTATCAGTTGTAGGATTTATATATTTTCTTTACTGGATCTGAAAAATTACTCATTATAAGTTCATTACATTTAGAAAAGGCATAGATCAGCATTATAACCATAGTACCCTATAACAAAATTACAACTCTGAAACGAAAAAAAAAAAAAAAAACACTTTAGGTGTTTGAAAATTAAGATGCCACATTTTTTTTTCAAATAAAGGAAGTAATTGTTTTGTGATATGTACATACAGAGTAGTGGCCAACATAGTGGACATTTTTTAAAATTGTTATGTTTTTAAGTTTGCATGCTTACAGAACATTTTAAGCTGCACAAAAGTATTTTATATCATTTTAAAGAGAATTTAATACTGAATTAAATAGGAAAAAGAAAATTCAAATATTTTCAACGCAAAAAAAGTTATGCTGCGATAACTCTCGATATACATTGAATAATGATAGCAGTGAGTTATCAAAGCTTAGTGAGGTTGCGTTTATTCTTTATTACAGCTTCAAATCGATGTTTCATTGAACTGAAAATAGTGCTAAGCTCTTCCTTTGTTATTACATGATGTCAGGAAACAATTATATCCTCAATTAGCTCCTTTTTATGTCATGTGTACCTCGTCCGGGCAAGAGTTTTCAAACGGCGCCAGAAGTTTTCGATAGGATCGAGGTCAAGACTGTTTTAGCCAGCACAACATTGCAGTGATCTTAGAACGGAACCAGTCTTTCAATTACTGTACTGTGTGGCAAAGAGATGAATCTTGTTGAAAAATAATTGAAGCATTGTTGGGGTAAATAGATCCCTGTTGGAATGCAAACAGAAGTTTGGATTCTAGAATGGTGCCAATGTATTTTATGACATTCAGTGTTCCATCGATGTTATGAAGGCAACCAATACCATCTGCCGATATGCATGACTAAATAATAAAACTATGTGGGTACTTCACAGGTGCCTGGATGCAGTCAGGATATAGCGTTTCTGGTTTCTACGTCTTACACTACGTCTACTTACTACTTACGTCTTTAGGCTATCACTACAGAAAAACGATATTTTAGTTTCCTCCCTCCATATAACTTATGAAAAATAATTTGTCCAATTAATGTGTTCCATTGCCCACTGTAGTCCCTTTTAGTGCTGCTGTAAATTGAGATAGGGCTTTTTTCGTGGAATTCTACCTTTTAGTCTTACATCTGCTAATCTATTCCTGGTTGTTTTTGAACTGACAGAAACACCAGCATCACTCAGATCACTTCTGATGGATGTCCATAAAATTATTTTGTCTCTGAAATATATTTTTATTCTTCTGTCTTCAACAGATGTGATGCACCTTTTTCGGCCTTTTCCTGCTTTTTTTTTATTTTATTGAATTTGTTTCCTGATATCTTAACCAAAACGTTCAGTCTGCAAATGTAGTCCCTGAACTACCCACCTGTTATGTAATTTTAACAAAGGAACTACCACTTTGTCGTTACACATGTATCCAATCTACTCTTTTATTTGACGTCATTGCTTTTTGACTAAACATCATTGTTATTCTGGCTATAGGAAATAGCCCTGACCTCAATCCTATCGAAAACTTGTGGCACCGTTTGAAAACTCTTGTCTGAATGAGGTACCCATGAAATAAAAGGAACTAATTGAGGATATAATTGTTTTTTGGCATCATGTCATAACGAAGGAAGAGCATCCAACTATTTTCAGTTCAACGAAACATCAATGTGAAGGTTTAATAAAGAATAAACGCAACCTCACTAAGCTCTGATAACTCAAAGCCAGATCATCAGTATCCAATGTATATCGACAGTTATCGCAGCATAACTCCTTTTGCGTTGCAAATATTTGAATTTTCTTTTTTATATTGAACTCAGTATTAAATTCTCTTTAAAATGATACAAAATACATAGCACTTTGTGCATCGTTAAATTTTCTATAAGCATACAAGCTTAAAAAACATAATTTAAAATAAAGTGTCCACAATTTTGGCCACCACTGTATATAAAATCTGGTAAGAATTATGAAATACTCTTCCCACACACACACAAAAAGGATTTACGTGTTTCCGAGAAGAATTAACTGGTTACTTTTTGTTTCTGTAACAATAAAAAAAAAAAAAAAGAACAAGCTTTTATAAATCAATGTCTTTTTCCCATAATTTAGACATTTAATAAAGGAAACCTTAGAAATATCAGACCTTTATTTCTTGAATATGTTCATGGAGGCAAAAACTTACTCATAAACTCTGGGGGGAAAAAAAAGTGCAAACCAATTTTTTTCTCCTTTAAAGATATTTTAATCACCACATGAGAGTGCTTTTTAGACACATTATTTATATTGAATTTCTTAAGCTTTTTAAAAGAAATATTATCTCACTGAAATATTTCGATATTTTTCCAAAAGAAAAAAAATAATGTTGGTGGTTTTGGTACTTACATACTGTTGGAACCATATTGGCATCATTGAATAAAACAGCACAAATTCTATAAATGGAATAAGCTGATGGAAATATGGAATGCGTGGTCGTAACATACTATGATAAACATAATAGTTAAATAATATTAAAAGGAAAAGAATAACTAATTTTTATTTTTATTTTATTATTACTAATTGTACATCACATTATTTTATTATTACATGTAATAATAAAAAAATATAATAATTATATTATATATATATTATCAAATTTTATGTAAGAATTCGGTAAAGCATAAGTAATAATAATTATTTAACTATTAAAATTAAAGTTTAATACCTTCACACACAACATACCTTCCTGTAGTTACTCACTTGAATAGTAAAAAAATCTCTTGGCTCAAAATTTTTTTGATATGGTTTTAAAAGAAAGATCCTATTTTAATGTATATCATGTTAGTTCACACACACACACATTATTATATTTAGGGAGGGGGGGGGGGTGTTTTTTTTTTTTATATTATATATATAAAAATTTGGTTCTGAATGCTTCAGTGCATGATATTTATTACGAAATCGAATTCTTTAGTTATGCTATTAATTTTATCTTCAGTCATTGTTGCAGCATTATTGATAATGTTACATAGAGAAAGTATATACACAAGTTCAAGGAATGAGACGCATGTGATAAGCACTGAAAAATCATTTGGGATGTCCATACGGTAAAAAGAACTCATACATTCACATAAATTTTTTTAAAAATCGTTCTATCAATAGAAGAAAATTTTTTATGAGGTATATATATACACAACAAATTTTACTCCAAAGCATATCCGCTTTCTTTTCACAATTGTGTAATTTTTTGGAGTTTTGTTTGTTTTTTTGGCTTTTGAACAACATGCTTCTGTAGATGTTTTTCTTCGTGTTTCTAAAATGTTCCCAATTTAGTTTTTTTCAATAATTATTCAATTAATTGTGTGTGTAAAGAGAGGTAATGCTTTTATTCGTACAAGCATTTTCGTATTTTGTGCCTCAATTAAACCGACCTGTCTAATGCATTTTTAATATATATTTTATAAATATGTATTGTACAAGGAAGAAAAGGCATTGTTTGAATCTTAGCAATTTGTAATTCCTGTAGCAGAGTGGTCACGGTTACTAGTTCATGTCCAGCAAAGATTCCATTGAAAATTCATTGTCTCGAGCAGTGGTCTTTAAATTTTGTAAGCTCATGGAACCCATAGAAATATTAGGTGCTTTTGAGAAATCCTATCCCATCCTTAGAAGAATATATCTTTAAAAAAATATTTGAAGTAGATCAACATATATATATTTTAAATAAAGGTAGTTAGAAGAAAAATACCGTATTTTTTTACTAAAGAGTTTTAATTTAAAATTATATAATTTGCTCATCAGTGGCATTGATTGCATCTTTGAGTGAACATGTACAACTGCATTCTGACGGGAAAATGTCGAATCAACATCAAGTTTCCTGTAAAACTTGAAAGAAATTAGCCACGAAAATATTTCAAACGTGAACCGAGGCTTATGGAGATTAATTTTAGTCTCGTGCACATATGTTCGAATGGTATAAGAGGTTTTTAGAGGGAAAGGTCAGTGTGTAAGATGATGATCCTGCTGGGCGCCCAAAGTCAACAATTACTGACCAAAATTCGTGATATGAGTAGGTTCCCACTCACATTAGTGGTCTGACTATTAATCAACACTGCTTCATTAAAGTACTAAAAAGACTTCGTGAAAAAGTTGGGGAAAAAAAGGCCAAAAGTGGTGAGTGATGGATGGTTATTGCACCAAGGCAATGCACCCGCTCACACGGCATCTGTCAAACAGTTTCTGACCAGAAAAAACATTACAGTGATGGGGCATCGGCCTTATTCACCTGATTTGGCCCCAAGAGACTTTTTTTATTTCCTACAGTTAAATATTGCTTAAAAGGGACCCATTTAACCTCAATTGAAGAGGTTCAGGCAAAAACGTAGAATCTTCTGAAGGGCCTTCCTAAAAATCTCGTTCCAAAACTGTTACCAGCAAGGACAGCACCAAATGCAGAAGTGTGTGAATGCTGAAGGGAACTACTTTGAAGTTTATAATGTCTCGGAAAACTGATTCTTTAAGTACAAGGATTTATTGAACCAGTCTCGTTTTTTTGTGTGTGTGTCACACCTCGTACATGCATTTCTTAGGAAAACTGTCCGAGTTTAGCTCTGTTAAAGTTGTCTGTTGTCGCATTTCATATATTGCATTTAATTTGATTATATATATATATATTGTTGCGTCATATGTTGAGAACGATTTTTTACTTAAATATGTTTCCCGAATAGCATTAAAATGCTTATAAGAGTATGAGAATTTTCTATGTATTCTGCATGAATCTGCAACCAAAAAATTAGGATTTGTTGCTGCTTAAATTTAGAGTTTAACGTCGAATTGGTTAAAAAGTTGTTCCCTCTTCTTTAATGCCAAGCTTTCTGACTTTTCAAAGCTGATTTTTTATCCATCCATGCCTAATTTTTTCTTCTGGAAAATATTCTGTTATAGTGTTTTTATAGATGAAAAATTCCAATTCATTATATACGTTTTAACACTGTCCTCTAAATTCAATTCATATTCATTTAAATTCATTCATTAGAAAATTGCTTTGGTTTTTCAAAAAATTGCACTTGGGATGTGATTTTTCTTTATTTCTTTTATAATGTACATTCAGGTCTTGAAGGGATATAAATTATTTAATTTAGAATGGCAAGCTGTGATACCCCCCTACCTGGGGGTACCATCTGTTCATCTACTTGACCTAGATTTGTGGGAGGTAATGATTGATGACCCAAGCTAGCCATTATAAAATCAATTTATTATTATCAATTCAAATATTCAAAGATAGTCTTACGCTAGGAAGGAAATCATTAGTGATATAACGCAACCCTAAATTCTATGTAAATAAGCTCCTGGAATCCTCACCGCTTAACTTTCAGTGAAGTTATCCTGTGAATCTCAATCTTCCTTAATTTCTTTGACTCGCTAAAGCCTGTTCTATAATTACGCTTCCAAGTTTAAATTCTTACCATCAGCTCACGGCGTTCAGCATCTCAGCTTCCTTTTTCCTTCTTCGCGATTACAAAACCTCCACTACATATCTACTAACTAATCTGAATATCAAGATTTCTTCTTGAGAGGATTGGCTGTGAAATAACTGAATGCTGGCCCCAAAGATTCCCCAAGAGGATTAGTAGGAAAAACACGGTAAAGCTTCGTCACAAAACATATCTGCCAAACAGGGTAAACATTGCATCACAGAATTGTGGAGCATAGCCATGACTTAATTCAATTAAAAATAATCTGAAATTCCGAATGCAAGAGCAAGATTCTATGATTTCTGGATAGTTCTCCGTATAATAAAGGAAATGCTCGAATTTAATTCTCTTAGTTTTATAAAATTTATTTCACAGCAACCTTTTAAAAGCGTTTTTTAATGCTTTAATTCTTCATTCATTTTACTACTATGATTCACTGTTCCAACTAATTTGTGACTGATTTCATTTTTTTTCTTTCTCCATTCTTCTGTATGGTTATCAAAATCAAAAGTAGGAAATTGGCTCTCATCTCCAACAGCATACGATTCCCATAAGATATTAGCTTATTTATCATTGACTTTGGGAATCTAAATCGCACTTTTCTATTATTTGGACTCGCTCAAAATTACTTCTTGCAGAATGGCCTTTTGAATCAGCTGATTTGAGAACTTGTTCAATAGTTTTAAGCGAAATTGTGAAGAGGAAAACTGTTGATTGAATTTTACAGAAATTTTAACAGAGCTCACATCTGTTTGAACTAAAAATCCTTTTTGTCATCGAATTAGCTTCGTCGAACGGACAATTTTTCCCTTGTTATTAATTCTATTTACCTTTTTCAAGAGCTTTATAAGAAGACAGTAAACAGTCCAGCTGGATAAAATTGCGAGTTTATCAGGTATACCATTTTTATAATTAGTGAATTAGTTTTCGAAATGCATTTTTTGTTTTCATTCTTTATTAAGAAGAATATATTTGCTACGTGAACAAACAAAATTATACCAAACGGTACTTTAAACATCAAATGAATGCAAAAATATAAAAAAGTGTTTTTAAATATACCAATATTTGTGTGTGATAAATTTATTCAAAATTATGAGGATGTAAATCTGAAAGTTCGGTGTTCAATTAGCTTATTCTTTTTCGTCTGCCTCTTGTTTTTTAATGAACTTTAAAAATGATATAAAAATAAGTTTTAGTTTTAAAATTTAAATGTGGTTTATAGGGGAAATGTTTCTTTTTTTTGCTTTGAGTTAAATTTCGGAAGAGTTTGTACACACAGCTACAGGGTTTTTCTTACAAATTTTTGAAGTATCCGATGAATTCAAGAAGCCACCATATGAGTATAATTTTTTAAAGTATTTTGTGCATATATTTTTCCCTTCATTTTAACATGTAGTTTTTAAACTGACTTTTGTTCTCGATATTATTAATAAGCATGAACAATCTTGTAAGTATAAAAATACACATACACACACTCGATATTAAATTTACTTAGAGCTTTAAATTAGAGTTTGTCAGTTCAAAAATTGAGCTATAAGGTTTTCTATCAAATTATTTAAATAAATAAATAAATAATAATAATAATAAAAAATGAAGAAATTTTTATTAAATAACTAGCTGGCTCGGCCACGCGTTGCTGTGGCTTTTCTTTAATACATTGATTTAATATTATTCTCAGCTATTCACTGCAGTCAAATTTATTTTGCGCTTATATTTTTGGAGAGTTGGATTTAAGCATAAAACACAGCATGATTTTTTTTTTAAATTTTGCATTTTGTGAATCTTTTGTTTGAGTATAGTATAATGCATGAATTATTTACGAAGTTGTTAGTAACAACATATGAAGAAATTATATATATATATAATATATATATATATATATACAGTCGACTCTCGATAATTCGAAGTT
>BMAV01025547.1:696235-721129 GCA_019973955.1 Trichonephila inaurata madagascariensis
TAGGCTATAAATACTTTAGATTCAAAATTATTTAAATATTTAAAAATAACTCCGTCAAGCATTGTTCCGTACTTCGTCGTGCTTTCATTTGGATCATTTGACATAATTAAATTGAATTTTGATTTTAAAAAATCAACTAAAGGTTTTGGTTTGACTTTTGAAAAATCTACATGAAAATCCCCACTTAAAATAATAGGTAATTTATTCAGAAGAGCCGATCCTGCTTAGTGAATTTTGGTTGTAATTTATCAATATTTAGTTCTATCTATGAATTAATTTAAGCAAAGGGATAGTAAGACAGGTAGTTGATTGGGAAGAGAGGAATATTGGTCAATATCTTTAAAAAAGGATTTAATCAGAAGATTTATATCACATAATCTCTAGCTTATACTAGCTCTTCTGTCATTGTATGGCCGTTTTGTACAAGTATATCCGGTGCTGCTGCAAGGTAAATCTACTTAATTATATTTTGTCTTATTGTATTTAAGTTATTTAATGCAACTTTTTCTTATTACCTTTATACTTAATTTTGCTATTTTAAATTTTTAATTGTTTTAGTTTCTTTTTTAGACTCAAAGTATATTTAAGTAATTATGTGATTAATTGACCTATTTGTTCATTGCTATTCTGATTCGTTTACAAAAATAGATTTTTATTCTTAAATTCACTGCAATATTGCTAATGATAATTATACTATTTACTTAGTTCTGGAAAAAAAATTGTCCTTTTTCCACATTTTAAGTTTAATTTTCGAGTAGAATTTCTCTATCTCTCTAAGCTTATTTTTTAAAAATATTACATGTTTTATTTTCATGCTTCTACTAGGATTAGAAAGAATCCCACCATTTATTTCCCACTTAGATCGAAGCTATAGATAAAATATAAGGTTATAGGAACCTCATTTTCATGGCGTATTGGTGGGGGAGGGGGGATAGACTACCGCGTTTCATGACGGAGTGGTGGTGGGGGACGTCCCTCCTTTGGCCACGTGTCTTTTTAGGTGTGTGTATGTCGCGGATGACCTTGAGCACAATTTCCAACTGAAGACGAAAAATGTCGAATGAGCGTTACAAAGCCGAGCGTGTGTGTGTGTGACGCTTCATTTAAATTCACTCTCCAGCAAAACGCGCCTAAGGAAGTTATCACTTTAAAAAAATCTGCCACACATTCTAGACAACTTGCTTTGATGATAGCATTCTCTTAAAGAAATTTTTCAGCATTAAAAAAATATATATATATTGTCATATATTTCTTCTAAAAGTATCTTCAGTAATTCAAAGTTTTCATACCGGAAACATTGCTTTGTAGGAAAATGGAAAACTTGTGACTGACTTAATATGTATGTATTTGATGAGTTGAGAGGTAATCTCGGTCTGTATTATAATTTTTACGGCAGTTTAAATATATACTCTAGGTAAGAAAAATATTAAGAATTCAAAGATTGCTGCGTCAGTAGATAGAAACAATATAAACAAAACATGCTACGATTTTTGCAGGATAAAAATGTTGACGGAAAAGAAACATAAATGCCAATGAAGTAATAAAGAAAGATGATTTTGTACAGAATTAAAGATATTTAAAAGTTAATATGAAGTTATTTTTTTCTGTTATGTAATATAACAAACTGTAAAATGGCGAGTTTTTATGCCAATGTTATAACCAACTTTATTTTTACCGCCTTTGAATAGCGCACGCACGCACACCCAAATTGTGCAAAATACTACACACAATGATCATAGAAATAACAGTAATGAATTTAATTCGTATGTTTTTTAAAATAAAAGCTGAAAACTTTTTGAGTTATATTGGTCATCATTGAATAACTTTGTATATTTAGTGTGAATGTTTTATCTTATTGGCTCCAAAATTGATTTAATAGTTATTTTCTCTTTCTTTAGACTTTTTCGTTCACGTAATTGCTTTCGGTATACGTTCATTTTGACATTATGTATAAAAAAGCTGATAAGGTTTGCATTAAATGTGACAATCATAAATTTTAAAATGAAGAATCATTTTTCCCTTGGTCGTGAAAGGGTTAATCATTACTTTCTTTTTCGAAGTCCTTCAGACAACTGTGTGAACTAATGAGAACAATTTAAGATTTAATTTAAATGAATTTTTGGGATTGGGTAATCCATTTGGTAAAATAACAATCTAATAGCTAATGGGTTAATGGTTCAAGTCTGATTCCCACCGTTGTGGTAGGGTGGAATGTATACTGTGTGCAATAGTGTAATGGATAGTGTGGCACATCCAGTTTAGAAGGATTTCAAAGTTCTCACTTAATTTGGTTAAATTTAGAACATTGCAGCATATGTTCAGATTTCATAAAGGTCACTTGATCGTGATTTTATGAATTCATTACCAATAACCCATTGCGTGGTTTTTGAATTTTGTAAGATACATTTAAGTCTGAATAAAACTTCTAACTTTGTTCTTCAGATTTCTTTCTGTTTCTCATATTTTGAAACATAAAATATAGAAATAAAATGGCACATTGCGATTTGTGAAGAAGCTCCTGGAATTAAAATAAAATATCTATTTATTATATTTTTCGTTAGATTTCTGACTAATAGAATTGGAGAAAATAAGGATTAGTATAGTTATTCAATTGATTGTTGAGATTGCGTTATCCATTCCCTTTTTTAAAACTTTACTTAAGCCTAATTTTGTTCATATCGAGAGATCTTGACATTTGAGAGTCAAACGTTTCATGATCTATAAATAACTATTGATGATTTGACTTTTTGAAGTGGTAATTAAATATATATATAAATCATGTCTAAATATGCTGACAACGATCCATGATATCATTGATAAATTTATTTGAAATATCTTCGCGCGATTTCAATATTAATCAATATAAAATGTACACTTATCAGTAATGTACATTTGTTGTTTTCATGCAATTTCCTTAATTAGCTTATAATTCAAAACATGGTTGAGGTTTTTCATGGATTACATGGATCCACTAATTTTAACACTATCGGAAAAATGACAGATATAAGTGATTTTTCTTATATAAATATCAATCTTTTTTTTTGTAATTCATTGGGTATTGAATGACTTTTATAGATTTCAATTTAAAATTAAAATTAAAATAAAACTAAAATTGATAAAAAAAATCTGTTTATTTTAATTTTAATTATCAACAAATACGTGTGTTTAGTAAATAAATTAGTAAAATTCTGATACAAATAATAAGTGTTTTGAACATATAGCATACTTTTTCCTTATAAATCTTTGAGCAAACAAAGCAATTTATACAATTTTTTCACGGTATTTTTTTATCCTTCCTATTTTTATTTTATAAGTTACATATATTGTTCACAAACGGATACAAACATTTACAACCAAGCCATAAGGATTGTGAAGAGACATATAAATGAATAATGCTTTTGGTATTAAGTGTAACTTGAATTAGTTATACATATAAAATTGTTTCAAGAATATTAATCCAATAAAAAGTTATTTAAATACAATTTTTTTGGTAAAAAAGGAAGAAAGAATGACATATTTTCCAAGCATAATACTTTTACGAAAAATGCTTCGATAAAATTATATTTTGCTTTTATGCAACTAAGTCTTCTTTACAAAGCCTGAACTAGAAGTTTTGAGAAAATCACACTGTTTGCAGTGTTACTATCAATTTAAATAACAATCGCTGGTTTCTTAGATTTCTTTACTTCAACATGTTAATATTTGAATAAACCCACTTCTAAATCATGTATTTTAGAAACATTATTTTTCAGGCTCTATACAGAGGTTTTATCTGCATATAAAGACAAAATGTTATTATTATGGAAGCAGTTTTAATAAAAGGAGAATGTTTTGAAAATATATAATTCATTCTTCATTCCCCCCAAAAGATTGTATTTAAATAATTTTTTATTGCAATAATATTTTTATTAAAATTTTATTTGTATATACTAATTCAAGTGACTCTAAATATCAAAAATTTATTCATTTATCAGCTTTTTCACAGTCTCGATTCCGAACGTAGTCGGATACTTTAATCGTAGCCTTGGCGCTTTTAATAATAGTCGTTAGTTGCAAAATTTTAATTATTCTAAAAACCTTGATGGGAAACATCCACTTTTCTTAAGTAAACGAGATGCTCTCTTAACTTGTTACCACTGAAATCTAAATCCATCAAAACCTTCCCCTCGTAATTTTGCTAACGATTAAAACTATCGATCATGTAATTAAACCGGTTCCATTTCATAATTAATAAGGATAGAATTTGATACCCCGCGGTATGACTGAAAATTGAAATTGTGTTCTGGGAAAACTTTCATTCGATTTACGAGAGAGAAAAGTTTTCTTTCTTTTCAACACCCATGACATGCGCAGAGGCGCTATTCCCGTCAGCGCTAAAGAGGGACCTACGAATCACATCATTTCTATCTGCGCGTAATCACCCGCTTGGTTCTCCCCGACCGTTTCTCTCAGAAACAATTGAATTTTTGGATAAAATTTTATAAGCTACACCGCCAATTTATTAACCAACCTAAACAAAATATAGATAGAAATAATATTATATAAGCGATGAAAAATACGTTTCAATAATGTTGAAATTTGTATAACTATTCCAATAGTTCAAATTTTTCGATACTTTTGTTTGAGAAAGAACAGGAAATAGTAAATGTAATGTATTTGATCTAAGATTTGATCAACTATGTGGTACGCCTTACTTCTCGTAAGCGTCGCGTCGTGTGTGTCCGAGAGTATTTGGCCGGTCGAGAACCGAATTTTACAGCTGAGGACGGCCGCACCACGGTCCGATTCGCCCCCATCGTATATGGTACATCTGTATAACCGTTACCGGAAGGGCCGTATGCCATACAGTGCTGCTAATACCGTGAGAAGTTTCTTTCCGACGCCAGGTAAATTGTTTTGGCTGTTGAACTTTACGATTTCATTACGTTTTTAACAAAAGAAAGCATCTAAAATATGTTTGAGAGTAATTATAATACTCTGCGATTAAGGCTTTTTTGAAAACTTAAATTATAGTTAAAATAAAATAATTATTTTTACGAAAATCTTTTTTTTTTTGTCGTACTAAAGCGAATGAAAGAGATTTGTTACATTCTTCACATGTCTATATTTCTTTTGAACGATTAAAATAATTAGAGATAGCATTGAAGTAAAAAAATGACTAATATTTGCTTCCTGATTTTTCCCGAGCTTTATTTTATGCTGATTTTAACATAAAATAATTTTTTAAGAAGCCTTTTTTTGTTTTCTTGTCTTCGTTCTATCAAGTTGTTCTCTATCAGGTTATATTAATTATAAGCAGTTCAAAACGCAGGAATTTTGATTCTAAAACTTCTGTATTAGACCATTAGATAAAGTCAGACGATAAAATGTGATTAAAAATTTTTTGAAACATGGAAAAAATTGTTGCGTGAAATAATGTATAAACACAACATTTTTATTATTTATAACTTTTAATTATTTCTAAGAGATTATAATTCCTTCCTGTATATATGAAATATTTATAAAAGTTAAGAAAATTTCTCTTCTACTTTAAAATAGCAATTAATTAAATTTGTTCTCACTGTTTATTATGGAATATATTGTTATATTGTTAGTATGTTTGTGTTAAAAGTTACGAATTGAAATTTTAAAGAATAATAATTTTGTTTTTGAAATTTATGAAAATTATATATAATTATTTTTTTTCAATAATTCTATTTAAAATAAGGTTTTATTTTATTAGGGGGACATTTTTATTATATCGGTAAAGAATAAATTAACTCTTTCATTAGTAGCATGAGAAACAAAACTATTAAAAAATAACGCTTTTCAGTAACATTCTTCCGCAATTATCAATTGAAAAAAAAGAATAAAAAATAATCCAATGAGTTATATAAGGGAAAAAAATCATTGAATCCCAAAATGCTTAAATTTTAACAGCATGCTTAAGATGAAAGATAGTCGAATTTTTTTTAAAAAAAACCTAAATTACCTATTTTTATAAAAAGAAATTAATACTTAATAAGTTGAATAAAAAGAATGCAAATTAATCAAAACAATTTTATTTTCACGCTATTTCTTTTTTTATTTTTAGAGATTTATATATTCAAGGTTTTAAAAAGAAATATATCAATTTTAAATCGAAATATCACATTTTAAAAAAGCATTTTAAATAGTTTTTCTGTCTGAAGTTATTCTTATAACGTGGGATGTGAAATATGTAGGATGTTTAAAGAAGTGTTAAGTTTCTTTCAGGAAGCCTTGTAGCTTTCGAGAATTCATTTGAAAAGTTGTGGTTATATGGTTTTAATGTTGTGGCCATTTTTTACATTCGTTAAAAAATAAAGGGATTTTTAAGTACATTGTGAATTATTAGATGCTTATCAATTTTCTAATTAAGATCATATATATTTATCGAGAGTTTCTTTGTACTACTTTTCTGTATCCGGTTATTCAACCCCCATAAAAAGTTATATTGAAGGATATTGTAAAAATCAAATACGAAAATCGCATATGCGCTTTATAATTTTTTTGATTTATTTTGAAATTTTTTGCACATATATTTTATACATTTTATTTCACTACATTTAATCAACTCCGATATTTATTTATATTCAGAGTTGTTCTAAAATTAAATGAAAAGAAAATTTATTTTCTGACCTATATAATTTATTTCTCTCTCTCTTCCGGGCTCAAAACCTATTTGAATTTTTGAAAACCATTCCTCTAATCGCTGATATTTATTGAGCTGTTTCTAGTAAAATTTGTACTGTGCTTCAGAAACACACCATCTATATGTTTTTTCATGTTATACTATTTATTTTATGATACAAAGCATCCAAACAGACAAATGATTCATTATAAATATTTACATGCATAATAAAAAGGAAAATTTTAATATTCTTAGCGCAAACCTTAAACGAATTGGAGATGGCGATTGATATAAATTCATTTCTAACGTAATTTTTACCAACAAACTTTTGATCTTGTAAAGCAGTAATTGTGGTGAACCTTTTTGGATCAACGTGCCATTTTTTCTCAAGAAGCGTTTAATGAGGTATAGACGTGCCATCAAATAATTTTGACTTGTGATTATAGGGAAAATAATAAAACTAAATACTAACACAACACAAAACTCTAATTACTACGAAAAAATACCTTTTTTGTTATAAATGTTTTAGCTGTACGTGTAATTCACTTTAAAGTAACATTAGTGTGACTTCAGTTGTTGCACAGATTGTATGGCAAAGAACATACTGAGATTGTAAGAGTTTACTTTTTGTAGAATACAGGCTGAAGTTGAGTCATACGTCAAACGGCTTCTAATCAATTATTTTTGCTGTTGCTCACTTTTTTTGACTAGAAGGTTTGTGATTTCTTTCAAAATGCCTTTTTACAGGCAATGTTCCACATACCGCCATTCCAGAGCATAAAAAACAAACCGCTTTTTCGCCCTTACTAAATCACAATGCCGTTTTTCTCGATCCATTAAATATGAAATTCTCTACTACACTTACTATCTTGCACTTTTTTTCTTTTGCTGACTAGCCATGTGAAATAATAGTTAAACATCGTAAATATAACACAGTTGTGTCAATGAAATCGACTATGCTCTGCGTAGACAAACTTTACGTCATAAGCAATTGCAGTCTACAATGTAACTAAGTCAAGATTATAACAAACGAGCGTGCTCCCAGTCGCCTCGCGACCAATCACTCGCGTTTGTTCGTAATACTTCACAGCGAACTTTGAAAATTTGAAATAAAATGCAAACCATTTTGATCACTGGCGTGCCAAAAATATTGTGCCGCGTGCCACTGGTTCGCCATCCCTGTTCTAGAGGAACATTCATTCGGCACATAGTTCAATTAGCTTATTTGAGCTTATCAAAATGATTTCAGTTTTGCTAAATTGAGAAAATCGTTTATTTCTAAAAGTAAAAGGGAAATTCAAAAGTTAAGTTGAAAAGACTTCGGTAAATTGTAATGATTTTTTATCCTTTAGAGAAAATCAGTGAGAAATCGCGCGTGATTCTAAAACGAAAGTAATTAACAGTTGTATCCCATATGCTATCTACCTATCAATCTATCTATCTCTCTCTGTGTGTGTGTGTGTGAGAGAGAGAGAGAGAGAGAGAGATAGTGGGAGAGACAGAATATAGACACAAAATCAAATTATTTAATTCGAATTATATATATACTTTTAAATTAAAATAGATTAACCTGTTGAATAAGAATTTAATGTGAACAGTGAGTAGTAGTTTTTTCATGACGATTAGTGCACTTAAATAGAGAGTAGAATCTTAGACAGTTGTGGAAGTACTTAGTATCTTCATTCAAAAGGTGCTTTCTATTTGTCTTCGTGTGTAGGAGTCTTATGGCCAGTGTATTTATACGATCCTGAGTTCTCTTGCCGCTTGAGAGACCAGATTAAGCTGCTACCAATGAAGGAAACTCACACTTATGCGATACACGATCAAACAATAGCTAGCGATCGCGACTGTACGTCTTTGGCCTATCCCAAGTATCACTTTGCGTATCTTCACTTTGGAGACCATCGTGTAGGGACTGATTTATACACAAATGTTGCTTTCATGCCAGAATTAAGCTGGTGGTATCATTCCGTAAAAGCTCTTTAAAAAATCTGCCACACGTCTTAGCTTGTTTTGTTAAAAGGGAAGTCTCAATGTTCAGAGAGAGGAGAGTTAATTTTAAAATTGGAAATTGACGTCGTACACGAAATCAAATAAAAAAAAGTACAAGTAAAATATAATTTGATAAGTATTTACGAAAAATCTTATCTATATTTCGGAATTTTTTTAATCTCCATTCATTTATATAAATGAAGTTAAATTTAATATTTGTTTTGTATAATGATAATATTCTGTACACACAGGCGCATGCATATTTTTGTTATACATATTACAATTATTTTCATAATCGAAATAATCATGTATAATAAATATCTGGGACAAAAATGCAATCTAAACAGATAACATTTTATGAAAAGGAAATACTTTTTGTGAGACTCACACATTTTAGACAATATTTTCTCGACATCTATTAAATATATAAAAGAATGATTGAGAAATTATAATAATTCTAAATGTTTCCGTAAATTAGTATAAAAATATACACTCTCTCAATATTTAATCTAAGAATTAAAAAAATCCTGTTCTAACATGAGTTCCGGCTGTCTTCTGGCTGATATTGAATAACATGAAATAATATAATTTTCTCATTAAAATTAAATTATTAATTGCTTTATTATTATTTTGTTTTCAATATTTTTGGAATTGTATGGGACTAAAAATAATTGTTAAGATTTTGCTGAAATAATCAATTCAACTCGAGCACATAGTTTCAAAAGCTTTACCACATTCGTAATCTTGAAAAGTAATTTTTATACTTTTTTTAAAAATAAGTATTTTTCAAAGAAGGATTAATATATGTTATAAATAATAATTATACACCATTTTATTTAATATTATACTTTTCTAATATTTTATATCCATTAAACATGGGAGTAATAATTGTTTATTCTCTTTTCAATTGGCAGCTAAATACCGAAAACAGTTTCAAAGATTAGATCTTGTATATTTGTTTTGATTATTCTTTCACGGAATTACCAGAGATGAAACGTGAAAGAAATTTTATGCTATTTTTCCCTTTCTAAAGGCCTCCGTACTTTATCTTTCCTATATTCGAGGAAAAACGATGTTTATATTGAGCTTTGATTATATCTATGCCTGTGAGTCAAGCTCTACAACAGTTCTAAAAAAAGAAAGTTAGTTCATCTTCCAAATTAAGAATAAAAAGAAATTCAATCCTATGAATATTTTTTTGCTAACAAAAATTAATATACAATCGAACCTGTTTTTGTGCGGTTGATAAAAACCGTATAAAAATAACACAAAAAATGTTCGAAAATTTCATGAATTCTTACATATAACAAACCAATTCGTCGAAATACTGCAGAAAGTTTTTTTTTATGCGATCGCACAAAAATAAAATCGCATAAAAAAGGACCGCACAAAAACAGGTTCGACTGTATAGAAGAAATGTATAAAAAAATAATTTTTGGAAATATATAATAGTCGAATGTCTGTTCATTTCTTAATTCTTTAATAATGTCTTTTAAATTTTGAAAAATGCACTGAATTTCTTAGAATAACAAATAAAAACAACGCGTTGCTTCGGAAACTATTAAACCTGTATTATAAGTACAATAAATGGATTTATTGCATATAAATGTAGCGAAAAAAGTTCAGACATTAACACGAATTTTTGTTAGAAAAACAGATATTCTTAGACTTAATAATAGATATATGTTATAAAAGTAAATGATTTCAATGAAAGCATACATTTTTTTCATTTGAAACGAAAATTCAGAGTAAATTTGCAAAATAAAACTTTGTAATCAAAGTGTTAATATGTTCTTTTCAAAGTAAAAACAGGGAAATTTAATTTAATGATGAGTACAGAAGCTCGTTCGCACTTTATAGAAACGATTTTGAAAGTTAATTGTTATTAATAAATACCACACTTTTTGTAAAAATTTGCTTCTATCTGATAGCCATGATTCTTGACAATAGCTCTTGATTGAATTTTTTTATGAAAGTAAACTTTTTATTAATACTGTCATGCAAATTTTACTCCATTCCTCTTGAAAAGTTTTCCGAAGTCCGTTCAGTGTTCTTAGATGCCGTTTTCAAAAGGTTCGTTATAATAAACCGATAGTACTTAAGTCCATTGCAGAATAGCAGGATGATTTTACACATGTATTTGATCGAATGGGATGCACTTTATTCCTGTGTTTCTGACGCGTGACTAGAAGCTTTGCCCATATGAAGCTAAACTTAATCAATGTGTCGCCCATCCGGTATAGTGGTTAGTGACGCTGACTGCTGTGCCGTTGGGCCCAGGGTTCGAATCTCGAAGCAGACATGGATGTTTGTAAATGTATAGTGCCTTTCGCGGCATGGGGGTACTATATAGCAAATAGCATATAGGTTAAATAGCAATCAAGCCCTAAGTCCTCTCGTGAGGTTGGTGGAAGGGGAAGAGAGGTGGGAGGCTCTGGACCACCCCCAGGGTATTTTTCCTCAAAAGTGGGGTGAAACCGAGCTAAATTGTTCTGTTACCTGTATGGTTCTCAAAGCTATAGCCAACGACAGGCGTCATTTAACCCTTTACCATGATACCCATACCTCTTCAAGTGTTACCAGAAATTTCCATTTTTCAGCAACTTGGTTTTTTTTTTATTTAATTTTCTACAATTTGCCTTTCTTTCAGCAATATGTTTTAAAAAAGGAGACTAACTTTATATTTAAACATCTGTTTTAACATTAAATCCTTATGAATGATTTTAATTACAGTTCCGGAAGACATTCATAGTTTCGATGCAGTGAGTCTTTGAGTCGGCGGATTTTTTTTTAGGATCAGAGGCTTCGCTTTCTTGATAGTTGTCTTCGTTTGAACAGTCTTAGGATGAAGTTTGATCATTTTTACTTTCTGCTAGACGCTTTTTCCTCTTTTCGTATTTAATATAATATAAATACCTTTAATTAAAATGAAATAATCGAGACTTTTACACCGTTTTTCAATTTGGTGATACGAATATTTCTCCTTGGAAAGCGTAATTACGTAACCTTCGAGCCATGTATCATTTTTAGGAGCCATTTTTAAAATAAATCCTTTATTTTACATTCCAATAAAAAGAAAACACTGGAAGATGATTATTCTGAAGTTGCTAAAGTTTTATATCAAAATGCAAACGAGAAAAGGAATTACAAAATCGTTTCCATAAAGTGTGAATGGCCTTCTGTAATAATAATAGAAAAGTTATCAAAATTTATGAAATTTCTCGAAATATACTTGAGTTAATTCTCGATGATGATTAAAATTAACGTTGTATTCTTTGAACGGCTGAGAAAAGGAGGAAATATTTACGTTTTTCTTGTAGTTTAAGGTATTTTATTTATATTCTATACTGTTTTAATATAAACTAAAAAAATTAATTGTTATAACTCTTTTCAAGTAATTTAATAACATTTTTCAAAACAAGATTTTGAAAACAAAAATTAACGCCAAAGTTAATAAAAAGGAATGATTCGATAAGGATAGGTTTTCCTCAAATGTTTTTTCATTCAAGAATTCAAGAAAATCCTTTTCGTATAAGAGTATAATACAGTGGCTCTTAAAAGTGTTCGTACACTTACAATTTTAAAAAAAAGTAATGCTATCGACTTATAAAAATTAATACAACTGAACTGTAATTTTTTAATAATATCTGCAACTTGTACTTGGAATAACAAATCCAATTTTAAAAACTTAGTATAACTTTTACATTGGAAAATTAATTATACAAAAAATTCGAAAAAATTACGTCACGAAAGTCTTCGCACACTTAAAAATAAGCTCAATATAATTTTAACTATTGTATTTTTTTCTTAATTTATTACTTAGCAGGAACTTCTTTAGCGTGTCCACAGCAGCTTTTAGCATTTTCCCAGTTTTTGTGTAATTTTTGCATCGATGTTTCCACTTTCTTCTGTGATTACTGTTTCTGTTCACGATTTGTTTTTATGCCATGTCTTCTTTTTCTAATTGTAAGTTATCTCCAAATATGTTTTATTGGATTTAAATCAGGTGTTTTCAGAACTTGGAACAGTTAAAACGACACCAGAGGCGTACGTTGAAAACAGCGCGCTTGTGTGTGTGTGGGGGGGGGGGGCCTTTTGATAATTCTTTTTTTTTTTATCAAGATAAAAAATTTATCTTGATAAAAAATAAAATCGTGTCCTTACTCAATTTTTAGGCGGATAGTTTCAAGTTGTTGTTTAAAATATTTAAATATATCTCATGATTCACAATATCATTAATGAATGACAAATTACCTAATTCTGAAGCTGACTTACAACCCCAAACAAGAACACCTCCATCTCCCTCCATGCTTTACTGTCCAACTTAATTCTTGAGATTAAGAGTTCTAGTTTTTTCTTCTCCATACCATTATACGCCCTTTGGAGACTAAAATGTTGAATATCTGCAAAAAAAGCATTATTTCAACATTTTTCAGACTTGTTTCTCGTGGATTTAGCAAAGGAAATTCGAAGCTTTCTATTTTTCCCTCTTAAAAATTTTTTTCTTCTAATACAACGCACGTGTATTACGGCTGATCTGACTATTCTTCGAATAGTTTCAGATAAAATTGAGGTGAAAAATCTTTCAGCTAATTCTGTAGAGACTTTTCTGGCAGTCAAATGTGGATCTTTGATAAATTTTTTAGTTATAAATAGCTGATCACTTTGAGTTAACTTCTTTGGATGTCATTTTCTTTTTGCTTGTTTTCTATTCTATTTTCTCCTTTAAAACGTTTTGTAACATATTGAACCATCAAATAAGGAACGGTTACTAATTTTGAAGTATTCTTAACTGATTTATCTTGATTGAAGTGAAAAAAATAACCAATTTTAGAACGTTTTTTTTGTTTGTTTTCTCTTTAAAATTACAAGCCATTTTAGGTAATACAATAATGAAAGAATAGAATATTTTAGAGAAAACAAGCAAAGATTTACGCAAGCGATTTTTAGAATGTCACCATAACGCAGAAATGAAAAGAAACAACAAAAGACGTTTTTATTGAAGGAATTTATTCCAAAATATTTTGGTGTACTATAACCTTTGTAACGTGTTTTCCTTTCATTTTCCTGAAATTTAATTCTTTTACGGATAAATTATACACTCGCATTAAAAAAAAATACAATAAATCTCATTTGAAATTCCATTTGGAAAATATACAACGAAATTGAGCTATTATTAAAATTTAATTCTAGACTAAAGTAAAATTTCTACAACTTTTTAAGTGTGCCAAAAAATTTTGAGAGATACTATATATATATATATATAGAATATTTTTCGGCATCAGACGTTTTAATAATGAATCGTAATGATTGCATTAGAAATGATACATACATACACACACAATTTTGCACTCTAAAGAAGTAGGCATGTATAGTACCTTACCATCAAGATATATGTTCCACTTTATGGTGAAATATATATTTATATTTTATCGTCGAGATAATGAGGTTTATTAGTCTAGATAGCATTGAATTAAAACAGGCTGCCACCTGTATGGTGCTCAAAGTTGCGGATGGCGACAGACATACAACTAGCCCCTTGATGAATTTCGTGGGCCTCGATTTGATACCGTTAGTCAAGTGGCATTAGTAACAACAGTTGAAATATTGCCTAGTAAAAAGACACTGGTTCAAAAGGATGAGTAACAAAAAACCAAATGATTCACTACTCTGTGACTTGATGGCCAAAACTTTAGGCTTTATAAGTGGAAGAGCAAGATTTCATTTCTCGATTTCT
The DNA here is from genome assembly GCA_019973955.1 of Trichonephila inaurata madagascariensis. Lineage (NCBI taxonomy): Eukaryota > Metazoa > Arthropoda > Arachnida > Araneae > Nephilidae > Trichonephila > Trichonephila inaurata. The sequence continues at coordinate 710,596 of BMAV01025547.1, forward strand.
TCTAGAGGGATCGCATGTTGCTACATTTTAAAATTAAAGATGAGTTTATATCTAATGTGTGTAGTACTTTGGAGCAGGAGGTACCAACCCAGTGTTATTTCTGCCACTGAACGTGTTTCAGTACTACTAGGCCCGCTTAACTAATCCACTTTCCTAGTTAAAATTCTGTTCAAAATTATTTTTATTATGTTAAATATAGTGTGCGCAACCAAATGTTTTCATACCAATAATATATTAATAAAGGTTTAATATTCATACATTGGGATTACCTTTTAAAGTAAATATTACATCTTTTAGAATTTTTAATGCATTGATTCGTAAAATTTTTTAAAAAACTTTATTGTTTATTTATTTAACGTTGCGAATTATCCGACGTAAAAATTCATTTCAGAAAGCAATAATATAGTTTTCCTATCCTTTATGCAAATTATAAAATCCTTTTTTATCAGATTGTCTCCTTATAATATAGTTAAAACAATACCACGTGGAATTTAATATTAGGTTTAATATTTACCTAACTCTAACATAAGGTTTATCTTGTACGAAGTATGAAAACAAACCAGCAAAGGCAATTTATCTCTTAGATTCTTTTCTAGTTCGAGATGTAAAAGGTCAAAAAAATTATAAGTAATGAAAATTTTCAAATTTTTTTTATTATGTTTAAAGATATAATAGTAATGTGAAATAGTATCATGAGAGTTCAAGATTAGCAAATACAAAAAAATCTAAGCTAAAAACTCTCTTAACTCGTTTTACAGAAAAAATATTAATAGTTACGAAATTCTGTAATAGTGTCCGAAAATTATTTATAATTCAAATTTATATTTTACGCTACAGATGCTTATTTTAATAATTTTCTTGTCAATAGTCGTTCTAAAATATCTTATTTACGTACCACATTTTAAAATTCTTTATAGTGATTGAAATAAACCTCTGCAGTTAATACCTATAGAAACTGAAGGGACCCGACAAAAATAGTAGAATGATATGAACATTTTTTTCCCCAAGTTTCAATATATTTATATTTTACGCTATTTGCGTAATGAATAGCTCGTATTTCAATAATATCTAAAAAAAAAAAAAAAAAAAGAGATGAAACAATGAAAACATTTGCATTAGTTTGGATTGTCATCGTTTCAGAGATACGCATTCTGCTCTTAATTGCACACATAGTAATTTTAAGTTTCTATCTAGTGATATGAATGAGATTTAAGTTAGTTCTCCTCTCTTATATTTCTCACCTCTCCACTTCACAACTTTGAAGTCCTTTTGAATTTGACGTATACAATCCTCACTATTCTATACAAAAGTATTCAATGAAACTGAGTCTCGATACGCTGACCAATTTATCATAAAATTTTTCTACAACTTATTGAAATACCACTGCAGTTAACGTCTTTCTATTGCCACACATTCGGCTATTAGAGATAAATAGTATTGTTTTGAGTCTAGATTAAATGATGATGACGATATATAAGTTGTTGCGATATTAACGGGAAATAGTATACACACTATTATTTCTGATTAATTTCTATATTGATTCAAGACTTGAACTTATTGCTCGATTGAATGTGCTACTTATAAAACTGGCTATCATTTAACTTCAATGGCCCAAGAAAAAACTGGGTTTTAAATCAAGAACGGAAATTTATGTTATTTCTGTGTCATCACAGTTAAGTTATAGTTCGCACCAAAAAATATTTAAATCGAAGATATTGTGTAATGTTTTCCTGATATCCTAAGATGAATTTAGAGGAAAAAATAATGTATACTCTTTTAAGCAATTTAGAAAAACGCATAATAAACACTGGCCGTAAAATCCGGCGTCTAACTCGCACCTGTACTTTCAAGCTGTATTTTTTAATTTTTAGTTATATTCTCCGTATAACGCGCAGCCCATTCTTACGAAGGAATCTGAAATGTACGTATGAAATTTTATAATGTTTTGAAATTATTTATTCGAGGTATTATCCCAGAACTTTGAAAAAAAAATAATACACTTCTAAAACTCTACAACACTTTTAAGTTCATTAGATATGTCATTCCTTTTAAATAAACAGTATTCCGATCTATATAGAAGTCTACTTTTTTAACAAGTTTTTATAAGTTTCACTTGTATGTAATGGAATCTTTGAACTCGATTTTTACCCACTTTAAAAGGTCAGACTAATTTGAAATTTCGTACACTTGTCAAGGACGCATGACAATACAATAATTTCATAATTTTGTTTCATTGTCCCGATCAGGATTTTAATAATTAAGGATTTTAAGGATTTACGAGATTTGTCGACTAATTCATTATATCATTTCTAGATTTGGCGACTAATTCATTATATCGCTTCTAGATTTGGCGACTAATTGCAAAAACCATTTTCAGATTTGGTGATTAATTCCATATGCCATTTCTAGATTTGTCGACTAATTCCAGATTTAGCAACTAAAAGATTAAGATACAACCCTAAAACCACAAAATAGGCTTCTAGTTAGTAAAAAATAAAACAAAAAAAGTGTTCTTTATGTGAAAAAAGGCAGGGTGGGTAGGTGAGAATTTTTTCTGAAAATGGCAACAAAAAAAAAAAAAGACTCGTGCATGTGAATAAAAATAATTTATGTTCTAACTGCTGAGTATTTTTTATTTTTATAAAGCAATACGTTTAGAAGTGATTATACGAATTAACATTATAGCAATCCGAGGCCCCGTTAACGAGAGAATAAATACCCTTCAGATCCATTAATTAATATCCATTAAAGATCAAGACCAGCACAGCCACATAATTCTAGCCCCAAATATCAAACTCAAGGATAAATTCAACAAAGAATAAATGATAATTTTAAAAATTAAAAAAACAGGCTTTTATAGTAGATCGAACTACAAAATGAAAAATAAATTATAGTTTAAAAAAACTAAAAAACACACTTTTATAGTGAATTGAACTAAAAAGTAAAAAAATAATTCTTAATATAAGAATAGAATGATTAACGAGAAAATTAATGTCATTGTGGTAAAAGCATGGGGTGTGCTTGGTATTACATTTTTACACTAACTCAGCATTTCGGAATAGAACTAGTAAGAAATTATAACAATATGGAGCACCCCACGATTTTATCCCAATGACATTAATTTTCTCGTTAATCTTTTATTCTTATATTAAGAATTATTTAGGCTCATCTCTATTTTTATTTTTGAACTATCATTTTTATACCCAGCGTATAACGCGCACCCATTAATTTCAATCTTATTTTTTGTGTTAGAGGTGCGCGTTATACGCCGGGTTTTACGGTATATAATATATGAATCCATGCTAACTATAATCTTATAAATTTGAAATTATATTTGTATGTTTCGTTGTTTTCTTGAAGATCTCAAAAGAACTGTTAGAATCTTTTTAGAATATTTAGAGAGATTCTGATTTAAATGCAAACTTTGATCAATTATGCATTGATAAGAGTAAGAGAAACCCCTCAGTATTTAATTATGGTTCTTCAAAATTTAATTACAAGTCTGGGAGAGGAACACTGTATGGTTTAAATTAATGTATTAATATTTATACTACAGTACGCAATACAAATTTATTTCAGGATAAAAGTTACGATTCGGTGTCTAATAGTATGCTAGTTTCTTCTTATAAATTTTTTGAAATTTTTGTGTTGCACATTCAATTTAAAGCATTACTTTAATAATAATTAATATATTGCGAATATTTGTATATTTATATATATATTCATATTACAATACTTTTAACGCCTTTTGATGCATGTAAAGATTATTAAAGATGAGTCACGTATTCTTATGTAATGCGACTCTTATGCTTTTGGAATATTTGTGTTTTTGCAGTTTTTCTCCTAACTTTTATCTAAATAATTCGTTTTACGACGCACTAAATTTTAATCCTGAATTTTCATAAAAGCAAATTTTAATTTAAAATATTTCACTAAGATTTTTCAAAACTTCATGTAATTTTAATTATATTTTCTTGTGCTTATATGTAAAGGGAATTTTATAATCTTTTATATTCAGATTTTACTGAAAATTAAAGTATTTTTTTAAATAATAAAATGTGATTTTTTTTTCTCTTTTTTTAAAATTTGCAGCTTAGATTTAAGATATAAATTTAGATTTTTTTTTATACTTTAATGTGTGAGATATCTTTTTTTAAAACTTGGATTTCAATCAAATTAGACTCAGCATATTTTTTAATATCTTTTTTTTTTAACTAAAAAATTTACTGCTTCTACAATAAGCAGGATAGGATTAAATGTAAGCCAACATTTAAATTAATTCTCTTTAATTTCTGTGATAAAAAATTATAACAGTATTTTTTAAGACTCATTTTCTATGGATATTGTGATTTCAAGTTCTACAGATGCAATAATTATCACATATTTCGGCGTTTTATGCGTACTTTTAACACAAAAAATTATTGAAATTTATGAATACGCACTATATATGCCGGATTTAAAAATGATAGCTTTAAAAATAAAGAAAAGATGAGTATAAGGAAGTAAATTTCTGCATATATCTAAGAAATACTGTTTTCCTTCCTTAGGAAAAAAATAAGAAATGGCGTGCCCTATTAACCTTTATATCATAACATGAAAAGTTCATCATATTTATTTTCCGATACCCAAATTCTGTGTTTTATCTATTCCTCATCACTGTAACCCGAATCCATAAATATAAATACTCCTTTTTCGTTCCATATAGATTATTAGGAATACTATGTTTTTTTTAAAATAACTTTTTAATAATGTCAGGCTTAATTTTATTCTATACTTTTATCCACTCACACACTATATCTAGACTTCAAAAAAGACCATTGTATATATACATTTCAGGTTTCAGCGCAAAAAAAACGGGTGTGTGTTATACGTCGAATATGCTTAAAAAATAAAAAATGGGGTTGAAAGTACAGTAAAACCTCGAATTACGTTACTCCGACTTACGCGTACCCAGAGTTGAGCGGTTTTCAAATTTCATCAGTTCTTTTATTTGAGGAAAAAAATTGGTCACGGGATTGTAGAAGTTGTCCATTTTTCCAGGCAAATAAATTTAGAAGTGGATAGTGTGATGACCTTCAAGAAGTGCTAAATTCCCGTAATCAGGAGCTGATGATTGATGAGCTCATAGAAATGCATGAGCAAGAGCAAGACATTCAAGAACTTGAGTCTTTAGACCCAGTTCAACTAGAAGATCGAATGATGGTTGGGAATTTGAGAGAAGGTCTCGATTTAGTTGAAAAAGCGTTACAAATTTTAGAAAATATGGACTCCAACAAAGAGCGTATTTTTTTTAACAAAACAGGGAATAAAAAAAAAATATTAATAAGAACATGCTGCGAGGAAATTTTGCAAAAGATAAAAAAAATCTTCAGCCGGCAGACTAAATACCTTCTGCACCAAAGTAACATCGGTTTGCGATTTTGCATTTGTATAATCTAAGATTTTTTTAAAACATTTTTTTCTTAACTATTACTCTTTCTTTCGTCTCCAGCCCCAAATAAAAATAATTTGTATGTATTTATATGCGCGAAATCATGTTCCGACTTACGCGGTTATCACTTAGTCCCATCTATCGCGTAAGTTCTGGTATTACTGTATAGGAGCGCGTTATACGCCAATGTGCGTTGCATTATGGAATAAATGCTAATTATAAAACTGCTGTGATTTATGTTTATATTAAAGGCATTAAACTGATTCGGATCTGTAATTCGAAATATATATAGTTTAAACTCAGTTTCACGGTAATCACAATATTTCACTGACATTAGTTAAGATATGTGAGGTATTTTATTTATATCATATTATTATTACATACCATGTAGTGAGATGGTGTGTAATGTAATGAATTTATTTTTAGAAATCGAAAATGATTTGAATCTATCCTGGGTTCTGTTGATAAATTCTAGTTAAATGAAATAAGAATAACGTGATTGGTAGTACGCAGTGATTTGAATAATTTGTAGTTCTCAGCATTTTGACATCTATTCATTAAAGGCCATGAATGTGTACTATTTCAGCGCCTCTCTCTACTCTGCATAATTTTCCAATTAAACTCGCGTTATATTTCCATTTGAGATGCTTTAGGCACTAATTACTTGCCTATTTGACTCTCGAGCTACTATTGTCATGCTTTAAAATCGAGAACAACAGAGTGTTTCCCTTAAAATTAGCGAATATCTATTGGATTATTTAATTGTAAAATGTAATTAGTTCGATGAAACTTTGTTTGGGATATTTTGTTGAACTTCTACATTGTTTACTATTCAGTTTCGTATTTTAACAAACTGCTCGTTGTTGATGGTTGATTTACGTAAAGAAAACAGCAAGAATAAATTATTTTACCTTTTTCTAGCAAGCCATAACGAAAGAAAACACGAACTCTTATTGAATGTTTCGAAATTTCGTAGAAGCCATTGCTGTTCTTTTAGTAATGATAGTTTTAAAAAGAAATAATCGTTTGGTCAATGAATCACGATTTCTATGTTCATTATTTCCATCATCGTTTTGTGGCCGTTTCAGCTGATTCATAATTGTACCAAACACTACTATAGGATTCTGCGTATTAAACTTAATGTGGTTAAAATATTTCTTTAGTGTCGTGGGAAAATTAAGAGAATTATGTACTAGGTAAAATGTTGTTTTTGTCATTTTAATATTTCCTAAATTAGGATTCGTCACATCAACCTATTGCTCAATTCTAGAGATTACTAATTAAATAAAAAAAACACAAAATGTAAAAATGATACGCGGATCAGATTATTTTCATTCTATTACATAGCATTGTATTTTCATTTTATACATTTTATTGCATGATACATATGTATAACATTTTAATTCTGACATCCATAAAAGCTTGATGTAATTAAAGAATTATATTAATAATTTTATGTTTCGGTTTTTATTAAGTATGATATACCTTTTTTTTCAGTATAGGGAAACGAAAATTTAAAGAAAATATGAGAACTCAGATTACTGTTCGTATACATTAAGTCCAAATAGAACTATTTAACTAGCAATTTAATATTTTTTATTAAAGTATCTATTTAACTGCATACGCAGTAATGGATTCAATTTTATGTGTAGAATATTATTATTTTTTTTATTTTCTTATCTTACATATTATTCTTATGGAGTAATGGAAATTAACTTCAATAAGGCTTCAGGAGAGCATTTTGAATTAAATTATAGCTATAACAGATTTTAAAAAACTTGTGCGCACAGCACTGTTATTTTAAATTTTTTTTTCAATTCGGAAATTTGAATACTACATAACGATACAGAAAATTATCACAAATTTATACAGTAAGAAAATTGTGTCGAATTTTTTCATTTTCTTATATTTCGGCTGCTTAATCTTAATTATTCCAATATAAGCCTTTTTGCAACATCATACTTTTGTAAACCTTACTAAATGTAAATGACTTAAAAAGAATATGTGCAGTAATTAATTTTTTTATTAGTATTTTTAAATGCACTGTAATGTTTGAAGTTTCTTTTTAAAGAATCGGGAATCGAAGATTTATTTTAAGGAAGAATGTGCTAAAAAATATACGAATTTTGAATGGAAAACTTTAATAAAAAGTTTTACGAATAAATATTGAGAAGCAAGTACTTTTTTGCCTGTAGAATCACATTATGCACTTATTTAAATATCTTATCAATTATTTTAAATGCGTGTTTATAAGTATTTAAATCCATGAAGTTTTTTTTCTTTTTTAAAAAAAACTTTTAACAGAATTTTCAACTAAATTTAATGTAATCAATGCTGAATGTTGGATAATAGATATATGAATATTTCGATAATTTTATTGATAGACACATAAAAAGTCAACTTTGTCCAAAAAATAACATAGCATTAATCTGTTATTAAGAATAAAATTTAATTAAAATCAGACTACTTTTCCAAGATTCTGTGTCATTTAGAGACTTAATATTTTCAAAAGGCTCTTTGTTTTGACTGCCTTTTTTCCGAACTGATTTTTTTTATACGTTTAGAAGGCTTTTACTATTTAATTTTTGCTCGAAATTCACTAAACTTTTTAAAAATCTATATATTTTTACATATTCTACAAAATTCCTCGTGGAACTTAATTATATTTGGATCCAAGTAAATTTATTTAAAAATACTTCAAATAAATTATTTTTCGAATAATTTTTTAAAAATATTAACAAAGTAAAATAAAGAATAAATAAATAAATTACGGAGAAAAGTTTCTCCTTTTTCTATCAATGATACATTTAAATATGTGTGTGTATTACATTCTTAAGATTGTGTTTAAATATGTCTCCATTTTTTCTTCTTCAGCCCTCAGATAGGATCGCTATCAATATCATTCAATTTAGCGACAAAATCACAGATGATTTCCCTGTTATTTGCTATACTGCTGGCAGTAAATTTGAAAGAGTTGGTTTCGCATTTGTTGTCATCAGAAATGGTATTGAATCCAAGCACTTTCGTCGTCGAATAATGTCGCTTCAATCTATCTCATATTTACTGATTCTCTTTCATTCTTGGATTCTCCAAAGTGTATTTCTTCTTCTAACAACATAATAATCAAAGTCTAAAAAAAACTTAAATACCTAAAAGATAAAAGCATCTCTATAGTTTTTGCATTTGTTCACGGACACACTGGTATTTTTGGAAATGAGAGGCCGATTTGCTTGCAAAGACTGCCACCAAGCGCGAAATTGATTGCCGTTAATATGCCTTAATCCTTTTACAAGAAGGTTATGAGGGAAAGAATGGTGGAGTCTTGGAGCCAAGAATATATTTCAAATAAAGGGAGCTGAACAGAATTTTTTCCCATCCATTTATAAGCGATTTTCTCATGACATCCTTTTATTAATTACAAAATAACCCAACTTCTCACTGATCATGGCAACTTTAAAAGAGATTTGATGCCGCCGTCTTCGTGCGATTATAATATATTACTGATGGCAAGGAAAATGTGCATCATGTGTTCTTTCTATGTTCCAAGTTTGTCAGAGAAAGAAAGGTCCAAAAACTGGCTCTGTAGGGCATTAATATAAATTGAACATCAGATTTTCATTAACTTATTTCCACCAGAAGTGCTTTTAACCATTTCTGTAAATTCATTGTAAACATTTGAAGCCCTTCATAACTTTTAAATTTTCTTTTTTTTTCTTTTGTAATGTGTTACATACTTTTGTATGCCCCATGTGAAACTTTATGGTACACAGTGAATTATAAATGTTTTCATTTAAAAAATATGTATGAAGTAGAAATTTTTTTTCAATCCCAAGTGTAGTATATGTTATGTTGTTACTGGGATGAATTCGTAAATTGTTTACAGAAAAGTCTGTTTATTTTTAAAACAAGGATAAATAAAATGAAGAATAACAATTAATGAATTAAGTGAAACATTTAAATGCGCGTCGTTACCTAATTGGCTTTCATTATGTTTTTAAGAGTTATTACTGCTATGCCGATGTGCGTCTGCCTCTCTTGCGTTCTCAGTCTCTTCTCTCGTGTTCTAATGTCTCTTCTCTCGCTGTCTCTTCCGTCGGAGTCATTGCCCTCTCGTTTCCTTTCGAAGCCACCTGGGAGGGGGATGCTAGGGGGGCTTGCAGTAGCACGTAGTGCCGCCTACTTCACATATATATATTTATAAACTTTTTAGTTAATTTAAGAATTATAATATTATTAATAAAGCTTTTCAAGTATTTATTTAAAAAGTAGACTTCATTTTTCTTTTCTTTTTTTCTATACGACTATGAGAATTTCAAATTTCGAGATGTGTAATAAAACAAATAATCAACATATTTTTCAATTGAATATTTGGGAGTTTTATAATAAACTTGCTTCCAAACTGATATAATGTGATTATTTTTTTTCAAAAAAGATATATTTTCATTTTCAAATAAAATGGTTGAGTAGTTAGCTTGAATATAAATAAATAAAAATTTCAGTCAAATGCAGAATGAGATTGACAAATATGAATGTTATTTTCATTTAATGGCGCAGACTTTAAACAATGAAATGAATTAAAATAAATCTAACGAGATGGTCAGTTTCTCCTACAATGCTTTCAAACAGATTTATTGCTATATCCTCTTTCAAAAAAGGAAGCTATTAAGTTTATTTACACTCACAGCGTTGTTTCTGAGTATTAATCTAGCAGCTTAAATATTTTTTATGTGAGTAGTACTTTTCCAAAACTCTTTATACAAGCTCCAAGAAAATGTTTCGAATATTAGTTAAAATTTTTTTACGAATTCTGTAAGAGGAAAATATAATTAATACTCGGATCACAGAAATTAACTAAAATCCTAATTACATTGCTTTAAAAAACAAAACAAAAACTGTTTATCAGACAAACATTATTTAAAATATAGTTTGAAATTTCTTTGCATTTGAATGACTGAAACACATACATAGATACTATTCATGGAGTAATCTGAGAAAGAAGAGGGGGAGAGAGATAAAAAGAGAGCAAGAGAGTGAGATAAAGAAAAAAAGAGAGAGGGAAATAAAGAGAGAAAGAGAGGTAAAGAGAGAGTGAAATAAAGAGAG
>BMAV01025547.1:731442-752406 GCA_019973955.1 Trichonephila inaurata madagascariensis
TTCTAAATTATACGTAATATGCATTTTATTTCATAAATATTACACGGAAATGGCGTATTCCGAACTTGTAATGAAGTTTAAAGAAAAATGTAGCACGAGTACTACGCAGGTATCATTTTCCCCCCCCCCCCCGATCACTGATTTAAACCTTACAATTTATTAACTTTCAGAAATAATGATAAAAAGGTTTTTGTAGAATAATCTTATTACATTCTTATTAATTTTAAATATCAGTACTTTTTGTTTCTGATATTTAATTTAAAATAAATACTTTGGAACAACGAGGTTTCTTTTTGTTGAATTTAATAATGCAAATATTTCCGGCAACTGAGAAAAGACGAAAACATTTAAGCATCAATCTTAAAATGACATATAGGGAGAGAATTACGAAATTGTATAAAACTGGAAATTTGCAAGAATTAAAGAAAAAAACATTGATTCCATAAAATTTTAATCTAGTGAAGGAAATTAAAAAAAAAACACTCACGTAAAAAAGGGAGTGAAACTTATTTCTAAACTTGTGCTAAGTAGAGATTGTCTGATAATACAATTTTTTTAATCTGCTGCGTATTGGCAACCAAGCTTTTGCAGACACGCAAGTCCCCGAATGTGAGAGCCATTTCATGGTGGAACCGTCTAGTAACGGCTCTCACTACCGAATTTGGACGCTTGAATCAATTTTAATTCCAGCTCTCGTCGGATGCTACGAGGGTGAGTCGGAAAATAAGTTTCCCCTGTTGACTGTGATCAGAGTTGTGTATGAAAGTCAGAAAATAGAATGAGACATTAAAGATAAGACATTATTTTATTTTTCCACATAAGTACCAAGTACATTAAGACATTTATCATACCGCTTGATAAGCTTCAAAAAGTCCTCCAGAAAAAAATCAGGGATTTGCATACGGAAGAAGCATCTAGCGACTTGTTTGACTTCAGCGTTGCTTCCAAAGAGCCTTCCAACGAGATTCTTTTTCAAAGTCGGAAACAGATTAGTGCAAGATCAGAACTGTTTAGCGGTTGGTGTAGGCACTACCAACCAAGAGTTGCAATATGGTTTTCTGTTTCCGTTGCCGAGTGTGGTCTCGCATTGTCATCCAACAACAGAACGTCAGATCTGAGAAGCCCAGGTAACTTTTTCCGGATCGCCTTTTTCGATTTCGACATGGTGTCACAGTACTACGTAGCACTGAGGTTCCAACCTCCAAAAAGTTCAGCAACAAAACTCCTTGGGCATCCCAGAAAACTGTGAGAAGCACTTTAGCTGTCGGGGAAGTTGTTTTGAGTTTCTTCCGGACAGGTGATGACGGATTTTTCCTCTCCATTGATGTGACATTAACTTCGGGAGTGAAATGGTGGACCCACGGTTCATCCCTCGTCACAATCCGAAACAGAAAGTCATTACCATCCTCATGGTAATGCATGAGATGTTCCAGGCTCTCCGCCATACATTGTTCCGTGTGAGTCGGGGTCAGTTGTCAGGGCACCTATCGTGCTGACACTTTCCTGTATCTAAAAATGTCGTTGAGGATCTTTTGAGAAAGGTGGATGATATTATCAAAGCACATCGGCCTATCACCATCGATGGAGTAGCGGAAGCACTTGGAATCGGACATGAGTGAGCTCAAAAGATGCAAAGCACTGAATTTTTCTTGGAGGGCTTTTTGAAGCATATCAAGCGATATGACAAATGCCCAAATGTACTTGGTACTTAAGTGAAAAAATAAAGTTATATCTTATCTTTAATGTCTCATTCTATGTTTTGACTTTTATACACAACTTTGACCCCAGTCGACAGGGAAAACTTACTTTCCGACTCACCCTCGTAGTGATATATTTATTTCCCATTTACTACTGGAATCGCTGAAGACCCACCTTGCAAAGGGATTTGATGCTCGTTAAATATGACGTGGCTCAAATGTCCTCCTGTTGGTGCGGTGTGGAAGATAGGGGATGCCAGCTCAGGTGTCGTCTTCGTCATTTGGCCATGTTTCAAAAGTACGAGGTTCATCCCCAGCTCGTGCAGCTTTATATTGTGATGCATATATAACTCTCACTACCATATAATTACAGTTTTAGTAATTATTATATTAAAGCTTAAGTAGTATTATTGCACATGTTTGGAATTAAATGTTAACGGTAAATTTCATTATAAACGAATTCTTTGTTATTTTTTAAGCTGTGTATATTCAGAATCATGAAATATACCATATTAATTATATCTTATTTATAATTTAAAAAAACAAGTCCCTGAAGCTAATGCTTTTCTTCAATATAAGTATCTTGTTTCATAAATGGAATTCCAATGCACATTTATTCAGTTACAAATTAGAAGTAGAAATCTGATCAGAAGGATTATATTTGTAACAAATTATTAAAATTAGAATTGTAAAATAGTTTATACTACAGTAACTTGCTGTAACGTAATTAGAGGAAGGTATTCGTTGGATTATAGCCATAACAAGAAACTAATGTCTGTTCATGGCATTAGCTAATGAAAGTTAATGTTTATTCGCAGTTCCGTGGCGGAAATCTGATCATATGAACTAATTTAATAACAAATTAAAAAAATAAAGCACAGAAATCACTGAAACCTTATTAATGTCCATATTTAAAGAAAGAATATTTCTTCCATCTATATACCTTATTCCATAGGGAAATGTGTTTGCTCTATTTCAGGCTGGTGGCGGAAATCTGATCTGAAGAACAATCCTGACTACGAAGGGGACGACGAGGAAGATGAAGATGAAGAGGATGGTGTGGACGATCAGCTCTTATGTCAGAAAAGGAAGATGGTGGTGAGTTTCGCGGAAATCGGATGGGGAGACTGGATCATTTCACCCAAGACATTCGATGCCTCCTATTGTTCCGGAGTGTGCCCTCATCCCCTGAAGAAAGTGAGGGGAAGATGCAATTTTTTAACATTTAATAGCAATTTTTGAGACCTATGAAAACATTATTTTAATGACTTGCAGCTTCAGTTAATACAAAAAGAGATTTCAAAGCTTGCTTTAAATATATGAGTTTTTAATCAAATTTAATTTAATATACCTTTTATAAAATTAAAGGCGATGCAGCAAAAGTTATTTGAATGGACAAAAAACGGTAAATGTGCTGTGCGTGTATTGAATAGAAACGTTAGCCGTAGGACTTAAGTAATTATAAGTATAGAATATTTTTTTTTTATTCTGAAAATACAACTGCAAGAAAAGAAAGCAATAATGTATTGGCGCACCTCCGGTTTTGATACAAGCTGTGCGTTCATGGTCCCAAACTTGTGACTGGCCTTGTCGAATCACGAGTTCAAAGAGTTATTTGATACAAAAAATTATATTTCTGCTAAAATTATAATCTTTTACGTACTGCTCCAGATACTTAATGTCTGTTTTGTTTTTGATTCCATAACTGCCCCTATTTAGTTATTTTTGGGACTCATGTGCGACAGGCTGACTTTATGTCGTAATGATTGAATAAATGAAAGTATTGAAAATAGTTTTAATCTAGAATTAATAAAAACGAAATAATTCACTCAAATATTACAAAAGTAGATAAGTACCGTTTGTAGGGTGTTGCCGAATTCAACCGACAAATTTAGAGGGGTGATAGTAGGCAGCGTGGGGACGACAAATTATTACAGAGCATGGGGTTGTAAAACACGTTTAGTTCGTGAAAATTGCTCGATAATAGTAGCCGTCAAGAGGATGATGATCCAGATGAGGGGTGTGGCCAAACGAATGCGGGGATTTGGAGCACCGTAGTAGGGTTGAAGAAATCTGTACATATTTTTTATGCATTGCGTAACCACCTCCATGCTACATATCCCGGGAGGTGGATTGGATACGGAGAATATGTTGCTTGGCAACGCTCCCCGTGCGACGAGTCTATCCCCGTTCTTTCAACTAATCCTCTTGGGAAATATTGGGTCTTTAAAATTTATTCTATTATAAACCTCCCCCCAAAGAAGAAGATGTGAGTATGTAAACTAAGACTTGTATATATAGATTAAACTTTCAAGTTGAGAGAGAGGTTAGACTGCTAACGGATAGTAGTGATTGATTAAATGTGAAGTGAGGCGTGAATACTTCGTAGCTTATTAGTGTAATATTAAAGATTGACGATTTGTCAATTAGTAATTAAGTTAGATTAGGTCGCTTAGAATTAGAAGATACATTGCTTGGACGTAAGTGATCCAATTTATTAAGACTTCTCGTATCTCATTTACCTCGCTGTTGGTTTCCATATTTATTATTTCGGTGTATTTCTTAACTTGGTTAATAGACTTTGCGTCGTTTTCATTACTGTAAATAAACAGTAGTTATTTTGAATTTGGCTAATCTTCCTTCCGACTCTTCCACACCAATGGACGTCACAGGGCGACCATTACACCCGGACCATAGTCCTTTGGATTTCTTCTTCGGGAGCCACCTGAAATCGCTTATGTATGAGACACCGGTGTCTACAGAGGATTATCTCACGTCATGAATTGGTGTCGCTTCAGCTGACATCGCTAGCACATCTGATTCGTACGAACGCGTTCGATAATCCTTCGACCGTCGGTGTCGCCTGTGCTTTGACCTACGCAGCTGCAACTTCGAACTTGTCCCATGCATTTCTGATGTCGAGCTGAGATGCGTTTTTCATACTATAAACATGCCTTACGTCTCTATTACTTCTTAGAATTTGTCAGTCGAATGCGGCAACACTTTGTATATTCGAATCTAAGCCGCACTTTTCCCCTCAAAGTTAATGCTATTGAAAATCGGATACGGCTTACAATCGATGGCGGAAAAATCCATTGGATGGGGAAAAATTCAACGTGATATTAACGGTTAGAACAATAACAAGTTCAAGTATGTACTTAAAAGTTTTTAATATTGCTAAAATATGTAACTTAATTGTTCACTTCTTATTAGTTCTTTAAAAATTTCATAAATATTGCATATCGATAAATATTTTAACACTATTTCTGTTTTTATTCTTTCACCTAAACGTGTTGAGAATATGGGGTGCGGCTTAGAATCAGTGGCGGTTTAGATTCAAATAATTACGTTAAATAGTTATTTTAAAACGTCCGGCGAAGACAAATTTGATTAATGAAATAGAACTTAAACTTTATAGAAAATTATTAAGAGTCTATTGTTAGAAAGTTTCATTAAAATAATGAATATGTTGAGAAAGATAAGTCTATTATATATTTTTTTATCAAAATAAATTTTAATTTTCTTTATACGTAAGGGTTTCAAAAAGTAAGGCAACAAGCCTATTCAAGATCAACATTTATTCAGAAAATAAAAAAAAATATGTATAATGTAGGAAAGCACAGGAGTACTTTACTTCCCTATATAATCCCCGTGCTTATCAAGGCATTTGTTCCATCGGTACACCAAACTATAGAAATCAGTGTCAAGGTTGTACAACCACGTCAAGATGGTTAGCAGAACATAAGCATCGGTTATGAAATAGTGACCTTCTAAGCGTTTCTTTAAAGATCCGAAGAGATGAAAATGATTTAGAGCGAGGTCTGGCATATAAGGAGGGTGGACTAATACCTCCCACCGAAAACTCTCTTTCTTCATCTCGTACATCTGTCAAATTCCGTGCACCAAAAACACATCTGTCTTCATGATATATTGCACCGTACCTTTCTACCAATTGCCGATGAATTTCAGCTGGTGAAATTTCCTTTAGATGTAAAAACCGTGTCAAGCTTCTTATTTCAATCGCTGACCATATTTCCATCAACCCAATCATGCTCTTATTGAGATTTGGGAATGTAACTGGAGAACCAGCTCCATCTATCTGCACCGTTTGAATGCTGTAACCACCTTTGTTGTCTTTGGAGGGATTTTTATTCATACGGATAATTTGCACACCCGTCAGAGTCCTTGTTACCTTACTTTTCGAAACTTATACGTACGTACCATTAATATATGAGGGATGATAAGAAAGAAAGGTTACAAGCCGCAGCATTTGTAAGCTACATATTGTGGAGAAATTTTGTTTCCCCAGAGTGGAGACAAATAGCGCTATTTGTCATACAGCTAGTTTGCGGGTAGGTAGTGAAACTTCCCAGACAGTTCAGGACGATTGTAATTGAGAGACACTTGGGATATTGGTCTTTTTTGTTTCGAAGAGCGAGCGTTGATTCGATGATTTTTATAGGCAAAGAATGTGTCCGCATCTGACATTCACAGTCAAATCGTGGAAATTTATGGTGAAGAAGCAATGAGCAGACAACATGTAGAGAAATAGTGTCACTTTTTTCAATCAGGCAAACAGGATGTCGAAAACCGCAATATGGCAGGGAACGGCCTGCCAAGTTCTTCAACGACAGAAATCAACAGGGCAAGAATTGAAGAAATGATACAAAACTCTGAGTGAAATCTCGTCAGAGCTGGAACTGAGCTATGGTAGAGTGCTGCATATCGTTTCTGATGTGCTGCGATATTCCAAGACACAGCTCTGTGAAAATATTCGCCTAGACCTGGCTCAATGAATAGGGACCTGATTTCTACCATGACGGGTTAAGGCATCCCACTACGTTCGGAACCGAGATTTTGCAAAAGCTTATAAATGGAGAACATTTATGATATTTAATGTCACTTAGATTAGAAAATCAATATAAAACTGATTTAAGAATAGTATAACAATAAAAAATTATTTAAGTACAATATTTTGACAAAAAATGAACATATAGAATGACCCATTTTCAAAATATTCTCCTTTTGTGAAAAATGCTTTTATTATAATAATATTTCGCCTGTATATAGCTCAGACCTCTGTAGAGAGGTTCAACTACAACTTTTGAAATATATAACTTAGAAGTGGGATTATCCGTGTTTTATACTACAACGGAGGGGAGAAATTTTAAGAAAAAATGCCAATAATTATATTTCAATTGGTTGTAACTCTGAAAATGATGGGAATTTTTCAAAAATCATAGTTGAGCCTCTGTACAGAGGTCTGAGGTATATACAGGCAAAACATTATTATAATAGAAGCATTTTTCACAAAAAGAGAACATTTTGAAAAAAGGTTATTCTAAGTTCATTTTTTGCCGAAATATTGTATTTAAATAATTTTTTTTGCCAAAATGTCCTTAAAACAATTTTATACATGTATTCTAATCAAAGTGACACTAAATATCATGAAAATTATCCATTTATACGCTTTTTTAAAATCACGGTTTCGAACGTAGTCGGATACCTTAAGCAAGTTGGTTCTGCGTTCTGATAAATGCTTAAATAGACTTGGTGAATATGTTGAAATGTGATAGTCACGTATATTATATGCCTCTTAATTCGCTTTTGTATTTTCTGTCTATTGTTAATTAATATTTCTTTATTCGACTTGAACCTTTTTTTCTGATCACCCCTTGTACTCAAAGCTATTTTTAAAAATAGCCATGAAAACAATGATATAATCAAAACATGCCTAAACTTACCAAGTTATTTATTTTAACTGAGCGTTTTTCCTTTCTAGAGTATTCAGTCGTCTAACCATGCCACTATCCAAGGTCTCATTCACTCTTTGGGATTGAAAAAGAATATTCCAGAATTGTGCTGTGTACCGAATTCCCTTGCACCAGTGTCTCTTCTTTACTACGATCAAAACAAAAATATTGTGTTGAAAAGTTTTCCAGATATGAGTGTTCAGAATTGTTCTTGTCGTTGAATTAGTTAGATTCATTGTTCTTTGGAAAAGCGATAGGAGATTTTACTGTTTTTTGAATACCGTATTCTACGTTTAAGGGTATTAATATTTGAGTGAAATAAAGATTTATCAGGAAAATAATAATAGACTATCAGAAATTTGATTAGTAATAAACGTTGTTTTTGTGAAACTATTTATTAATTTGCTTAGTAAAAACACATTGTTTGATAGTATATGTCTGTTTTATTTAAACTGTCAGTAATTAAATTGGTTAGTAAAAACACAATATTGGGTAGCATATAAGGTACGTTTTATTTAAACTTCCAAAAATAATCACACAATTTGAATCGATACATGACAACACTAGTTTTCGTTATATATTTCCTTAAATGTAACATTCTTTCTTCAAAAGTCGTGCATAGGTAGCGTTACAATATCAATAATCTATCTTTCGAAGATGTTCTTTACATTTTACTATATAAATATTTCTAAATTACCTAACTTTCGTTTAAATATTGTATAGTTTGCATCCTTACACCTATTCGTGTCATAAGTTCTGATACAATTATAAAGGAGCTAAAATTAAAAGCTTGTAACGAGTTTTAAACCTAAATCTTTCCTAAGTTTTAATTGAAACCTATGTATCATTGATTCAAATTGATTACATTTTAACTTCACACATGCTTTAAGTCTCTTTGGCTACTAATCTATCGAGAAAAGTTCTACCATAAAACAGGTTCTAAAATTTAGTCTTTTGACATAAAACTAACCTTTAGATTATTTATATTTTTAAGGCTAATATAAGCCTTATTGTTATAATTTATAATTAATAAATATTTAATTAAATGATCAATCATCTCATAAGTAATTTATAAATTATACTTAATTAAACTTAATTAATCTAATTAAAACCATTTAATGCATTTTCAATATTTATTTAAAAAGCAGCTATAAAATATTTGTTATACATCAACTTTAAAAATTTTTAGAAAAATTTTGATTGCGCATAAATTCTAAGCAATATCGGATTAAATCATATCGTAAATAAAACTCTTAGAAAATTTTTTATTGGATCATTTTGAAGAAATAAGGTATAATAATACCTTATTGGGGGGTCATTTTGAAGAAATAAGGTATAATAATACCTAAAGAAAATTGTTAACTGACATTATTTTTTAATAGAGCTAAGACCCTAAGTTTGTCACTAATTGTAGTTAACTAACTTTGTTATAATTTTCAATGAATTTAAATTCAATATTAATATTTGTTACAATACACACCTAAATTCTAGTATTTCTTCTCTAACAATAATCACTTAATGAATGAATGTTTTTTTTTTATTAAAATACTTCAAAAATAATAATAAACAATAACTCGTGTAAATACTTTCGAAGCATGAAGCTAAATTTAAGCTTTAATTATGAATTTATTTTGCATTAAGACATTCATTTTTAGTAATCCTCACAAAAATTCAAATGAAAATGAAAATAATAATAATAAAAAAAACAACTCTTTCTTCTCAATCAAATACGGTTTCATTGCTGTTACGAAAAAAGAAATATAAATTATTAAAATTGCTCCCCTTTTTAGCTATTTCAATTTAGAAAATTGTAGAAATTATCTTTATATATTGCACTTAGATTTATTACGATAATTATTTTCGAAACACTTCGGTTAATGTACTTGATTTCAAACAGAAATTAGATTTTTTTTTCTTAATGGGCTGCATATTGGCAATTGAGCCTTTGCAGACACGGCAAGTCCCTGAATGTGAGAGCCGTTTCATGGTGGCACCATCTAGTGGCGGCTCTCGCTACTAAATTTTTAATGCTTGGATTAATTTAATTCAAGTTCTCGTCGGACGATTAATATTGTCGTGATTTAATTTTCCTTGAAATTGGAGTGAGATTTGGAAAATTTTATTTCACTATTTACATTGATTATGACTTTTAAGCACGAATATCAGAAATGGATTTATAGATTTTATCAATATTATAACATTGTTTGTAAGTTTTAAAATTTGATTTTTAAGTCATGATTCAATTATGTTCTCTGATTATTAAACTGTTGGTTTTTTATATTTATTTTTTAGTTTGATGAAAAAAATTAAAATATTTAATTTTAAGTATTTGTAATTTTTGGAAGAAATTTTTCAATGAATTTCGTTTAAGAATTTCAGATTAAGACAGGGAAAATATTCTTAAAATAAGAAAATAGAAGAATTTAAATAGAACATAAAAGCACTTATAGAGAATCGTAAAGTAATTTGTAAATAATCTTTTTGACCAAGCGCATGACAAAACAATTTCTTTTTGAATTGTATCTTTTTCCATATCAATAATATATTTCCAACTATCATCATTTTACTACACTTAAATGTCTGTGTTAGAATTACAGATGTTATGTCATGACAAATATTGGTGTGAGATTTTATTGTTATAAGTGTGAGTCAGATCTGATGAACTGGTTTTAACCTTCACTCTTTGTGTACGTAGAACCCAGAATAAAGCTGTTGTTTCAACTTTAGTTGTGTTATATTTTTGTGAGACTGAAAGAGTACAAAACATATTTAATACATGAATAATAATACATAATTTTTTTATAAAAGACTTTTATAATGTACTAGCTGGTATACCCGTTCTTCGCACGGGTGAATTGAAAAATTAGACAATACAGATTGAAGGATAAAGAAGTTTTTAATGAGTTAATTTTACGCGAATTGCTAATTAAAAAAAGCCTTTTGCGTATCTCAGCTGAACAAAAAAATCACATTTGTTAAATTTTAAGTCTGTAGGTTTAATATCGGATAAAAAGGATTTTTTAAAATTTATAACGCCCCCGTAACTCTCTTGTGGGTCGATTTTTGAAAACACCTTCTTAAGCTGATCTCTGCTCAGTAAAAGTAACATATCGTTACAAATTTTAAGTAGCGAATGATTAAAATAGTGTAAATAATTTGTATCTGGATGTGTAATACGTTAATATTACTTTCTATTGTATTTATTTTATGTTAAAATTGTAATATTCCCAAGCAACCCAGTTCCTTACATTATAATGGCGATTCAATGGAGGCATAGCAAAATGTTAGCGATACAGCCAAGTTGGCCTCCTTTTTGGCGACCATGTTAACAACTTGACGATTGATTGAACGATGCTGAAGTTGATATACTGTAGCATCACCTGGTAGGGAGCTACAAGAAAAAGATAGCACAAAAACCTTCTCCACAAAAAATACATATACATGCCAATTTTCATATTGATCGGTTGGACGGTGTTGGAGAGTGAAGAAAGGTAATACATATAAACATCAATTTATATATAGAGAGATTGTACAATGAAAAATTGTTGCATGTGGGGTTATACATCTCTCTCTACTTGGAAACACCAAATAAGATAACTATTATTGAATACGAAATAAATTAATCTGAGTAGAATCTGATTGAAAGATTATAAACTACGTGCTTACAACTTGTGTGCGTGTGTGAAGTAATAATTAGTGTTGGGTGTTAAGTAAATACGATTTTCAAAGTTTATTTAATGATGAGTTAAAAATTTGATACATAATTTGTATTATTGTAAGATATTGATGCTTTTTATAAATTAATCAAACTATGTATTTCGCTAGCGGTTTCTCATGGTTATTGTGAATGCTATATTAATTACAAGCTATAACAATTTCAAATTTTCCGATTATAAATATGCCTAATTCATAATGGATTAGCTAAATTCACATTAAAAATTCTAGAATTCTATATATATATAAGAAGCCTATTATTTATATGGAATTTAAAAATTGATTTTTTTTAAATGACAATCAGTGAGAAAAAGTATACTGATAAAAAAATGTAAAGATTGCAACTTTTCCCCTTAAGTTCCTCATGAGGGGTCAAATGAGAAATATAAAATAATACCACAATTACCTTACTGAGTACTAAAAATAAGGTTAAGCTAAAGCTTACGAAAAAAATATATATTACATATAATTTGACTTTAAAAGACCCCCGCAACCCGCAGAATATTATTCTAAATAAATGTCTGGAACTATAAAAACAACCAACAATGATGCTATTCAACCATTGAAAAATGGGAAATGATCTTTTTTTATGTTAATGATTGAATGTGGACACCGTCTATTTATACTCTACAGATGGTTAAAGAAAAATTCTTGAGGTAAGTATTAGCTGAAAGTTTTTTTTCTGGAGGAGGAGGCATGTGGAAAGCACCTCCTCAAAACATTCAACTCATATTCCATGCACATACTGTATATATTTATGAACATAAGCCAATTCATGTATAAACCGAAAGTGCGTTTTTTCATCAAGATTGATCCAAAATTCGAAATCCGTACATAAGCCAGAAAAACAAATCCTGTAACTTTTAAACATGTATCTACAAGTGCAAAAATATTGCCACGTTGGTAAAAAGGGGTTAATATTTTCCAATCAAATTGCTGTAAAAAATGTCAGACATTAGCAGTTTTATTTCTGGTAAACCTATTGAAGCTAATAAATTTGTTCCATTCATATTTATTATTTTGTAAACTATAGTTTACTGCTGGTCTTAATTGTGCACTTAATCACTTTTGTGGTCGTGGTAGACTTGTGGTCACAGTCACGAATTCATAGCAGGCGTGTCATGAGTTCGAGCCTGACGCTGAAGACCCTCCGTGCAGAGGGAGCCGATGTACGTTAAATATGTCAAGGCTCAAACGTTCTCTCGTTGGTGTGGTGTGGAAATTAGGAGGAGTGGGTGGTTCTAGCTCAGGTTTAGTCCTCGTCACTTCACTATGGTTCAAAATTACGAGGTCCGTCTCCAAAAGCCCTCGAGTAGCTGAAGAGTGCGAAGTTAATATTCACTCACTCACTGTGGGCAATTTTTCGCTTGGAAAATGAACGGAAATAGAATTTCATGTACGGTTCGTGATTGTCGACCTATGTTTCATGCCCTCGAGGTAAATTTCACTGCATGATGATCGTATGCATTCAAACATCCCCGTACGAGGATCATATGTGAGCTTTACTAACTATTAGGAAACTCGGATTTCGACCCTAACTTTGAAGGATTTATATGTAACATTTTTTACTTTCTTTTAAAATAAAAATTCCATTGAAAGAAGTTCTTCAAAAGTTAAGATAAAAATCATGTGCACGGGGTTAACAAAAAATGTTTTTTTTTTAATTGAAAAAAAAAATGTTTTTCCTAACCTATGTTTTTTTAGAGATTAGCAGACCTTAATATAAGCCGACAACCCTAACTTTAATTTAAATAAGTTCCATAAGTTCTCGGTTTATACACGGGAATTGACAGTAATCTGGGAAAGTATGAACCCAATCATGCAATATTTTCACTTAGGCAAAAATTTTCCATTCCAGGGCTCCGGTTTAGTTTCTTTGCAATACGGCACGAACAGGCTACGTTTAAAACCTATGACTGTATTTTATTCGCATACACTTCTACTGAAAAATGTTGCTCAGTCTGTTTGTAAGAAGACATACTGTTAGTTGACTCATTAATTTCTGAGCACAGAACAACCCTTTTAGTATAATGGTGAGAACATCGGCATTGAGGAATACCTAGAATCAGTGGGAGATTGTTCTATTCACATTGATCAGTGAACATTTCTCTTAAACACTGATTTACCTTTATGTCGAAAGAATTGTGAGTTTATAATATTTTTCAATATCCGAAAAAGAGACCTGTTTGCCAGCAGAGGTTTGATGGTTTGAACATCTGTCATGTTGAATGGGCGCACATATCTACATGTCTCTGACATAGGCCCTGTGACTGCTATTAGGTATATGGATGAAATTTTGGAATCCCATATTTGCCTTCTAAGGGATGCAGTTAACCTTTATTTCCTTTTTTTGGGTAACAAATCTCATCCATGTAAGATTCTTCCCAACAAAGAACTTCTGGAAAGTGAAGATATTGGGCAGCCAAATCTTTAAGCTTGTAGAATAGACTTACCAAACAAGTGACCCAACAAAATCGATATAGCCAATACGTTTATTTGAAATATCAGCACTGGATTCTTTAAATTAAAAGTATTTTAGAAAATATTTCGATTTATATATGTGTATAATGGAAAGTTTAGCGCATAAATCTATATGTCGGAGCACGATCGTAGAATAACTCCTTTCGTGAAATGTCCATGTTACAGCGGTATTTCATGATGTGAGAAATTCTATGATCGGGATCCAACATGTATACACGTGTCTCGGTTATTCAAATGTACGTATGATAATATACGTCAAATGTACGTATGTTTACGTATGATAATGAGTCAAGAAATGTAAATTGAGTCGGATACTATTCATTAACAATCAGTAAACGAATGCGGCGTTCTAGACCAGTTTACGCATGACAAGTTTTAAATGGTTTAAGAAAGTAGTGTTTTTTGTTTACTGTTTGGAAGAGACAATTTTTTAAAACAATACATAATTCCCGCTCAAGCATGAACAGGAAACAATCAATTGAAGAAGAGGATCGAGCTTTTGTGGAAAATATGGAATTACAGTTCTTATGTATTTGAGGAAAAATAATATTTTGTGTTTGATAAGTTTGTAAAAGAGTATAAAATACAGAAGGATTAATAAAGAAGTATCCAGTTTCAATGAACAATGAATCAAGAACAATTTAAGGTATTACATGTTACTTGTATCAGAATTGTATGGGATTATTGAAAGTTTTGTTAGAAACAGTCACGAATGTTGTATGTGTGAACTCTTAGTTGCACGACACACATGGAGCTGGTAATCCATTTTCGCCGAAACACGTGTTGAGGTATCTGAAAAAGCACAAAGTGTTAAGTTAGGACTTCTGGAAGGTCATTGAGTAAGTTTCATGTTGCTGTATGTGGCTCGTCCAATTCATCGGTGAGGGAGATGTTAATAGAGTTAATCTTGCACGTTGACCGACCAGTGTGGTAGTGCAACATCCAATTGGAGAATGATGTTGTCAAGGTCATCCTGCAACTGTAGCATCAACCAAAACATATCCAAAATGTGCTAAATTCAAAAAGCCTTTTCCACTGTAAACGTATCCATTTTGACTGATTAGTCCCATGGCATATATGCTATTGCCAACGCCACTTCCATTTGGGAAGAGATACAAACTTTAAGAGTACATCTAACATACGGCTCGCTGAGGTGAGACTTGTCTTTGATTGTTATTGTTTCACAGCATATGGAAAGTGTATACTTCTTAAGGAATCCCCCTGTACTGTACTAAAAAGCACTGTTACAATTCATAAAGAAAATTGTAAATTCTGTAAAACTTTTGGTGTAGCATTTAATTTCAATCAAGTTGAAAACATTTCCTGAAGCGGAATTTATTAACAAATTCAAGCACTGGAAGTATTGTGACCACAAGAACTTACATAATTCAAAAATTTAAGCTTAACAAGAAACTCCATGGCCAGAAGAATTGATGATTTAGACAAAAATTTACGTATTCAATTTAAAGCAATAATTTTGACATTTGGAACTTATTCCATTATAATTGACAAAAGCACAAACGTAGAAGATGAAGTTCTCAGCAATCTGTTTTTATTCCCGTACATAATACGCCCTTGAAAGTAATTGAAGAGTTTCCAGTGATTATCGCAATGGACGATACAGTCGCTAGGATTGATATTTTTAATGAAATAATGCATGTTCTAAATAAATATAATTTATCATCGCAAAAACTAGTTTCTCTTACAACTGATGGTGTGATCCAGCTATAGCAAATGTTATTAAAGATTCGATATACAAGTAAAGGAAAAAAATCACAGCACAAAGTATAAATATCTTCATTATTTTCATTGTACTATTCCTCTCAACAAACATTATGCTCCAAAATCCTAAGCATTAGAATTAGACATGTTTTAAAAAATGTTACTAAAATTGTAAATCTCGCGTACTTGGACTTAATAACCATCAATTAAAAAATTTATAGGAAGTACACCTCTTTATCTATACTTTATTATACAGAAATTCAATAGTTTTTGCAGTCATATATTTTTAAAGCGACTTGTGAACCAAATTATCCTTTTTTTAGAATACAAAAATTCTGTGAGCGAAATATTAAAAGACGATAAAGGGATAAAAGTCTGACAATTTCTCTTTGACATTACAGATCATATACCTTAATCAATTTATAATCTCAAACTTCAAAGTAAACAGCGTGTGTTTACCACTTTATTTCACAATTTCAACGTTTTCAAATATATATTATTTTTCTGTCAAAAGTAATTTTAAAAAAGGAAATTTATCTCAGTTTGAATGTTGTCAACTGTTATTATCAAGATGAGTAAAATTGAAACTTTCAGAATATGTGCTAACAAATTAAATTGTTATAAAATGAATTCGAAAGAAAATTTTTGGACATTAAGAAATTTGAAAATCGGTTTTAGTTATTTATTTCTCCTTTGTCCATTGTTGCTGATGATAATTTACAACAGCAACTAACTGGCTTTCGATTCCGAATTGAAACAAAAATACATGAATGAATGAAGCTGTACGAAAAACACATTCGACAACAAGCTGTTGATCTCACCTGGAGTCTCAAATTGTACCACAGACCAACCGATCCACAGCTACGCCGTGCATGCCTTAGACGACTGAGACAAAAGGAATTCCTATTCGTTTCAGTCATTAAGGGCTTTTATTCCTGTTCTTTGTTATTTGAGACTTAAAGAAGGAGGTCCCCGCTGCATACCCCATTCCTAGAGAAGAAAGTTATTTTTTCTGTTTTACTTTCTGTACGATACTGAGATAAGGTTGTTTATTCAGCCAATTACTGCAATTGTTCTTTATCTCCAGAAGGTTTGAGCGTCGTTTGAACGTTTTTCCTTTGACGTTGAGGGAATCTCTAGTTGAGATGGCGGGTCTAGTTGACACGTGCACCGTTGCCATTTTGAATCACTAGTCGTGACTTGTTGAGAATGCCTTAGTTAGACTCTCTATGTAATGAATGCATAATCAACCAGAATTGCTATTCGGTGCTGCTATCTAGTGTTCAATTCCTGGATCACCATTTTGGTGACAAGCTGTTGACCTTAGCAGGGGTGTTTATTTGAATCCCCGACCTACCGGTCAGCAGCAACGCCGTACATGCCTTAGACGATTGAGATTAAAGAAATCCCTATTCAGGCCAGTTGTTAAAGGCTTTTATTCCTGCCCTCTGTTGGTTGCGATTTGCAGAAGAACGCACCGCTGCGCACATATGGAAATATAGCTATTTTTTTACGTTAGAAAATAATAAAACTGAGAAAGATCAAGATTTACAGACAAGAGGGAGCATATGCAAGATTTTGAAGATTTGGTTAATAATAAAAAAAACAACTATTTTTTTTTATTTCAATTATATTTAATTTTAAAAAAAGAAGCCTTCTTGCTTGCAAATGTATTTTTATTTATTTATTGTAAAACCTATGCGTCATCTTTATTTCCACGAGTTTTTGTTTTGTTTTGTGTTTTAAGACCCACGATTTAATGTGTATTACTTAGTATGGCCCTCAGTAATTAACGAGTTTGACATGTCTGCTTTGGATCATATTTGGGATACTCTTGGGAAAACAACTGCAATTCGCTTTTCCCCTTCCAGAATCAACTAGGATTTGAAAATAGCGTTGCTGGATGAGTACTACTAATCAGAGATAGTTTATGCAACATGGACTCAATAAATAGTCTCCAGCATGAATTCCCAATGGGAAAGTGTACACACGGCGATATATGCTTATAATTTGATACAATAATCTGTGTACATAATTAATACTATTAAAATCTGTCCAATACTTCTGGAGATAATAAATTAAAATAAAACATTCTCTTATTTTTGAATAGAACATAATAGAATAAATAACAAAAGGAGAATCTATTTTGAATAGAAATATGAGGCAAAGCACAACATCTAAATTATATCATAAGAACTTTTTTTCATATCGTACTTTCTTGTGCTAAATTTAAACTAATACAATCAAAATAAATTGTTGGTTTTTATTTGAATTATCGTAGAAAAATCCAGTTTAATATTTTATAGCTAAAAATCAAATGGTAAATGTCTTTCTTTTTAAAATCCGGATATGACTTAGACTGTCAAGTAGCCGCGGTACCCGAGTGGTCACGGTCAGGAATTTGTGTGTTGGCGTTGTTGAATTGTGGATTGAAATTCTAGTGCCATTTTAGACACGCTGTGTAGAGATATTGATGCATATTAAATCTGTTGAAGCTCAGAGTCCTCCTGCAGGCGTGGTCTGATAGCTATGATAGGGGCTGCCAGTTCAGGTCTCGCCCTCGTCACTTGATCGTGATTTAAAATTACGAGGTCCATCGCCAATATCCATGTTGTTCATGTTGCTTCACAGTACGATGTAAATTAAAATCAAATCGAATAGAAACTATTATCTATTGGTTTTTGTCCCTAAATCGAAGAATATTCTGTATAGTTACTTGAATGATTATCAGCTAACCTTTATGATGTGAATTGTCAATTTCAAATTCTTACAGGATCCTTTATGTATCAATATACTTAAGATATATTCCACATCTTAGAATTTTTTAACAGAAATTTTTCTACTCTTGGTCAACATTTTGAATGTTTTATCTTTATATTTTAAAACATTTTAATTTCTGGGAAAAATATTGACAAAATGTTTTAAAAATCTTTGCTTGTCTATAAAGTTAAGAATTACATTTAAACTCTCTTACACAATAAATGCAGACAGTAACGTAAATAAAAAAATATCTGAACGATATTATAAGAGAAAATGCTATTGAATACATAATGAAAAAAAATTTCTGCAAAATATAACAGAACATTTTCAGCTTTTTTTATGCAGTAAAATTATTTAGAAATGTTTCGAATGACTATTAAATTAAGAACAAAAATAATAACAAGTAATATAAAAAAAATTTTTAAGTCAATTCCTACTTAGATCAACAAAGAAAAATTTTATTTTAGCCACTTTTCATTAAATAGTTACAATTAATATACTTATGTATATACATATCACAAAATTACAACATTAAGTGGTAATTAATTTTTATTAATTATCATTTAAGTATCGTATTGCCATCCAAAACAATTGTGTATATAAATTTCAGTTCAATTGAATACTTTAACACGTGAGAAAAAAACCTTTTCAAGTTTTGACACAAGTCGCCGAAAGGGTCGCGAAGTCGCCAAAAATGATGCCAACGGGGTTGTATTTGTAATTCTTTAAATATTTAGTTTTAATTAATTAATTTTTATTAATTATTATTATATAATTGTATTGTCATCCAATATAAATTTCAGTTCAACTGAATACTTTAACACGTGAGAAAAAAACCTTTTCAAGTTTTGACACAAGTCGCCAAAAATGATGCCAACGTGGTTGTATTTGTAATTCTATAAATAATTAGTTTTAATCAATTAAAATGTTTTAATTAATTATTATTATATTATTGTATTGTCATCCAAAATAATCATGAATATAAAATTTCAGCTCAATGGAGCGCTTTAAAATGTATTTTACTAATGATTGAAAATTCCACCAAGATAAATACATAAATAAATATGTAGAGATTGTGAGCTAACAGTAGGAATTGAAAAAATGAATAGTATGCATTTCAAAATTATAGTATACTGTTAGATATTTAGTGTTCGATTGATTCGGGGATTATTTGTTGTTTTGATAACCTATTCGGGGGTGTACGAAGTAATAAAATGAATTTGTTAAAAAAAATAGGTATTTAAAAACAATAGTTGAATTAAATAATTTAATGTAATAAAATTACGAACTTAAATTTAAAAATAAAGTTTTATTTCGACAGAGAGATACAACTGAATAAATTATTTTATCACTAATCATATCCTTCTATCATTAGAAATTCTTCGAATTCGACGTCGAACATCTAAAAATTGAGCAACATTGCAATGAAATGTTAATAATCCTACGAACAACTTGTTCCAAACAGTGAACTGCAATGCTATTCATAAGAGTTGAGCGAAACGAGAAAGGTAAAAATTCCCAAATCAAATCTGAGGTCCAACTTCTGAGATCTGGTTTCCAATTAAGCGTTCTCTCAATTTATTGACAGAGCTTAATTAATTTGATGTCCTCTCTCTACCTCTCGCTCTGGGGAATTGATTCCGTATATTTTCCCAAGAACTTTTCCGCATTCCATTTAGTCCCTAAACCTGATTGCGGTTCCTGGGCGAGTTCCTATCATGGGTTTAGTCTTTTGTCTCATTACTTTGTCTTCTTGCTTGTTGTTTTTTACTACACGCATCTTGTGGTAGTTTCTTTCTGTTTCGGTTATCGACAAAGTTTTTAAAAGTTCATTTGATTCTTTCTCGGATTTACATGATTAAACTGAAACAAATGCATTTAATCTGCAAATGAAATTTATCTCTAAAGAAGTGTAATCCCTTAACTGTGGCATATATTTCAAAAAATGGACCAAAAATGGAAAATTTTTTTAACTGTTTAAATTTTGTTCTCTATATTGTTATAAAAGTTAGAAAATGGTTTTTTATTACAAAAATAAAATTTTAAATGCAATAACTATTATATTTATAATATACTAGCTGGTACACCCGTTCTTCGCACGGGTGAATTGAAAAATTAAACATTAGAGATTGAAGGATAAAGAAGTTTTTAATGAGGTTAATTTTACATGAATTGCAAACAAACAAACAAACAAACAAACAAACAAACAAACAAACAAACAAACAAACAAACAAACAAACAAACAAAAAGCGTTTTGCATACCTCAGCTGAACAAAAAACCCCATATTTGTTAAATTTTATGTCTAAAGGTCTAATAGCTGATAAAAAGAATTTTTTTTTTATTTATAACTCCCGTAACTCTCTTGTGGGTCGATTTTTGAAAACACCTTCCTAAGCTGAACTCTGCTCAGCAAAAATAACACATTGTTACAAATTTTGTATAATGAACACTTAAAATAGTGTAAATCATTTATATCTGGATGCGTAATACGTTAATATTACTTGCTGTTGTATTTATTTTATGTTAAAATTGTAATATTTGCAAGCAGCCCCGTTCCTTGCATTATAATGGCGATTCAATAGAAACATAGCGAAATGTTAGTGATAGAGCCACGTTGGCATCATTTTTGGTGACCACGTTGACTACTTGACGATTGTTTGAACGGTGCAAAAGTTGATATTCTGTAGCGCCTCCTGAAAGGGAGCTGCAGCAATGATGATAGCTCAAAAACTTTCTCCATAAAAAGTACATGTACATGTCAATTTTCATAGTGATCGGTAGAACAGTGTTGGAGAGTGAAGCGATTTCATATATACAAACATCCATTTATATATAT
>BMAV01025547.1:752506-773240 GCA_019973955.1 Trichonephila inaurata madagascariensis
TATATATATATATATATATATATATATATATATATATATTATATCGGGGAAAAAGAAATCCATTATTTTTTCAGTAGATGGCTGTAGTGTCGATATCTCGTGAAGTATCGATGAAACAATTTCAAATTTATGCTCCTTATCAAGGTGATATTTCACACTAAAAAAATTATTTTGCTGTTTTTTGTTTGGTCCATTCAGTTGTAAGTTACAGGGTGTTGAAAATGGAAGTCAAAAAAGAGAAAATTCGGTACATTTTACAGTTTTTCTTTGATAAAGGCAAAAATGCAAGCCAGGCGGCTGAAATTGTGAATGATGTTTATGGTGCCGATACTGTAACAGCTAATTACGTGCAATTTTGGTTTCGTCGATTCTGTTCATTCATTTTTGATGTTAAAGATGCACTTTGCACAGGCAGACCCATTGTCGAAAATGTCGATAAAATCACAGAAATAATCGAAGTTGACCGGCATGTTAGCAGTCGTAGTATCGCACAGGAGCTAAAGGTCAACCATAAAACAGTTTTAAACCATATACGCAAAGTTGGATTCAAAAAGAAGCTCAATGTTTGTATGCTACACTAATTAACACCAAAAAACGTGATGTATCAAGTTTCCATTTGCGAAGTTTTGATCAAACGGAATGAAATTGGCCCATTTCTTAAACGGATGGTGACTGCGGATGAGAAATGGGTCACATACGACAATATTGTGTGAAAACGATCGTGGTCAAATCGCGGTGAAGCAGCTCAAACGGTGGCCAAACCAGGACTAACGGCCAGGAAGGTTCTACTGCGTATTTGGGGAGACTGGAAAGGAATAATTTATTATAAGTTGCTTTCGTATGGCCAAACACAAAATTCAGATCTCTACTGTCCATTTGAAGGTAGCGATTGACCAGAAACGGTCAGAATTGGCCAATAGAAGACTTGTTGTGTTCCATCAGGACAACGCCAGGCCACACACGTCTGTAGTGACGCGCCAGAAACTCCGGGAGCTTGGTTGAGAAGTTTTAATGCATCCACTTTATAGTCCGGACCTGGAACGAAGCGATTACCATTTTTTTTCGCATTGCAAAACTTCCTGAGTGATAAGAAATTGGGATCAAGAGAAGATTGTCAAAATTGACTACTAGAGTTTTTCACCGATAAGGACCAAGACTTCTGTGAGAGAGGCATTATGAAGCTACCTTTAAAATGGCAACAGATTACGCAACAGAACGTTGCATATTTGAACCAAATCGGACAATCCGAAATATGTTAAATAAAGTCTTGAATTTTATGCAAAAATAACGGATTTTCCCCCCCAACCTAATATATATATACATACACATAAAAAAAGTAATGGATTACGCACATATCTTATTCAATAAGAGCAAATTAAGCAAAATTTTAAATCTAAATATAATATAACTAGTACAATGAAAAAAAAACACAATACTATTTTCAATAGATAAATTTTAGAAATCTTTTCCAGTATGGTATATCCCAAAACACGGTACTGCACACAATCCATATTGCACTTTTTGCTATAAACTCTCGTCTCTCACGTCTTATCGTCTTTCCTTTTTCATCAGTTTTACGACAGCATATAAAATACTGTCTGGTTGGGGAAGATTTTTTCCCCCCGTTAGTGGAATGTGTTCTGGTAAGTGTCGACCTGTTGTGAGGCGCAGCAAGCTTACACTAGGACGCCCTGGTCCTGGTAGCTGAACAGTTGGCTTATTTTGTTCGACGATAGCTATTCTGTATTTAATATTATTTTTCGCACCTCCTGCTGAATTATACATAATGAAGGAATTATATAATGTGTGGTCTAGGAGATGGAAAAGTATCTTCTGGGAATACTTTTTACCTCGTTTTCTTGCAACTGGGTAGTCTGTAACGTGTTGATCAACTTTATCGACACCTCCTATAGTATTGTTGCTGTCATGTACTACTCTTATGGTTTTAATTTCTCTTCTTTTTTCTTATCTTCAAACTCATTCATTTTTGCAGTATGGATGGAAGAAATCATGCAAACATAATTTTTATCATGCCATTTTATGGCAGTAACTTTTCCACGATGAAAAGCGAGAACGTCCTAAAAGCAGAAACGAAGAATACCCTAAAGTAGAAACGAACTCAGCTCGGGCTTCACAAAACAGAAACGTTATATTTTCTCCTGCCTGAAGTCAGTTTGGGCATCACAAATACAGCACGTAGTAGTTGCCCGAACTGCTTTCGGGCAACACTGACGAGGGGTTAATATGTTAAATAATTAGAATATGAAACTGTATTAATGTTAATATTTGTATTTTATAAAAGAGTTCTGAAAAGAGATTAAAACCAATTTTTAAGTCCTTCGATCCGATTACAT
Organism: Trichonephila inaurata madagascariensis; assembly: GCA_019973955.1. NCBI lineage: Eukaryota > Metazoa > Arthropoda > Arachnida > Araneae > Nephilidae > Trichonephila > Trichonephila inaurata. The sequence goes on from BMAV01025547.1 coordinate 754,861, forward strand.
AAGGTGGTGACTGAGAAAGTTTAAGCTTAGAACAAAGGAAAACAATTGCATCTAAGCTGCATCAAATAGATATAAAACGTTTTCACGCAAGCTATATTGGAGGGAAATTACTTTTAAAACACTTGAAATACAAAAGTGAAAAAGGCTTGTGATTAAAAACTTAAGTTTAAGAACCTTGGGAAAATGATGAAAATATTCCATGTGAGGTATATCAAAACTTTATCAGGTACACAAAGTTCTATTTATATAAATATTCACCGAATATTTTTATGTATAAACAGAGAGCTTTGGGAGCTTTTCTTAAAGTAATGAGGTCGCTTTGCATATAGATTCACTAATCTCAAAAAAAAAAAACCTAGTTTAGGAAAAAAAAGTTTTTTTTCCCCTAACATTTTGCCTTAGTCACGCGAAAGCAATTATAATCTTGTAATTCTTGGGGAACTTTTATTCTGAAAAAAAAAAAGAAAGTCACATAAATCCTGTAAAGTTAGTGTCAGAATCCGAGTTTCCAAACAGTTCTTAAAACTTACATTCTCTCATTGAGATGTCTGAATGTATACGTTCATCAAGGAGCAAGGGCATAGCTTCCACCGTATCAGCCGTATCAATGATACAGGTCACCCAACAGGGGCCTCAGCATGTGTAATATTTTAACACTTTCAAATAAGTTTTATTAATGCGATCATTTTTATTTTCGAAAAAGGGGCCCCCAAGAAATTTTGATATAGGGCCCGCTCAGGACTAGCAACGCCAATTTCAAGGAGCGAATTTTTTCTCCAAGGCAGGAAACATAGATCAACGAACTCTTACTGTATACAAATTTCTCTTCCCTCTCGTTTTACAAGTAAAAAAATGGGACACAGAAAATAAGACTAGCACACAGGTAGTGTACAAGATAACACATATTAATGGAAAAGTTGTGTTAAATTCAGATAGGATTATGAGAAACAAAACTATAGCCTTAGGTGTCTTACTTTTTAGAGCCGGGGTGGCCATTAAGTCGATCGCAATTGGACCGGTGGACCGCCAAGACATTTTGGGGTGACCGTCTTCACTCAACTTAACTTAATGGCGCAACAGCCCAGGAAGGTCAAGGCCTACTGTGCCTTTCTCAGTTTTAGCGACCTTGGGCACTGAGGTACATGAACAGATGCTCTGGTCAGGTAGTCCACACAGCCTAACATGAAACTCCCAGTGTTTAGTTCCCCAAAAAACTTGGTACTCATTTATTGACCGACTATAGGGATAAGATAAAAGACTGAGTCAACCTTGCTCAGCCTGGTTTTTGAAACCCCGGACCTGTGGCGTGGAAGCGCGGTACACTATGACTCAGTTACTGGGCTTAGACCGCCTTCACTAAGAATAATCATTTCATCATACTAAGATCTAAAAATATTTTAAAAAATACGGAGGAAAAAAATCGAATCATAAGAGAAAATTTTGGTAAATAGAAAATGCACTTTGCGATTTGTAGGTTATTTTATGAAGAAAATTATGAAATGGTTATCTTGATTCCAGGAAAAAGTTCACTAAACAGAAAAATTCGTAAAATGGAGGTCCGACTCTATTGTATATCTTCTTTTGGCTCATTACACCTACGCCACTGGGTGGACCGCATGACCTTGAAAAAATTAGAAGTAGTCAGTATCCTGGAAAAGTCTGCCTACCCCTGCTTCAGAGCAATTTAATTGGAAAGTAATCCACTCGTTTTATTCTCTTGGGAAAAAATTTCGCCTCCATATTACTCATATCTGACAACTGCAGGATTTTCTTAAAAGTTAGCTTTTATATAGATTTTAAATTTTCTGCAAATTTTTGAAGGAAAAACGTATTTACACAGCACACAGTAGAGTCTCGAAAACTCGGCAACACATTTGCATGTCGAAAAAACCAGAAGAAATTACTACTGTTGTCACAATTAATGAAAATATGCCGGAAAATCATGAAGACGCTATCGTTGAGGACACCATACGAACTCCTAAAATATCACATAGTGAGGGACTAAAGGATCTCGAAAATGTAATTCAGTATTTTGAACAACAACGTCATGGACTTACTGTACCTTCATCGTCTTTGTGATGAAACAGCAAAACACAGAGTGCAGCATGGAAGACAACAAGACATTATGTATTCCTTTAAAAAAAGTAGCCAGTTTTTGCAAAGTCGGCTGCTTTATTTTTAATACAGATAGCTTTATGCCTTCATAAAGTATTTTGCTGAGGTGCATCTGATCAGGTAAATTACTGTATATTATGTGTTCACTAAGTTTCGCTTCCATGTTGTACATGCTCTATGAATTCATTAAGTACGTACTTTTCTTTTGTTTAAGGTTATTTGAGCAGTTTATTTTTTGTTGTATACACAAATACCTACAAGTGCAGTACATGCAAACAAACAATACATACAAATGCAGTACAATATTTTCTGAGGAAACACTCATTTTATTCTTTTTTAATCGATAATACGGCATTTTCACAAACTCACTCACCCTTCGGTCCACATTAGACCGAGTTTTCGGGACTTTACTGTATTCGGAAATATAAATATATATAGTAAGCTATATTTCTCATTTATATAATAAATTCTTAAAATCTATTATGTTTTGAATAGCAATTTTATGTTTAAAATGTAATTTGTCACATTTCTCAGAAATAAATCTGACTGCCCATTAAAAAGTTTTTTGGGACCTTGTTTATTCTCGAAATTCTTAAGATTTCTATATACGTTACTGTTATTTTATTTTGAGAACTAACTTGTTGTTCAGAAATAAATGACTTACATAAGGCAGCGTTTCTGAAACTATGGGGCGCCCCCTAGGGGGATGTGAGAATCCTACCAAGGGGGCGCAAGCAAATCGAAAAGCCGGAAATAAAAGATTATTTTAAAAAATTATTAATTCCGCTGAAAAAAAGCAAAACAAAAAATATAACATTCGGACATAAAGAAAAATACAAATATTTCTACTGATATAATATACTTTAAAAAAAAATGTATCAGTAACAATGGCTTTGATCATTGTTTCATAAAATATTGAATTAAGAACATTTTATTATTGATTGGTGAACACATGTGTGTGTGTGGGCTTGTTATAAACAAATTACATACAAAATTTGATATTTATCTTGTTAAATTGTATAGCTAATAATTAAATTCGTATTGTAACTTTACGTCAAAGTACATTATTATTGAATTCAATACATTGTTATAGTGGGGAGGGTGTGTGTGTGTGTGAAAATTATGATTGAAAATTGGGTCGCAAATACTGAAAGTTTGAGAAGCACTGACTTAAAGCTAAATTCCCTTACTCGTGAGACTTGGCCAATTGTAGTTTTCACAGGATTTTTAAAACAGTAACTAATTTAATGATTTTTTTAAAGGGTACCCCCCTACAGTTCCTCATAGGCACCAAATCTGAATAAAATCCGAGCTTCTGAGTGTTTTATATTAACTTTAACCCTTTAACTGTCAAGTTATTTTGATAATTTGGGTACATATATTTTTTTCGTCACGAAAATCAAATGTTTAGTACAAAATAAAATATACTTAAGAGTTAAAAGTTGATATTTTGAATTACATGCTTAACACTTTTTAAGGTTTTATAGCAACTGCATATTCGTTTGAAGTGACTGCCCTAATACTTGGCAGAGGTAAAGTTCACTTTTAATGGAGCATTATTTTCTGAAAAATAAAAATAAATAAAAACTTGAAATAATAGCTTGAATAAATGACTTCAAAATATATAAAAGCATCGCGCACGTACTTTTCAAGTTTCCTCGTAAAAAAGACAATGTGCGTTATACGCCGGATTTTACGGTAATTTGTTGGGGAAACTGTATCAACCGAAAAAACGTTTTATATAGCTACGAAACATTGTTCATATGATGGTAGTAGACTATTTAACCAGACCGGTAGCAGTATCTATCTCGATACGCCTCAGGAAAAATTGTTTCTGAAAAAACGCAGCCCGGATTTCTGCTCAGTTTTCAGAAGTGAACTAATAGCCATTGAAGCAGGACTTAAGAGGCCACATTCTATGTAAGAAGAATTACTTTAAGAAGAATTTCACTAAGAAGATATCTTTGGATTCTCTCCGATAGCCGTAGTTCACTTCAACACCTTAACAAATGGATTATTGTTAGTGACAAAACCAATGTCTTCATCTTACACAAACTGAAGCATATATCGCTGCACCATAATATCCATTTTCAGAGGACTCCATCTCACGTCGAACTTTAAGGCAATGAAATGGTGGACAAACTAGCAAAGGAAGGCTGTAATCTTTTAACTCCCTCCACACATGCCCTTACCTATCTGGAATTATACTCGTTAAGAAAATCTCAAAATTTGGTGGAGAGGAGGGTGCGTCCCACTCATCATTGGTATGCGGGTAATAGACCCGTTCTGGTCCTAACCCTCAAATGTGTGACAGATACTCCCAGACTACACTCTTTCGTCTTGCTAGTGGTCACATCAAGTGCCTTTCATTCTCAGCGAGCAAAAAGATCTTTTCCATCTGTGCAAGGTGTCAAGATCACCAGGTCCCCCTCCCCCGAACACATAATGCTTTGCATGGATCTCAGAAGCAAAGATATCTACACTGATCCCCTACTTGTGCTGGACTTTTTCAGTCAATGATTTAATTGATCTTATCTGACTTCGTCAGACCCTAGAGGATTAGCAAAAACAACAACACAATGAGACATTGTATCTTTACCGGACTCCGGACTGGATGGCCTGGGTTCGATGCCCGTACCGCCAAATACCCTCCGAGTACACGCGGAGCACGTGCTCGTTAAATCAGTGGGTCCGAAAGTCTTGTGGGCTGATTCACGAGTGCAGGAAACTGGAGAAAATTTCCCTCCAATTCAGTTTCATGCCTAAATTGTGGAGGTGGAGATAGGTGGTGTCGCCCTCTATCGTTCCTTCGGGAATTTCTCCGAGCTAAATCGTACTGTCACCTGTATGGTGCTCAAGGCTAAAAGCCAAAGACAGGCGTACTTCTAGCCCATTGCCACGATGAATTTCGTGGGCCTCGATCTGACTATGTCAGGCAGGTGGCATGAGCAACAACAACAACAACACATTTTGAAAACACGCACGCACACGAATCCCTGTGATTAACTATAACATGCAATAACATTCTTAAAAGGTATATACCACAAAGGGAATCCCTGAACAACAAGCAATTTATAGCAAAATCTGATGATATATAAGCAAATCCACAACTGTGAATCAGAAGTCATTACTATAGAAATATTTCATTTAAAACGTATATTGAGTGAGTGAGTGAATATTAACGTCGCACTATACAGCTACCAGAGGGCTTTTGATGACGGACCTCGTAATTTTGAACCATGGTTAAGTGAGAGAACGACACCTGAGTTGGCAATCCCCTCTCCTAACTTTCACACGACACCAATGGGCCAAAACGTATATTAATAATAATGAAAAAAGGATATTAACTAAAACTATAAGTAAACTTAGAAATATTTTGAAATTATATTAAGAACAAAGTCTAAATAATGATATATATTTGTGATTACTTATTTGTGTTTAGAATAAGGAATAATTTGCAAATGAGTAGAAATTTTAAAAAGCCATATAATACTAATAAATTATTTTCCAAAGTAGCAGCTCAAAAAACATATTTTTTTAAATAAAATTCAGGGAAAGGTTTTGCTGTAAAAACATTCGAATTTATAGTGAATTAATCAATGTATAAACTTATTGAACAATATAAAATCATCATAAAAATTTATTTTGTAGAAATTTAGACTATTTTCATTATTACAAAGCTCAAGAGTTTTATCCATTGATAACCCTTAAACGTTTAGCAATATTTTACTTGAACCACTTTATTGAAACTCCTTTTAAAAAAAGTAAGGCAGCTTCAATACACAAAGCAGAGATTAAAACAAAAATTTCTGAATTTGACACAACTTAAGTATTCTTGTTTATTCTTGTAACGCAGAATCTAAATTTCAAGTATGTATGAAAAACATAAAAATCTGTGTAAACTAAAAATTTCTCTAAAATATAAATATAAAATGCTTGAACCAAGATTTTGATTTCTACATACATAACACGCATGATAAAGAAATTTCTCGCTGTTATATTATAGACAACTAACAGATTTTCAAAGCTAACTGACTAGAAGTAAAATACAACAAATGCAAATTTTACAAATACAAAGTTATTTCTAAAACGACTTACGAAGTTTCCTTATATATTATTGATTTTATCATTAGTTTGATCTGAAGTCATTACTTTGAATAGTTTAATGAAAATTATATATTTCCCGAATCTTAAATAAGCTTAGAAAATGTCAATTTACATTCAAAGTTTTATCGCGACTAATTTTTTCACCCCATTTGTAGTAAAAGAAAATTTTTAAAGGCTTGAAGAATTAACAGCACAATTTTTCGTTTCATAAATACATCAGCGAAATTCACAAGCTCATTCATAATGTAACATTTCTTTAAAATTTTCTCAATAAGTCAATAATATGAGTAAAATAAAATTAGAAACAATCAAAAGACGCGGAAATTCATGTTGATAAAATTATAAATGACAAATGGTATATCCTGTTAAAGAATTCATGCCGAATATTCTTTTTTCTATCTCTTTCCCTTGATAAGCTTCTGCATTTAGTAAAAAACCGGCTTTTCTCATTATTGAAGCAAAAGATCATTGCACACATATAATCCCACACAGTGAAAACTATTCCAATTTTATTTTTATTGCCTTTTTTTTTAAAGTAACAGAAAAAAAATCAGAAATAATTTCTTAAAACTTGAATGTACAATCTCTTTTAGTTTCTGAGACGCTATTGTCCAGAAACTAAATTCTGGAAACAAACAAGCAAACAAAGCCGATGCAAGCCGACAAGGTGAAAAAAAGTGCTACATCAGAAACTCTCGAGGTATTTTATCTCCCTTTCATTGCTAGACAGATATAAAAAAATCGCCCATGTCTCCTTTCAATTATTTTTCCATTTCAAGAGATCTTTGCTGCTGGGATCAAAACGGCTGGATTTGATCTTCTCCACGTAGCACCATCCCGATTCTTTCTCCCTGAAAACAGCTTTGACACAAGAGCAAAAAGAGAGCGACAATCAATGGATCACATCCTCTCGGTGCAAAAGAGGACACTAATCCGGAAGAATGACAAGGTCCGGACCTCAATTATCCGGCAACCGGATTCTTCCGTCTCCCTCCCCCTTGAGGGGAACGCAAAACAGGACAGGGAAAAGAGGAATCAATGCCAGTGTCGACTTTTCCACACAGATTTCCGATTGAAGTTTTAGCCGTGGGAAGAGGGCCCTTTTCTGTCGTACGTTGGCATTCGCCACAAATGAAGGATCGCATTCGGTTGCTATGGTTACAGGAGCACCTAACACCAACAGCTGGCCATGAACAACTCCAATAAATGAGAAGGAAGGCAAACCTTACAAAGTACAGGCAGTCCGGTGCTATTTTTCAGGACAGGAGGAAAAAAAAAGGCTGAGAGAAACGGGATTATTGGTTAAATAATAAATAAAAAAAAAGGAGAAAAAGTCGGATGTTGAAGTCTTCGACAAAAGAAGTTCGACAGTTTATTATTTTTTTTCTTCTTCTTATACTTTTCCTTTTTCTCCCGTAAGAAAATTCTTTGAGTGTTATATTCACCACTTGTCGTCCATAGCAGCAGTGTCTCCAAGCTAATTACGCGGTGAACTTCCATGAAAACACTTCAAAGCAATTTCTTTATTCCGCGCGCTGCGGGGGTAGCAGAAGAAATTCTTTTGAGAAAAAGCAAAAGTGCAACAGACAAAAGAACGCGGCTAGCCAAGGGGATTACAGACACACAAGAGGAGTTTTCCAAAAAGAGAGGGGGAGGAAAATGGCATACAAAAAATATTTTGAGGGCGAAATTTTTTTTTTGTTTACAATCGTAAGCTTTTTGGAATTGATGCACTTTTTGTGCCCACTTCAATTTATGAAAGAAAATGCGATGACTTGGGAAAAATCTGCATTTGACATTGCTCTTAAATTTATCAAAGTATCGCCGGCACTTGGAGTTTTTATGCATAATTTAAAAAAAAAAGTCCTCTCTTATTATTTAGTCTTCTCTCTTGGGTCTTGTTGTTATTTCTCGTTTTCTAGAGCTTTTGTTCGTTATTTGAAGCCTCCTTTTGTCTTTTTTGATGAAGTTTTTCTTTACATTTTAATTGCAGAATAGATTTTAAGAGGCTATACTTCAGAATCTTTGACTTTTTTTTAAAGAAATAAAATAAAAGGCTTATACAGTTTTTGAATTGAGAAATAAAATAATTTGTAATGCATATGAACGAATGCTAATTACAGAGCGAGAAACAAAAGATTGTCAAGTTATTCAATAGTACTTATTAAAAATGCAACTTAAAAAAAAAGCTTCTTTGAAAATCAGTTCTTTGATTTCATGTTGCTTCTGTATTTTAAAAAAGTATCAAAGAATGCGAAACAGTCTCTTTAAGTTGTAAAAGAAAAATTCAATCTTGTTAAATAAAGAAACAATTTATCTTGGTATCTTGGTAGCAAAATAAGCAATTTAGTTCAATATTTTTCTATGAGTTATTATTTAATGAGTAATAAAAAAAGGAAAATAATACAGTAATCAATAAATATATATAATTAGTAGAGTTTAAAGAACAAGTATTAAGAACTGAATAGAGCTGTCGTTAGAGTTGTAAAACGAAAAGTTTGATACCTGAAATATAATTTTTTTTCCTATTCAAATCTTTTGTTGCAGAATATTAGTAAGTGTATGTTTTTTCTCAAGTATTAAAATTTTGAAATTATAGTAGGCCTATAAATAATTTTCTTTAGGAAATAAATTTTCGTAGTGTTTTATGAAACGAATGTCCCATAAACTTTTATTAAATATGAAATGTGTTTAAAAATAATGAATGAAATATTTTTTCAGTTTTAAAATTCAAGTTTAATTTTTAAAGAAAAAAGGATAAATAAAAAATAATTTTATCTAAATGTGTTGAAAGTTTCGAAAAAAAAAGATGGGTGCATATTTTGACAGAAAAATATAAAGTAATCAATATTATTTAGTGCTGTGTTATTAAAAAGTTTTGTTTATTTAAAACACAGTAATTGAATCTAATGCAAAAAAGTATCACATAGAATAATTCCTCTGAATTAGTTATAAGACTTTTATGTACAATTTATTTTTCATTTAAAATAAAGCATTGTTTTGCTTAAACAATTCAGAACAAGTATTATATATGATAGAATTTTATGTGTACTTAAGGTATGCTGTTAATTCCAATCACTCATTAATTATAAGGTTGATGCATGTGAATGTTTGTCTCCCTGATTTCATTATACATATGTTTTTGTCAGAACCTCGTTTATAATTCGTATTGTCGATTACCAGTCACATTTCAACAGAGATTTTCTCAAAAGTGTTCTATTTTGTTATTCGTTTTGAATTCTGTAAGGATATGAATTCAACCGATATTCATGTAATTTTTTACATGAGTACAAACCAGGGCTTCTAACCGAAACTGAACCGAAAACCGGAAAAAAACCATGTTATTTCAGTCTGAACGAAAACCGGAAATGAATCGAAAAAAAAAATCTTGGTTTATTTCGTTCGATGTATCTTCAGTCATTTTGTTATTGCAACTAACTTATCAATATTTTCTAATTTAACGTCAACCATATAATTATCATCATTACATGACATGTACATTGCTTCTCTATTTCCTGTTTTTTGATGTTCACTAGTATATTTCTGTTTCAGTTTCGCATGAAACTACTTGTCAGTGTAAAAATAAGGTTTAATTCAGCAAAATGATCTAGAAGTATAGATGATTTTTGAAGAAAAATATCTGACTAATATTTTTAGCATCTCAGCGTGCGATCATCCACAGGTGTTTGAATAGACTGTTTAAATCAGCGATACCCAACCTACGGCCCGCGAGCCGCATGTGGCCCACCGGATCTTTCTGAGTGGCCCAGTCATGGCCTCTTGAAATAACAAATTCAATTATTTAAGAACAATGCATTAAAAATTTAGCGAGAAATTCTAACAATCAAGCAATCAAATGTATCATTTTTACTATCGATGTCGTGATGGTACGAATTGCGAGATAACTTTTTTTTATTGTAATTGTAACGATTAGTGATAACAAATAACTGTGAAGCAGCAAGCATTTTATGGGTGAAACAAATTTTTAACTAATCCTACGTCTTCCAAGAAAAAATATAAGGAATATATTTTTTTTCAAGACAATTGGGATCTTGACTATTTAGTAGAGAAAAACAAACATGATTCAACAATTTGTTTGCTTTCTCATGAAAGTTTTATATTTAAAAAATATATATCACACACACACACACATTTTACTCGTCACAATACTAATAAGCACAGATTTTTCAATATATGTTTTTCTTGAGGATCTCTTTCAAGACTAAATAAATTGGTTTTCTTAAGAAAATCTTTGAAACAGCAAAAAAATATTTTGTTGGTGGTAATGTCACAAAATGCAGAGGTAACAAAAGCATCCTATAAAATTTGTTACATTATATGTATTGATAAACATACGAAATAGAGTGTTTCTCTTAAATGCTTCCGATAAACTCTTTGATAAGTTCATTTATTTGCTTAGATATTTTTTTAGTAAAATCAAAAAAGTATTTGAATAAATTTGAAGCAAAAATGCATAAGTAAGTCTTAACTCATTTTATACAAATAATTATTATTTCAGTCTGAAATTCAGTGAAAACGTTTTGCTACCATCCTGCACATGATCAATTAATATGTGAAATAAAAAATAAGAAAGGCTTTGTCAAAAAAAATTATCAAAGTACATGTCAGCTTTGTTTTTATGTCAGTAGAAAGCGAACAAGGGGCTTGGAATCACTGAAGACAGGACTGGGTAACTGGAACCCCATAATATGCATACAACTTAGTAAAAACATGCATGCATACAACTTATTTTTTAAGAGTTGTATTTGATAGTTTAATATAATTCAAAAATAAAATCCAAAATTATGAGTTTTAATATTTTGATTAATTTTTTGCATTTTAAATATCCTTGTTCCTATAGCGTCCCTTTCCCATTAATCCTAATGCTGCAGCCTGCATGAAATAGATGTCATATATATGTGTCCCAGTGGAAAAAAAGGTTGAGTATCCCTAGTTTAGATAGACAAATCAGAATAATAAACCTAGTTGTCAAATGCGATTTTGATAATGGATAACAATTCCAATGCTCGAAGTTCTCTGCTCTTTTCGCACGTACACACTGGTTAATTGTACCAATTAAAAAAAGAATAAAATGTTCTAAACTTTCATAGAAATCCAAGTTTTGTGTGTGTTTATGACAGAATTATATTTTTAATACAAATAAAAAAATATACATAAAATATAATTCATTCGGAACTGAACCGGAAACCGTTATTTTTGGAGGAACGAAAACCAGAACTGAACCGATATATATATTTTTTCAATTGTACTGGAACGAAAAAAATACGGTTCAAAGTCCTGGTACAAACTTGGTAACAATGCTGTAAAAGTTGCATGCAATATATAAAATAGGAATTCGGGGAGAATACTGCTAATGATTGAAAAGAGCAGCGTTGGTTTGAAAAATTTCTGTCTAGTGTTTCTCAAACTGTGGGTCACACCTCTCTAAGAGAGCGTTATAACTCTAAGAGGGGGGGGGGCGGCGAGCATATTGAAAAGTTGAAAACAAAAGATTATTTTAAAAATCATTAAGTTACTGAAAGTAGACAACAAAATGCATTCTGATATAATAAAAAAAAGATAAACATTTGCACTGATATGATACACTTATAAATGTATCATTATACTGCACACAGTGTATTTTATAATTAATTTAACAATATTAAGAACAAGTTTAATAATTACCAATGACCCCATAGAATTTTCATGCATAAAATTATATACAAAAATTATAACTCTTATCTTGATAATTTTTTTTGTACGACTTATAATTAATCCTTAAACTACTAATTAAAAGTTATGTGATCTGCTGCCCAATGCCACTTTTTCCAAGCAGGCACTCGCATGTGATGTATGGGGAGGGGGAAGAAAAGGAATAAATAAGCAAATCCTCTAAAATAAGTAAATCTTTATCAAACCCTGTCAAGGTCCTTTTATTGTGTTCCAATGTCTTCGGAATAATTTTATGGATAGCAGTGCACAGAAAAGATCGTACTTCGGAAAGACGTATATATATACGTCCTGGATGATTAACACTTTGGCTGAAAGAGACGTTTATATAAGCCTGTGGTACTTAAGCAAAAAGTCGTATTGCAGTTTTAGTGTCAAAGTATAGTATTATTGAATTCAATACATTGTTATTTGTATGGAGGGAAGGGCGCTGAAAATTATGATTGAATATGGGGCCACAAATATTGAAAGTTTGAGAAACACTGCCTTACAAAATAAACCGTGTGGAAAACCCACAACTTTTGTGAAAAATGCTCTGAAAGTATATACGGAAATGAATCCAATTGTATTATACTGCCAGTACATTGATGGAATATATGAAAAATTGAAAATTATGTGCCCACCACCTAATATTTCTCCACGACAACGCTCGACTGCATATGTCATACAAAACAATTATAAAATTAAATGAATTTAAAAAAATGAAACTTTGCAGCACTCAGGTTGTTTACCGGATATCTTTAGCCAACCGACTTTCATTTTTTAAACATTAAAAACCGCTGTTACAGTTTGAGTACGAAAAGGAAGAATCTGAAAAACCGCATATCAGTTTATTGATTAAGGAGATAAGAATTTCTTTCAGACAGGCATATATGCAATCAATTCTCATCGGGAATCAGATGTATTGAAGAAAATGGAGCATACTTTGGTTAAATAAAAAGCTTTTTAAAAAGATATGCAGTTTTAAATATTCACTTAAAAATCCGATACTTCATATGCCCTAGTAAATATTTACCTTCTTTTTCACAAGAGACGTCTGTTTTTCTTAAATGTATATTTAATTATTTTTCAGATGAAAAAAGATATTTGGGAATATTTTTTGGATTTAAACTTTCAGTTATATAGTATTTTTAAGAGATACAATTATTATAAGGCAAGTGTATATTGGAATAATCAATGAAATGTTTATAAATATCATGTAACACACTGAATCGTTTATTAGTCGTGAAACTGATATTTGACTTAAAAGAGAAGCCAAGGGGTCTCAGGGGTGTTAATTTTCTCTAGAGGGCTGAAAATATAACACAACATTCAAATATATAAAACTCTTTGAAATTGAAATTAAATAATTCGAATGTGGATTTCAGAAAAGTGTAAAATGTTTAAAATATAATCATAATTTTAAAAATTATAAGCATGGGAAGATATAAGAAACATTTCTATAAGAAATATTAATTTTTACGTTGCGCATGCTAGTTTTTAAAATAGTAGCTTTAAATACAAGCAATAAGTTGATTTATTAAGTTAAATGTATCCTTATTATACTGTAGTATTTTTTTTATATATAAATAGAATAATAAATTATATTTTTTAAAAAATAAAAAAATTACATTTTCTCAAATTTTTTTTTAAAAAATTGTAATACTTTTCCATTATTTTGAAATACAAAAGATATATTATTCTTAAATTAAGTAGGGTTTTAAGAGTATGATACATTTTATAATTCTATAAAGTTTTATTCCTCAAAGGCTACTATTTTAGAAGATAGCGTGCGCAACGCAAAAATTATTTAATATTTAATACAAAATTATTTCTTATTTTCATATGCCTATAATTTTTAAAATTATGATTATAATTCAAACATTTTGTACTTTTTGAAACCACAATCCTTTGTAAATAATGTGTAAGGATTCGAATTATTTAGTTTAAATTTAAAAGAGTTATACCTGTCCGAAAATTGTTTATATTTTCACCCCTCGAGATAAAATTAACACCCCTGAGACCCCTTTAAAAATTACTACAAAATTGCAAACGTACCTAAACACAGTAATATATATTTTAAATGAGAAAAATGTTAAATTATACACACACACACCCATGTACGCAAAATACAAAAATAACTAATACTATCCCTTATACATATATCGACTTTTAAAACAATCTGTCGAGTAAAAGCACCCTTAATTGAAAAGTCACAAAACTGCTTCGCACGACTGTGACAAAGAAGTGCAACGATCCAAACCTTGAGGGTGGAGCTCAAGTTCATCTACTCAACCCACAGAACTTTTGCTCTTTTTCAGATTCCAAAATGCTTACCGGAAGCTCACGAAACAATAAAATAAAGAAAGAAAAGGACAGTTGCACGAAAAAAAAAAAACTGTCAGTGACTTCTGAAAAAAAAATAATAAATCATTCATAGAACGGTGTTTAATTCGCTTGCACAAACATCACCAAACTTCTTATCGCTGTTTATATTACACCACTCACACGATCTTCCTGAATTAAGAGTATAACAGCGAAAATTTCCTACAGGTGAACGAATATTTGCAGTATGCAAATCTGATGCGTGTTTTTGAGGATGAGCTTAGCTGAGTGACACGTCATGATATGGAGACCGACCACATTTTTCGAAATGAGAAGGGAAGGTTTACACTACGGGAAAGTATCAGATTAGGAGAGTTGGGTCAGAGGTTGAATGCGATAAGCGAAAAACGGACTAAAACGCTTTGAAAAGGCCTGACGTGGACTTGCCAATAGTCTACGTGTCTTGTGGTGCATTGGATTGGTACTGCACACATCAGGGAAAAATGCCGGTATACGGAATTTTATTACTTGTAGCCATTGGTAAGTAAAAAGTTATTTTTTTTAAGTGAATTATTATTTTTTAAAGGCCATTGTTGAAAAGATCTGGGTAAATACTTATATTTTTGTGTTTTAGAAATTTATTTGGAATGATAATTTTAAATTTATCATGGAATGTGTGTGAATTGTGAAAAGTTCCCGAAATTTTTTTTGTATTGTTGAGATCTATTTTTTAAAAAGTATATGTTAAATTTTGTAATTATATTTTAAAAATCAATTTTAATATTTGTTAATGTTTATTAACAATATGCTTTATTATTAATGAAAATTTTTTCATTCATTTTAATGCATCTAAATATTTTGCTATTAAAGAGTACATAAAAATATCAATGCATCTAAAAATAAATTCTCGAGCGATAACTTTTTTTTTATTTGAATTTCATTGCTTATTGAAGTGATAAGTCTTTTTCTAGTAATTATGAATTTAACTAATTAAAAATGAAGCAATTTATCACATATTGATATTTCAGGGGAAAAGTGCAAAGGTAATTTAAAATCAAGTATACTTTTTCTTTTCGAATTCAAAAAGAAAAAAAAAAAAAAAATCCGAAGGAATTTATTCCAAGTTGATTCTTTTTGTAAACTTTACTACAGATAGATCATAAAAAAATCAAATAAGTTATCGCATTTTTTTTTTAAAATCGAGATTTTTTATTTCTTATATTGAACTCACACACACAAATCTATTTTTTTCGGATTATCAATCTAAATATATTTTCAGTTCTACCTGAGATGCTAAAATGTTATAATTTGGTATATCATTAGTAACTAAATGTTTAAAATGTGTTCACAGTTTTAATAATCAAAACATTAAGATTTAATTTAATAAAAAAATATTTATTATATCATTTTCTACTTGGTTCATTAATAATTAGTATTACTTAATATAATAGTATCTTGCAAATTTTCTAAATAAATGTGACGTTACTGTTCTTGAATCTGTGCTTTTATCCATATCCAAGAACAACGGGTAGTTTTTTTTAAAAATTTTAAGCATGATAGCAAAGAATCTCAACTAATGTGTTCATTAAATATATAAAATCCTATTGATTTATCGCAAAATTAAAGAAGGAAATGAAGGCCTGCAATGTACTCTGATGACTATGAGATTATATAAGATTGTATAATATATATTTTTAACTAAGAATTTTCTTATGGTGTCTTTTGAGCACTTCCGTTTGTCTACTTTCGTTCGAAACGAAGATCAGCTAATCTCTTTCACGACCAATATAATTCATGAATATTAATTACGGTAAAATAACGAGTTCGACATCTGAACTGGCACTCTACTTTAAATGTATCCACGCCTATTAACTTCAGGACTTTGCAGATTTTATGTGTATTAATTGTTCTTCAAGATGAGTCGAAATGAATTTTTTAATGTTAAAATAGAATATAAAATTAATGTCAAGGCTAGAATTTTTATATGCAAGCAAGATATCAATTTGAAGAGAAAAGCATTCTCACTTTCTAACGTGTTTATTAAATAGTATAAAGCAATTTTTTTGAAGAAATAAAGTGTTTTTTTTCTTTTAACTAACACGTGAGCTTGGTGGCCGCGGTAGCCGAATGGTATAGGTATCGGATCATGGCTCGCTTTGTCACGAGTTCGAGCCCAGTACCACTAAAGACCCGCCGTGTAGGGAAGCAATGCACGCTAAATCTGTCGAGAGCTGAAACATCCTCCCGTTGGTGTGGTGTGGTAGTTAGGAGAGGGGGGTGCCAGCTCAGGTGTCGTCTACGTCACTTGACCATGGTTCAAAATTACGTGGTCCGTCGCCAAAAGCCCTCGTGTAGCTGAACAGTGCGACGTTAATATTAACTCAACTCAACACGTGAGCTTGCATGTATTGAGAATTGTTGTAATAAGTTTAAGCGTTCTGACTATTATATTCAAGTTGATATCTTGTGTAAAATATAATTAAAACGCATTGAAGTATGGATTTTTTATATCTTAAGGAGACACAGTACGATTCAATTCACAAATACTAGTCCAAAAGTGAAATTTAATTTTTTTAAGCCTAAATTATTTTTTAAATATCTTTCTCTATAATCTCACAAAATTTGAAAACTCTCTAAGTATAAAGAACGCAGAGTTATGATAAACTTTTACGTTCGTTTTTATTCATACCCCAATATGGCAAATCAAAACTTTAAACTGACTTATATCAGAAAGAAAAAATAGCCACTTTGTCTTCATTCAAAATGCTAAGGATTTTTTTCTGTTGTACCAAATACTTTAATATTTTTTCTTACTGTTGCTAATAATGCCTCTAACAAAATTTGGCATGCATTTTTAAATCAAAGGAATACTTATTTCTTAAAATAATTAAATTTAAAATTTATATATTTTTTAAGAAATTTTTTCAATAAGCATTCATGAAAAGAAGTGTGGCTGCGGTAGCTGAGTGGTATAGGTATCGGACCGTGGCTTGCCTTGTCACGAGTTCGAGCCCAGTACCACTAAAGACCCGCCGTGTAGGGCAGCGATGCACGTTAAATCTGTCGAGAGCTGAAACGTCCTCCCGTTGGTGTGGTAGTTAGGAGAGGGGGGTGCCAGTTCAGGTGTCGTCCACGTCACTTGACCATGGTTCAAAATTACGTGGTCCGTCGCCAAAAGCCCTCGTGTAGCTGAACAGTGCGACGTTAATATTCAATCAATCAATCAATCAATCAATCAATCATGAAAAGAAGTATTGTAAGAATATCAATCCTGCTATCACAAAACCTATGCCAACTTTTATTATACATAGTTTGACGCATTTTTTAAAAGCCCTCTGAACTGTAGCTGAACAGTGTGACGTTAATATTCACTCACTTGACGTATTTGTAGATCAAATTTCATGTGTGTACATAAAGTTTTGAAAGAGGAGTAACACACAATTTTAAAATCATTTCAGAAATTTTAAGTTTTTCTTTTGGACATTAAATAGTTTGCTTTTTATGAAATTTTTTGATCATACATACACTTAAGAGGTAACCAAAAAATTTTGAAAATCATTAAATTAAAAAATTTTGTGCAAATCATACCATGTCCCCGTAAGATTTGTATAAACTTTGGTTAGTTATTAAAAAGATGCAATAATTAAATTAAGACTTACGAAAAGTTGAAAATTTAGTTTTTTTTTTGAAGTGGTTATTATTCGGTTATTCTACCATTTATTTCCTAAATTTTAATTCCAAAATACCCAATTAAAAATCAAATACATTTTAAAGTGAAGTATTTCTTATGCATAAAACTAAAAAGAAATTAAAATAATCAAGTGCATGGGGCGATAATAATTTCAAGTATTTCATACTTCTAAATGTTTAGTTACTATTACATTTAAAAACACAAAGATTTCCAATTTTTTCCAAGCAACCTCCACACGCACGCACAGACACTTTTGTTGAACAATAATGAGTTTCAGAGTACCTTGTCTAGTAAATGTAAAAATATTTTTTTATAATATTTTTTTCTAACTTTTTTGGACTGTCGGAAGAAAGGATATTTCCCACAGCGATCTACAACACCCATAGTTAGGTTGTAGTTAAAAATAATCTTTGTCTTGAATATTTCTTCATTT
>BMAV01025547.1:783240-818193 GCA_019973955.1 Trichonephila inaurata madagascariensis
GCATACAAGTGTTCTATCGGACGTCCTGTAAAGTTTTGTTCTAAAAACTTGCTACACATAACCAGTTTTCAAAGAATAAAACTAAAACATTGCAATACTCAATGCGCAAAGCATAATATATTGCAAGGAAAATTAAAATACACAAATTAGTGCGTAACATTTCCTAACGAACTTTCTCTTCAGGAAATTAGAATGCAACAAATTGTGATAAACATTCGAGGAAGACAAATCAAGTTACCTCTTGTATTCAAATTACAAATGAAGCTCTTTCGTACTGTGGCGAATCCTCGGCTTCAGATTCAATGCAGACGAGGTTCGTACTTTTAGGAAATTAAATTATTGAATAATTCAAGTGGAATAAATTATTTTAGAAATGACGGGAAATTTCAATACTCGCTTGTTTGACTGATTATATACGAGATTCTTCTTTTTGCAGAGGGCATGAGAAGATTAAAATATTGTGATTATTTTAATTATTTAAAATTGCAATTAATCAGAGTTAGATATATAAACATTTGATCTGGAATTAAAATGATTTCCTTATGTGTGTGTATATGTATATAATATACTTTTCCTAATTAAAATCAGCATTTATTAAATAATTACAAGTTTTATTGATAAATTCTATGAATAATTCGTCTTCAAAAATGGAAAATTTGCATTATCCAAAACAAAAAGGCGGTAATATTTTCATAAGCTTTAAGTTCAAGAATTACGGAAATGAATATTAATTATTTAAAAAATTTAATGAAATTTATTACATTATTGTTTTTATATCTTGTTTCTATCCCTGCCATTTGAAAGAAAATTTGATTGACTGAGAAACAAAAATGTGTACAAACATGTTTTTTTGTTGATATTCATAAAGTGTTCTTTAATAACAGACCTCATCTAAAAGCTTTTTTTTTCTGTAATTTTTCCAAATTTTGTACTTTTATCTTTAAACTATAATAATAATGTAAATCGGGCTAGGAGCTATAGTAGCTTATAGTGGTCAGAAGTTTTGTAATCAACCTGTCATGTTTTGGAGTTCAATTTATTTAAGCTCCATTGTCTCATTGCTCCATGGAATAATGTGACAGTTTGGTATATATAAGAAGTGCTCAAGAGAACGTGATGCATATTAGAAATTTATTAACTGACGAATTAATCAAGGTTAATTTCATCATTCAGTTAATGCTAATAAGAGTAAGAACCATGAGGAATAACCCATTGTGATGGTATAATTTATTTTCAGATGTTTTCGATTAATATTGGAGAATCAATTTTAAACTCGAACTAATTTTCAGAAAGAAAAATATATCTTACTATCAATTTTTCGTTGAAAACACAATTTTTTTTAATATATTCTTAAGATTTATACTTAAAATCGTTTTATTTTTCAAGCAAACAATTTTGTTAATGTTTTAACATGCAAAATTAGAAACGTTATTATTGCTGGTAACCCCTTTGACACTCTCGGACAAGATCCAAAAGATTGTTGACTGTAAGAAAGCCCAGTACAAATAGGAGGAGGTTCGAAGTAAATATCTTGTCTATAAAAGCCCATATATCCAAGAGTATACTGTGTATTAGCCAGATATTTAAAGCAAAGCATTTAGTACGGATAGCAAAGCCTGCCTTGGCATCATAAAACGAGAGGTACTTGACCACAGGTAAGTCGAAAGAGTGCTGTTTGGAACAGATGAGTCTTATCTGCTTACCGTCAGTGATGCGAGGGTGGTTTCAACAAGGCTATATTAAAAGGAAGACTCCTTGGGAAGATAATTCTAAATAACTAAGAGTAAATGAGAGAGAGTAAAACTTGCTATTTTCCTAGACCAGCGTTTTTCGAACTGTAAGGTGCCCCTAGGGGGGCGTGAACTCTACACGAGGGGTTTGAGCTTATGGAAAAATCGAAAATAAAAGATTATTTAAATATTATTAATTTGAAGGAAGCAAAAAAGAAAAAACTATACTTTGTGATAGTAAAAAAATAAAAAACACTTCTGCACTGATATATATATATATATAATATAAATATATATCTCTCACACACATACTACTGCAAAATATCTATTACTTAAAAGTAACATGTACAAAACTTAATGCTTATCTTGATAATTAATATGGTTCATAATAAAGGTAGCATTGTATCTTTAGCGTCAAAGTATATTATTATTGCATTCAATATATTTTTATTGTATGAAGGAAGAAGGGGGAGGGTGTGATGAAAATTATAATTAAAAATTGGGGCGTGAATTCTGGAAGTTTGAGAAGTACTGCTTTAGATAGTTTGCCAACTTAATTCCGTGATGTCCTCACAAGGGGGCTCCATTAGATAATAATATCTTGAGACTGTGAGAAACTAGCCATAGCTTCGAAATTTAAGATTTATCACCAAAAAAATACATTAAAGTGTAATGAGGCCCAACCACAACGAAGTTAAGAAGTCAGAAAAATCCTCCGGGCTTTGGATTGAAAAAGAGAAATCCAATACCTTGGACACCCAGATCTCAAGACATAATACCTTTGAAGCTCTTCTGGTAGAGATACATGAAAAAAAAAAAAGAGTTGACCAATCTCTAATTCGTAACACTGATAAGTTGAAAAGTTAAATTACAGCGGCCATTCAGAATGTTGATTCTACAGTGCTTCCTAGATCGTGGTTAGAAATCTAATATAGACTCGATGTTTTCCGTAAAACTATTACAGTAGAGCTCACATTGAAATCGCGTGCAATAAAACATTGTTAAACAAGTTTGGTATTTTCTTAATAGAACATAAAGAAACCCTGAGTGAATATCTTTGCTTTTATAATTTGAAATCAATATTTAAAAATGTAGCCATACTTTTCGGACAACCGGTATTTCTTTCAATACAATATCACTCAAATTTTTCTATATTCATATGGATTACATTTTTAGTTTCGACTTGAAAGTCAAAATTAAAAATGGAATATAGATTAATATAAGGGAGATATGAATTATGAATAAAAAAGAAAAAAATAATTGATTTAAATAAATATATATTGTGTACTTGTTTTTTAGATATAACAAGGAGTCAGAATGTCATTAATTATGAGGTTCTCTCTTTTCTGTTTTAAAAAACGTGGATAGTTTTTGGTTTAGTCTTTACTTTAGGAAAAGATTATACTTGAATTAAATAAGCTGTAATGCAGTGCTTCTCAAACTGTGGGGCGCGCCCCTAGGGGGGCGTGATGACCCTAGGAAGGGGCGCAAGCATATTGAAAAACCGAAAACAAAAGATTATTTAAAAAAATTATTAATTTGTTGAAAGTAAACACACAAACACAAAATATATTCTAACATGTTGAAAAAAAAAACAACATTTACACTGAGATAATACACTTTTAAAAATGTCGTTACTACACAATGTATTTGATAATTAATTTATCAATACTAAGTTAAGAACAAGTTTAATAATTGCAAGTGACCCCACTGGCTTGTCATATATATAGAATTATATGCACAAATTAACATTTATCTTGATAATTTTTTTGTACGGTTTATAATTAATCCCTTAAATGCGGATTAAAAGTTACGCGATTTACTCCACAATGCCACCGTTTCCCATGTATGCACAATTATGTGGTGTATTTGGGGAGAGGAGAGAAAGAGAATAAATAAGAAAATTCTCTGAAATAAATAAATACTTCGCAAATACTGTTAAGGTCATTTCATTGCATTCCGAAGCTTTCCGAATAATTTTATGAATAGTAGTGAGCAGAAAAGAAATCGTATTTCGGAAGGACGTATATATACGTCCGCGACAATTTATTCACTGGCTGAGATAGACGGTTATATATGCCAGTGGTGGAGAGGTTAAAGTCGTATTGTAGCCTTAGAGTCAAAGTATCGTTTTATTACAATCAATACATCGTTACTGTATTGAGGGGGGCGCGAAGAAAATTGTGATTGAATTTTGGGTCGCAAATAATGAAAGTTTGAGAAGCACTGCTGTAATGTAATTTCTACATGCTTGAAAATCAATGATTTTTATAAAGAGTTTTCCATTTATAACGTACTATAAGCCGACAAAAATGATTGTAGTTAATATAATTTATAAGAAAAAGAATAAACTAATAAAAAAAAAAGAATTACAAGTAATACATGCTATACATCTTATGTTTTTTTTTCAGCTTTTAAATCCAAAGCTTTCAGTTCCACTGAAATCTGTTTTTAAAGAGCATCGTTCTGAATTGGACAAACTTTCATCTTCTCCATCTTATATTCTATGGGAAGAGGGTGTTCCAAAATCCGTTTGGGATGATTCAAACGAACATTACTCTTTGCGAAATCTTAAAAGAGGATTAGCAAGTTTATTACAGCATAGAAAGAACAACCAAGACGTGAAAGAGGTATGTAGAGTAAAGCTTTTAAAATTAAAATTTTTTCCGAGATTGCATAAGCAGACGCTCATTGTGATGTAAAATTTTCTCTTTGTTGATGTAAGTAGAATATATCGTATGTAGCTCTTTTAACCAATATCTGAAAACATTAAAGAATGTTTTTTCATTGAAAAATATATAATGTACTCTTTTGCAATGCATGTCGCGGCCATGAGGCCGCAGGCAAAGTTTGAGACACCGAATCAGAAGATATAGTTTTAAAAACAATCACTTTTATTTCGGTTAAATCAATTTATGATCAATCAAAGATTATAAACTGAGGGAACAATTAATTTAGATCACAATCTTATGCTTTTAAGATAACTAATTAAACCCTTATCCGAGTTTTATCCGATAGAAGAGTACTCTTCTGATCTCTCCTGGGTCGGCTGTATTCTAATCTAAAACTGCTTCTCTCTTACAACATAATTTCTGAAAGGCAATTCTGTAATCTCATCTTAATAATAGTGCAATGACTAACTCTAAAACACACATTTTAGGGTTTAAGTAGCACGCAAATTAGAATAAAATCAAGTTCTCTCGACGGATGGTGATTTTAAACTCGAACAACTGTTAAAGAAGAATTTCTCCTAGACCAGTGTTCCCCAACCTTTTTATATCGCCGTGGACCATTCAACATTTGTTAATTTTACCGCGGCCCGCTGATTGAGAGGACGTAGATTGCTTATATTTAAGACTGTTTTGATTTAATAATTTTAATTGTATTTGATCGTGACTTCAGAATAAAATATATCTACACCAAAAAATGAATAAAAAGTGATACAAGGAATATAAAGTGATTTTCATAAAAAAAGTAGCCCAAACCCAAGAAAGATGTACCACAGTAAATAAAAGGGAAATAATTTAATGTTTCTTGTGTGGACCGGTAGTATTTGATCCACGGACCGAGGGTTGGAGACCACTGTTTTAAAGGATTGGTGTACAGACGCGAATAGGACTCGTCACATTCATTCATGTAATAAAACATTAATTTATAGCATTTTACTTTTTTTTGGAAGATGTTTGGTTAGTTGATAAAACAGATGTTTTTCTTATAAAAAAAACTTTATATATAAAGTAACTAAGAGCTGTGTCTTCGCGACTTCTCAAAGTTTTTGGGAATATCTTATATTTACTTTTCAATGATTTAAAATTTTCCTTTATGTATAATTGTCAAGAAAAAAATATCTAAAAAATTTTTAAGCGAATACTAAACTTTTCTATGGTCTATTTTTGCTAAGGCTGTTCAAAAAAGATATCAAATAATATGAACATGAAATTTTATATTTACCAAAAGCCGATTATCCATCAGAACTTTCATATTGTAAGATTGCTTCGAATTTTAATGCTCTTATTTAAAGCTTAAATATTTGTTATTCATAATATAGAAATATTTAGAATATATTGTGTATGGAAATATATATGCTGCAATATTTTTTCTGAGCTTTTATCAGTAGAAAATAAATGAGATTATTACGAATGTGATTTTTTTTGCTTGCACTTTAGAATTGTTTGTATTTGAGATTAGAGTGACACGTGGTATATTATCTGAAAGTTATATTAACTTCACAAATTACCAAATATAAGCTTAATTAAGAACATTTCATGTAAAAATAAATAGGTATTATAACTTTTGCTTAGCTAAAAATTTTTTCCTGTGATATACATACTTGAATTTTGTGAAAGGTGGAAACCACGGGGAGGTATTTTTTGAAGAGAAAAGGAATATTTTTTAATCGTTTTTACAATAGTGCTTTTATGAAATTGGTATTAGATGGCAAATATCAAACTAATCTTCATAGGATATTGTGGTTAATCCTTTATGATAAACTAAACTTATTATGTTTATATTATTATTATAACAACGAAGTAGAGATAAAACTATATATGCTTATTGTTTGTTTATGTATGAGCTTTGAACAGTTTTCTTTTATATTTAATTCAACATTTTTTAAAGATACTTTCTTAATTTCAATTTAAAAGTATTATTGATTAAGTGTCCGAAGAAAACAAAACTTGATTTATTTTTTAGACTGATGTTTCTGGTGAATGCGACGTTATTTACACAGTAGAGAAGAACTCCATTCGCAGAAGAAAAGGCAACTGCGATCACTCAAAGTTTGACAAAAGCTTGTCTCAGGCTCATGGAGTAAGTTTTCATGACAACTTCTATAGAATTAGGATCTTAAGTAGTTTAAGGCATTTTTGCTAAAACATTATGTCTTTAACTTGTATACTCTTAAATTGTGTAGATTAACAATTTTTTATTGATAGTATAAGGCGTGTTCAAATAAAAATGATTCTAAGCTTCGTAAGTGAACAGTTTTCAATGTATTTTAGTGAAACAAACGCGATATTGAAGGTGTATGCATCATGCACGCTTGTGCCCAAGCGGATTAGTATAATTGCATTCGTAAAGACGTGGCATTCATTTAAAAATAGCTGGTGTGGATGCAATTGCATCCAAAAGGGATCAGTGAGCCGTTTTAAAGTTTTTAACACTGGCAAGGTGTTAAGTCGGTGGATATACATCGCAGAATGCGTGGTCATTGGGCATTTTTTGAGAATTATTTTTCGACGTGCAGAGACCCCTATTTTTGGAGTTCAAGGAGCCGGAAGTCTCCATGAATACATAACGGTACACCCAAACACTTGATAAGCTGCATAAAGCTATCAAAAACGAACGCCTAAGTATGCTATAGTCAGGTGTAATCATTCTGTACGACAATGCAAGGTCGCATGTCGCCAAGGTGTATGTCGAGGCATTGGCACGTAAAAAATGGCAAGTCCCGGACGTTCTTCTAGGACGAACTTCGTAACCTTTCTAAACAGTGGGACGCCTGCCTAAACGCCATGAATGATTTCTTTTAACAACCTTTGTATGCATTTCACTCATTAAGGTATCAGACTACGTTCGGAACCGTGATTTTAAAAAAAGCGCATAAATGGATAATTTTCATGATATTTAGTGTCACTTAGATTTAGACTAAGTGTATAAAATTGTTTTAAGGACACATTTTGACAAAAAAAAATTATTTAAATACAATATTTTGGCAAAAAATTAACTTAGAATAATCTTTTTTTCAAAATGTTCTCCTTTTGTGAAAAATGCTTCTATTATAATATTTTGCCTGTATATAGCCCAGACTTCTTAACAGAGGCTCAACTATGATTTTTGAAAAATTCACATTGTTTTCAGAGTTACAACCAATTGAAATAATTATTGGCGTTTTTTTCTTAAAATTGCTCCCCTTTGTTGTCGTAAAATATGGATAAACCCACTTCTAAGTTATATATTTCAAAAATTCTAGTCGAGCCTCTGTAGAGAGGTCTTAGCTATATGCAGACAAAATATTATTATAATAGAAGCATTTTTCACAAAAGGAGAACATTTAAAAATCATTCTAAGGTAATTTTTTGTCAAAATATTGTATTTAAATAATTTTTTTTGTCAAAATGTCCTTATATATATAAAACAATTGTATACATGTATTCTAATCTAAGTGACACTAAATGTCATGAAAATTATCCATTTATTCGCTTTTGCAAAATCACGGTTCCGAACGTAGTCGGATACCTTAAATATTGATGTTTCCATCTATGTATTTTTCTTATTTCTGTCCCTACACATCTCGTTGATACACTTTCATTTGAATACCCCTCATACAATGGGAAATTATTTTATACATTACCTTAAAGTTAATAAATTATTTATAATAATGAAATAATCCGTTTTGATAATGCATTTGAAAGAGAAAGAAAGCATGTACGAGTAAAAATCCTATGATAGGAAATAATAAAAAATAAATATATCTATTGTGATATTTTTATCGTATGTGTATTTAGCATATTTTTTTAAAGAAGGAATGTATTTTAAATTAAGTAGTCCAAATATATAACCTTCTAAGCAAACAATTTCTGTTTAAATTTCAAAATATTTTGGAGTAATCATTTGTAATATCTAAATAAAGGATTTTTGAGCTTTTTAACGAAGTTTTTATCTCTTTAAAGATAGTACTGTAAGAATATGAAAAAATGGCAATCAGATTGGTCAAGATCAAATGAAAAATTTGCAATAACATTTCTCATTCTTTTGAGTCGGACTACTTGCAATATATAATCTTACTTTATCATGCTGGAGGACGTTATATTTGTGGAGAAATTCTTTCCAGCTTCGCTGTAACAATGACGAAATTTTATTATTAATTTTTTGAACCCATAAAGACAGTTGATGCAT
Organism: Trichonephila inaurata madagascariensis; assembly: GCA_019973955.1. NCBI lineage: Eukaryota > Metazoa > Arthropoda > Arachnida > Araneae > Nephilidae > Trichonephila > Trichonephila inaurata. Next base: position 791,868 of record BMAV01025547.1, read on the forward strand.
GTGAAATGAAATTGCTTCAAATTTCTTATATTATGTGGCTTAGAAGCTTAAGTTGGGTGTTGCACTGACAGTTGAACATATACAATTGTGCAATAATAGGAGTTTTGCATGCTTTGTAGAATTTCTCAAAGAACTGAACTATAGGTAAGGCTTAAAAAAATGCAAATTTTTAGTGTCGATTACGTAAACGAGTACGTGCGTGTGGTATGTACATTTAGAGGTAAAAACTTTAAGCGCATATAATTTTCGTGCTTTGGGTGGTGCTTTCCTTGCCCCAAGGATTTTTTTCCTTCGAAAGTTTTAGTGGAATTCGGAAGCAGAAAATATAATATGTGGTGAGCGTTTGAGTAATGGAATGGAATGGAATGAGATGTCGATAATTTGGATACTTTTTAAATGCAGATTATACAGGTATATTGATATATTGCTATGTGCAACACCCAGAATTGTAACTTGTAAAAACAGTTTACTCACGCCGGATCCATAGACAGAAGGCCTGGATAAGATTAGCCAAGAAACAAGATGACCAATGAAAGATATTTGTCCATTGCTGTGAGGTTTAACAGGAATGGAATGCAGGATGCGCTTTGGAAGACAACTGTGTGAAACTTGCTGTTTTTCTGTCGGAACCATCCAGAACAAGAAAAGAGTATCATTAAATGAGTAGGATCTACTGTAATAGGAACTCAAAATATATTTTATCTCCAGAATGAAATCTTATCGCGAAAGCTTTAACTTTGAAGGAAATTTTGCTCCTTATTAATTCATTTTTCTCATCTTGTAACCTCTTTAGTTTCCCGGCGCTCATGAGCCATGCACTTGTTTTTTCTTATTTACCCAAACTAGTGCGATTTTTGATTTAGATCAGCTTACATGTACATACCTAATTTCATTAAAATTTGTGAAGTATTTCTGAAGCTAATTTCAACTAATAGCGACAATGTCCATTATTTTGAATATCTTTGTAGTTAAAACTAGCATCACCCATGTGTAACCTCAGGTAGACATTCAAATAATTTCGGTACTTGCGTATTTACCATTGACCAATTTCGACAAATCAAAAGACGTCGACAAATGCCGCAATATACAACCAAAAGTGAAAAATATTCCCTTGCACATTCGAACACAGTAGTAATAACGATGACAGCATTTGACAATTTTTTTGTCTTTTTATTTGGCAAAATTGGTCGACAGTATAATACTGTTAGGTATATCGGGGCTCGAAGATTTTATGCTATCAGTCTCAAAGAGACTGATAGCATAAAAGTTTTTCAGGAGAGTTCTTCATAAGACAGTTCTTCAGGAGTGATGAAAATTTAATGTAGAAAAACAATTCTTAAAATACAGGATCTAGCAGCAAAATTCACTCAATAAATCTCAGGCCTTCGCTCCTTCAGGGCGCTCAGACACAACGATCAATGTCGAAAATACAAGTATGTTAAAGATTATTCACAACTCGATTATTCGTCCTACTCAACAGCCGAAGTAATCTCTAATCGCTTGTCGACTCTTCAACGGTCAAGACAATACTAACTCTGTTTCAGCGAGCGGCTACCTGTTTACTGTCTGCACGGATTTATTCTCGAAAAATCCGCTTACGTCTTAAATCATGATATTAAATTTCTCCAGCAATTTCCAGAAGAATCCATATGATCACCAACAGTGTCGCCAAGTCAGCAATAGGATCACCAAAAAATACGCCAATTTAGCTTTATCACCAACATTTTGCCAAGTTTCCATTGAATCTCCATTATAATGTAAGGAATGGCGTTGTTTGCGAAGGTTACAAATTTAGAGCGTAAAATAAATGCAACATATGAAAAATATTAACATATTACACACCCAGATATAAATAATTTAACTATTTTAAGCATTCATTATACAAAATTCATAACAATACATAAATACCGAAATTTTTTACGCCAGCAAAACTTCGCGATGAACTGTTAGATACTTATAATTCAAATGGATAAAATTTTTTTCTTCTATCTTTAGGTTCGGTCTGCATCAGCAGTTCATCAATCAACTACTGACTGTGAGTGGAAGGAAGGGAAAGTACCAGCAATTTCCAAATGTACCAGTACAGAATATGTTAAACTGTTCAGCAATGCATGGCACAGGCCTTCTCTCTGTATTGACGAGAAGTAAATTTTTTTTGTTGCATTATTTCTGCTTTTAGTAAATATGTATTTTAGTAAAAGTCTATTTTTGCGCAATTGATAATTGATCCTAGTAACGAGATATACGCATTAGTAGGTAGTTTCATTATAGCAAAAACATTGAAATTGATTTGGATGAAATACTGATCAAATTCTTATGTTTTTACATGTAGAAAAATTTCTAGTTTTAGCAAATACTTAATATTCTTTAGATTGTGTAAATAATAGAGAGTAAGTATTACAACGTACAATTAACAAATTTAAACTTAATGTAAATTAAACTGTTTTTTATAAGGATTAAAGCATAACTTAAATTTGCAAAACCATCTCAACATCAACTGATATTTTTTAAAGAATTTTTAGAAATTGTAAGGATGGGTATTTTTGAATCTATATTTATGCACAGAAATCTTGAAAACTAATATTTACGTTTTTATGCCTGTAGATCTGAATTTATCTTCGAAGGGACTGAAAAAGAGAAAATAGTATTTGAAAATAAGAAAATTGAAGACGTCATTAATGAACTGAAGAAATCTCAAAGTAGGTATAATTTTCTATTCAATTGTCAATCGGGCAGTGACTAATCATTTATAAAATTGAAATTGAGATTACTAATTAAAATAAATAAAATAATTTTACTCTTAAAAGCATTTTTTTTCCAAACTGCATTGTGTAAAGTATTGTGTTGTGATTACTTAAAAAATTAGCTTGCTATAAATATATTTTGAATTCAGATTTACAAGTGTTTGGTACAAGAAAAATTAAAACAGGCTGTTTATTAATTACTAATTTCATTTTGACTTTTTGATTTGGGGTTTTTATTGTTATTGAGATACAAAAAGGATAAGCAAATGATTAGAAAAGAAATCCTAACAGAAATTAAGTGCTCTAAAATAATTTTAAAAATGGAGTTTCAAGCAATAAAAAATTTACACAAATTTCAAATATTCATTAATTATAGGAATAAAGTAAGTGATAAGGATCCATTGTGTCACTAGTAATAAGATTTCTTTTTAAAATATAGAGATGTATTACATGAACTGATTTTAAATATCTCTTTACGCCTTTTAAAATGATAGGATAAAAACGAATACAATAAGCTAATAAAATATAATGATTTGCATATTAATTTTAACAACTTAAAAATTACTGAAAATTAAATTTTACATCAAAGATCGCTTAGTTCGATGATTTCCTGTGTACTTATAATTTTATATTTATTGATAATATTTTTACATGCGTTGTAGATGGATTGGAGGAAGGAAGTCTTGAAGCCCTCTTTGTCATACAAGAGGAAAAACCGAAGAAAAGACAAGTAAGCAACACCTTATAAGCAGTCAACGAGAACAATAAATATAAACTTTCGATTCTTATCTCAAAATTAATCATGATTTTATGATTGTAAGGTTCTCATTGTTGACCTCATTTTAAGGTCCATTAAAATTTCGTACTTATTTTTAAACCTTCGTCGTAAGAACTGGATTCTTGAATCAAGTTCTACTGAGTTGCTCCCAAGCTTTTTGCAAGAACTATACGATTAACAGTTGTTGAAAATTTATTTCTGTTAGGGCCAAAAGCGTGATTGGTAGATTGATAGAGAAATTCAATTAAAGTCTCGGTTGTCCGTTGAATAAAACTAAATCTGAAAACGCTGTCCAGACGAGATGGTGTTGCTAACCGGTGTCCTGAGAGCCCGGGTTCAAAATCCCGAAGAATGTTTGGATATTTGTAATTGTATAGTGCCTGTACGGCGTGAAGGCACTCTAAACATTCTGGGAGCCGAAAATTATGTCAGGGTCAGACGAAACCCTGACCACTCCCTTGGGGTGTTTCCCTTAAAATTGAGGTGGAATTGAGTCAAAACATACTGTCTCCTGCATGGTGCTCAAAGCTGCAATCAAAGAGACTGACATAATCTAGTTCCTATGCTAGGATAAATTTCGTGGGCCTCGATCCGATGCCATCGATGGGATCGCATTAGTAACAATACAACACACAATGACTTAAAATTTTTTATGTGAAGTGGTATATAAATTAGAAGAAAATATATTAATTTTTAAGTGTTGTCCTCATCACTTGACGGGGGTGATACGAACTTGTAAGGTACTTAGTCTTCCTGTTCAAATCTTATCACCCAATCAAAATCCGATTATGTGGAGATCTGTCATATGAAATTAACATGAGTTGCTGTGAATTTAAAATAATGTAGCCCCAATCTTTAAGTGATGTGATACGAAACTTTGAACACACACACAAGGAATTTGACCCCTGCCATCATTCTCATTGATATTCAGAATTTAAAAGACCATCACTAATAGATTTAAATCAAATTTTGTGAATACTGATTAATTCGTTTCATTGAAACATTATACTAGGTTTTAGCAAATATTTTGAAACGAATACAATGAAAAAATTCTAAAATTTCATAACCACTTTCCAAAATTCATTATGAGAATTTAATAAAGGGGAAACAGTTTTCTAGTTGCTACACTATCTGTGTACTTTAAATGCAGGAGTTTCCGCTGTCTTGCATTCCAAAATATTAGTTTGTCTTTTTTAAAAATCATTTATTTGTTTTCAGTTGAAGCCAACTATTGCTAGGTTAGAGAAAGATTTGACAACCGACAAATTAAACTCCTTGAAGTCTGTGAAAGCCTTCTACAAGCTTTTACCTATAATACGAACCTCTTCATCCGAAGAAATTCTCCAGGTTTTGCATAATGATAAACTGGAAGACATTCAGTAAGCATAAGTGGTCTACAATTCCTCTTGATACTCATTATTTGTATAAATCTGCGACAAAATCAATTTCAGTGACCAGTTTAATATATTTTAAAGGAAATATATACATTCTCTTTGATAAGCATTTAAATTGACTATGTTTCTTTTTAAAAAAATATAATTAAAATGAAAAATAGACAGCAAAAAAGTATTTAAAATATAATCATTTACTTCCTGTACATTTATAAAAATAAAATAAATCTCTATGTACCTTTTAAAATATTAGTAGTAATAATAAGGTATGCTAAAATATTTTTCTAATATGAGTTTTATAATATCACAGTTGAATACCGTCTTTCAAAACTAGATTTTTTTTCTTTAACGAATATTTGTCCTTGTGATCTAAGTTATGAAAAGTATTAAGATTATAAAAGCATCTTCATTTCACACAAATAGTGCTTCTTCAAAAGCAAACACCATTTATTAAAGATTGAATGAAATATTAAATGTGTATTAAAAGGCAATAACACTATATTGTTTAATATAAATTTAATATATAATCGTAAATAAAGTTTTAAGTCAATTGAAATGTTTTGTTAATAAGTCGAATAGATCGCTAAAATTAAAATATCAGGGATGTAGAAATTACTGTGAATGAAACGTCTGCCACGATAATCCACACGATAATTGAGGACGTTTTAAATTTATGAAAAACCGGAGCAATGAAAGTTATATTTCGATAAACTGAACTGAGTTTCCAAATTATTAGATAATGTGACATGAAGATTAGGATAGGGTTATACTAACTTTTCTGAACTACTGTCAAGTAACAAATGTCTCTGTATTCATTAAAAAGATGTTAAGAAATAGAAATTCGTTCTAGCAATTCTTGTATGGCTTCAAATTGCGTTGGTGTGAACCCATTAATTATACCGAATACTTTAAATGTCTACTCAAATTCTTAAGAAAAACTCTAGCCCTCGTGTTGCTTGATAGTTCAACTTAAATTAAAATCAAACCCTAAGAAAATCTTTGATAGTATTTCAAGCGAGGAAATTAATAATTCAAAATCACACTCTGAATATAATAATCAAACGTAAAATTCATAAGCAAATAAAATGAATAAACTATTGTATATTTTGCATTGCATTGAATTTTTTTTATCAAAGAAAATCGAAGTTTTTGTTAAAGGATCATGTTCTTTATTTTTCTTCTTTTTCTTTTCAGACCTCAGTTGTTGGATCTTGTTTCCGCTTGCGCGACAAAGAGTTGCTTGAAGGCAGCCTTCGAATTTTTTGAAGCAGAAAACGAATACAATGCGTTACTGGAACGATTCTTGATCAGTTTATCGATCTTGCCTAGGCCTAGCGAGTTCTTATTGAAGGAATTGAAGGTAAGAAAAGAAATCGAACATCAACTCATACAGAATTGCTTATAATAATTTATAGAATGAGATACACACACATTTAATGTTTTAAAATTATTTTTTTTTAAGTTATACATTTGTGTATCACTGTAAAACGATAATTAAATAGATTTCTAAGTCTTAATTTATTAATATTTTTTAAAAAGCAAATATTAGAAAGCAATGTTTATTTATTAATACTTTAAAAACCATTTTTCTAGCACCGCTTTAAATAGAACATTGTTTTGATTACTTACATTATTCTCTGATGTGAGTATTCATCTTAACACATCACAAGTATTTAAATATTTTGAAATTTTTTAATTGTCATGAAAAAATTGTAATATATCTCAACATTGATAAAATCTACAATGGGAAAATACAATGAGATTTCTTTCATGTATATTAAGTTTTATTATTAAATTTAAAATAATTGTATTTTTCTTAAACGTTATTTAAATATTATTCCCTTCTTTTGGGCACATAACGCAACCTTAAAGATTAGAATAACTGTAACTACATTACATAAGCAAACGAGTATAAAATACACAAACTTAAGTATTGCAACATATTTTTGATTGAATTTATATATATATATATACCTAAGAGTTCAAGTATATGCGTGTGTTTCATTTCTAACAAGGTTTGTCTCGTACTTTTGAAACAATCATTTTCGAAAAGAACACACAAAAAAGTTCGATAAATATCTCTTAATGGAATAACTTATATTTTTAAACACTCAAAATTAAGAAGTCATGATTTTGTTCTCTAATTGCCTCTAGATGGCACCATAGTATCAATTATGAAGAGTACGTAAAGTACAATGATTCGAAATATATAATTTATTGCTTTAAGACTGTATTTGAAATTTAAAATTATATAAATTAATAGAGGAATATAAATCTGTGGAACAGTCGAAAGGAATCTATTGGCATTCAACTAGTTTTAATTCATAATCTGCGCAAGTAATTAAATTAACAATCGCGACGATAACAAAAATTATGTATTCACTTCATATTAATCTAAATACCAAGCTTTCTGTAAACCGAATTAACTCGAGAAGAAATGCATTTCAATATTCAAGACTTATAAGTTCTTAATCAAAGCAATGCTGTAACAGAAACCTTATTGAAATTATCCGATTATAGTAATTTTAAAGTTTCTTGTTTTTAAAACTGAAAGTGGAATAAACGTTTTTTTCCATTAAGAAAGATTTCATTTAATTAAAACATATGCTACCACACACACATACATTATGGAAAACATCTATTAAGTATTGACAATATATTATTTTGTCCACTTTAAGGATCCAATTACATAATTTACAAAGATTTTATAACTTTAGTGATGTTTAAAGAATTGTAAACAGTACGAGAGAGAGAGAGAGAGAGAGAGAGAGAGAGAGAGCTTTGCCGAATAGTTTATATAAAGTAAACGTTTTATTACTAAATGTAAATTCCTTTCCAAGTTGTATTTTTTATATGACAAGCTGTTAGAAATTCGTTTTCCTTTTGTAAAAATGGAAACTATTCACGTAAAATAACAATTTGAAAAAGTAATAAAAGTGAAATACGCACAATTTAGAAAAATTAAGTTATAGATAAAAATATTTTTACGAGTGAAAGGATATTACAACTAACATACAATTAATAAATGGATTTTCAGAACTTTTTAGAAAAAGAACGTGAAGAACGAATTGAAGGAACGTTACTAATGACTCTGGGAACCCTTGTAAGGACCTACTCTGAAAATCATGCTGTTGCTGATATCGAGGTAAGAATATTGAGCTAAGAGTAATGCTTTGTTCGATTACTAGAGTCAATAGATTTAAAATTCCAGAAGACCCAGACACATTCATTTAAAATTATGAACTTATATAATCCACATCCATCTTATCCAAGCATTTTGTATTATGAAATGTTAAATTTCCAAATTTCAAAGTTTCAAAATCATTTTTCTGTTGCTATTATGATAACTAATCAGGATTTTCTTTCTATCAACGCATTATTTCATTCCTTATCTTACTTCATATCTCGGACTTTTTTTGCTGCAATCGGATTGGTTAGTATTGTCCCGTCCAGTGTCCTGATAATCCGAAGTTTTCCCCTGTAATTTACTTTATTCCTTAAACTTTAGTTTTAATGTAAACCTTTTTATATTTTAAAGCATTGAAAATTTAAATACTAAGTTTCATTTTAATTAAAAAATATTTAATTCTGGGTATTTTAGAACATGCATCTTAATCTTAGTACGAGGGGTGATTGATAAGTAAAGAGGTATCAGAATGAAAGGAAATTTATTACTCTTACATATTGTTAACTCATTTTTCAATATAGTCACCGCAAACAGGGACACATTTGTTCAATCGTTCTATCAATTTCTTCATTCCGTTCAAGAAGAAAGATTCTGGTTGGATGGGTATCCATTTGCGCACGGCTGCCTGAACTTCGGCATCCGTTAAAAACGTTGACCTTTCAACGTCTCCTTCAATTTTGGGAACAATTAAAAGTCCTACAAACCAAAAATCTTAAAATTTGGGCTGTAAGAGGGTTGTAGAACCACTGTGAATTTAAATTTTCCCGTGACGTCCTGTTATTGTGCATTGCAATGTGGTATCATAATGCTGCACAGTACCTATTGGAATTCACCGTCAATCATTTAGTGAGAAATTCCGTGTAGAGCACACCACTTGCATCCCAAAAGATGGTGAACATGACTTTTGTTGTTGACATTATTTTGAATTTCTTGACACTCGGAGAACCAGGATGACGATATTCCATGGATTACCTCTTGTTTTTTTTGGTCATAATGATGAACCCAGGATGCCAAAGTTCAGGCAGCCGTGCGCAAATGGATACGCAGCCAACCAGAATTTTTCTTCATGAACAGACCGGAGAAATGGATAGAATGATTGAACAAATATGTAGCTGTTAGAGGTGACTATATTGAGAAAAGAGTTTACAATATTCAAGAGTAATAAAAATTTCCATCATTCTGATACCTTTGTTAGTATTTTACTTTGTCGGAAACTTATTTTATACTATTCGAAACCTTACTTATCAATCACCACTCGTAATGTAAAATGTCACGATTGAAGACTGGAACCAACAGAGAAATACATAATAAAAGATTAAGACAAACTTGGATTCAAACTCAAATTTATTTTATTAAAAAGTAGTACAGACAGCCTTATATTTTATAATCATTATCTCTATACCTGATAACTGTTTACACAGCTTATGAACAGGTTTCAAGTTACTTTCATCATCAGATAAGGTTATGTATAAAAGATGTTGCGCTGGCAAGGGGGTGATAGATTTACTCAAGCTTCATTTTCACTCTAAATAGCTTTTTCTTTTTCTGATAATTGTGACATCTCTCGCGTTCTTCCTCTAACATAACCTCTATGTTCTATGACGGCCACGATTGATGGCAAAACTTTTCCAACCCAAATCCAAGAAGTGAAACGAAGCATAGATGCAAATAAGATAACCTTTAAAAGGATAGAAATTTTAGTGAGTAAAAATGGAAATTTAGAGAAAGTTCAGTGTAGAGAAGATAGAAGTATTGATCGACGGCTTAGAATCAAGACGCCCCCCTCGTCAATCCAACCAAGGTACATACCATTGTACTACCCTAGGAGAAAGATTTGAATTAGCCTGGACGTTAAGTATTCAACCAAGGTAGGAAGATTATATTCTGAACGCTAGTATATTATTGAGACGAGATTAGGCGGATATAATATATTTATATTGATAAGTGATCTAATTGTGCGATGTGAGTTAGTTAAGACTACGTGTTGTGGTTTATTCTCACTTAATATAAGTTTGTTCGATATCTAAGTAATTTAAGTTAAATTCTTAATAAAAGTCGTATTAAGAATTATAGAATGTCTCATATCATTCCAAGAGAGAATCCCACACCTCTAACTTACGCTGAAACCCCACGACATAGCTATCGAACGATGGCCATGTCGCATAATGTAATAAGAAATTAAACTTTGCGGGACAATTTCATTAATTTTTAATGCAGTTTCGCGGTATTCGGAGATATACAGTTCTTAAAAACTCGTTATAATTCAAGGATTTGCTCAGAACATGAGTCATCAACAAGAAAATTATTTTCTAGTTTACTGCAACACTGAACTGCTGGGAAGAGAACTGGATTTTTTCCACGTCATTATCTTTATGATCTGTGATGATACACACATCTAAAGTTAAATTACTAACATCACTGTCACCTCAGATATTCCCAAGAAATTCATCCAAATCAGGGGTATTCAACTTTTTTTCCTGCCTGGCTGCATACATATGTACACTACTTCACGCGGACCGCAACATGAGGATTAATGGAGAAGTGGGGAGAAATGCTTTAAGACTGAGATAACACAGAAACTTTAAAATGTGGAAAATTGATCAAAATATTCCTATTTTGTTTTTTTTTTTAAATATTTTTCTATATTTTTTCATTTTCATCACGAAATTTTTCTAAATTGGAAGCATTTAAGAATAACTCCTTCACAATTCCTGCATCAGTAAACGGTTTCCATATAATTACCAATAACATAACAAGTTTCATAGTGTGCCTTTGTTACCGCTGTGAAATTACCATTGACTAAACATTTTTTTTACTTTCGTAAAGATTATTCAAAAAAGCCTATTTATCATCTCTTGAAAGAGATCGAGTAAAAATGTCATTGAACACACACAATTCCTATTTATTGGTATTTTTTTAAATACAACACTTTTGTGACAAATCAAACAATTACTGATCCATGCTTGTTTTTCACTACAAAATAGTCAACTTCCCAATCGCCTTGAAGCATCCTATTTTCTTCGAGTATTTTTCGCTTGTAATATATGAAAGACAGTTAAAAATCAGTTAAAATCATAAAATGGTCGCTACTCCACTGTTTACTATTATCACTTATCAGAAAAAAATATCAATTCGCCCCCATACAACATCGACAGCAAAAAGCAAAATTGATATATTTGGTTTCTGAACAAATAATTTCCCGCCAAATTTTCAGAAATAAATGAGTTTCTCAAAACAATGGGCCCTGATCGAGCCACTTAAAAATGCCTGGTGGGTTGCATACGGCCCGCGGGTCGCAAGTTGAGTGTCGCTGATCTAAATCATCATAGCTTAAGATATTAAAACAATTTCTGACTGTCATACGCCACAGTAAATATTTCATAGCAACTGTTTTCAAATAGTTGCGTATTGCTTGTAATGCGTCCCAGTCAAATCTTCCAGCAGAAATTTTGTTTGTGGTAACAGAGTGGTAGTTGTCACGAACTCGTAGCTGGCGTTGTCGAATCGCTAATTCTAATCCTAGTGCCACTGAAGACCCGTCATGCATTTGAAATCTGTCGGACTCAAACTCCTCCAAAAGGCGTGGTGTTGAAATTTGGAGAGGAATGCCAGCTAAAGGCCGTATCACACGTTAAGAGCAATTTTTCGTCCGATTCATGCAATTGTTACTCAGTTGCCATTGCAACGGCTTTCGAACAAAATATTGTTAGTGAGCTCAAAAAGTTGTTCCTAATAAAAGTTGCTTTAAATTCCAGCCAATGGGTTCTTCGGTGCCCTACGTCATAAACAAGATGGTGGCTTAGATTTCGTCAGACACATCATATATGGCGTATAATATTTAATGGTGTATAATATTTTAAGAGTATAATATTTTAAGAGTATAATATTTTAAATAGAACGGTGCTCCATTTCTGTTTACGCCCATCAATAAAAGTGCTAACGAAATAAAAGAAATAATTTTGGATGTTTGTTTGCCGAAGCAGAAAAATTGGCGAGTAATTTTTCAATGTGGAAATAGAGCGCGGCTGATGTGAGAGCTTGTCGTTTTGCTTACGGCAACTCTTCACAGACACTTCTCTCAACCCTTCTCAGATAGGACGAAAAATTGGTCCAAAAAATTGCACTAAAAATGTACGTGTGATACGGCCTTAAGATATTCTCGTCACTTGACCGTTGTTCAAAGTTACGAGGTGCGTCATAAATGACCCTCATGCTGCTTCTGAGTGCTACGTAAATTTAATTATAATCAAATCAAATCTAGTAGATGTTTGAAACTGTTGATGTTAGTTTAGAGAAAATCAGACACACAAATGAATTTAACAGCAGAAAGTAGAAAAAATGTGTCATTTGTTATTAAGAAATTAAAGATTTTGATTTATATATTCAGGCTTTTCTATTTTGTCTCGATTTTTGGTTGCTTATACGCAAGCTTCGTAAACAAGCTTGTATGTAAATATTATTCCAAGAACTTTTTAGAGGAATTATAATGTACATAACTTTTGAAATCGCGGGAAAATCAACTGTACAAATATTTCATATTAGTGGTACGGAAGGAATCGTATACAGATTTGTGCTATGCTTAAATAGTCATCAGATTCAAAATGCTTCTTTCAGAAATGGTAGAAATTTATTCGTTTAAGTCATTACAACAAAATCTATACTGACTGCATATACCTTTTAAAAAGGCACATTTTCATTTACCGAATTAAGCTATGAATAATTTTTTTTAAAGAAAATAAAACAGTCTATTTCATATTTGATATTTGTAAGGGAATGTATTGAAAAATGTGTGTAAAAGCGCATCTGTTTTTAAAAATTCTTTAAAAAGCAATGCAGATAAATATATTTTTTCCAGCTAAAATACTGAAAAAATTATGTTTTCACTTTTTTTTTATATTAAATCTTAAGATAACTATTTCTTATTTTTGTGGAATGAAAGCTATTATAAGAACATGAAAAAAGGGGTTTCAATACATTTGGAATATTTGCGTTGTGACGGGTCTTTCAGTAATAATCTTTCTTATTGTTACTTTAAAATTATGCAAATGTAACGTTAAGTTTATAAAAATTCTCCCCTCAAAACTGTTTAAAACGGAATCAAGTTCAGTTATGTAAACTCTCGGAAACAGTGTAAAAACATTAGAATTTATGAGAATTTCAAAACAACATTTTTAAATTTCAAAAGTAGATTTTGGAATAATTGCCTTTCAAAAATTGAATTTTATGTATAAAACGTTTTGCAGAAAACTCTCATTTAAGGTTAGTAATATATCCTTTTAAAATACATATTGCTTGATTTTGCTCTGTATGCTCTGATTTTTTACCAATACTAGAGGTAGAACTGCTGCTTTAGGACGGACTGTCTTACAAAACCAATAGAAACTGATAATATATCAAACTATCATATAAATATATATTTTATTTATAAAGCATAAAACAAAATATAATTATTTTGGCCGATAATCTACCTTCAAATATCCGCAAATTTAAAACTTTCAATTCATAAATCAGTGATATGAATTTCGTGGGCAACATGCATGAGCAACAACAACAGAGATATGAATTATAAAAGAAAATGTGATATGTTTGACTTCTATAGTGCCTTTTGCAATTTATTTTGAAAGAAATAAATACTTTTTTATACGTTTTAATACATTTTTCCTTAGCTTATAGAAGACATAAGAAAATTTTTTGAAAAAGGTCTGAAGAAATGTGACAAAGAATCTGAATTTTGTGTTCTGAATTATTTAAGAAGCCTTCGAAATGCTGCTCGACCAAGATCTGCTCCAATTTTGTTGGAATACGCTGTAAAGGGAGGCAAAGATGCCCTGGAGGCTGTTCTTGGGCTCAAGAATATTCCTATTCACTTATTGCCTCCTCAGGTAAAATTAATATTGCGTGCAATTATATATATATTGTGTGTAAAATTGTGTGTGTTATGTGTATGAATGGAATACTCAAACCAAAAAGAAAAAATGTGGTGGCTTTTGATAGTGGCAGGAATATCAAAGGGGTAATGATAGTGAAATCGTGACCAATGGTGCCGAGTCGTGGGCTCGAGTTCAGTGCCAGTGAAGAATCACAACGAAGAGAGGCTGATGCATGTTATATCCATCCAGTTTCAACGTCTTCACGTTGGCGTGATCTGGAAGTTTATCTCTTGATCATGGCTCAAAATTACGAAGTCCGTCAACAGTAGCCATTGCATTGCCTTAGAATGCGACGCTAATGAAAAGTCAAATCGGCTTCTGGTATTATAAAATATATAAAAACAGCGGAGGGCTTAGAATCTAGGAGCTGATATTTAACCACCCTTTTTTATAATAATGTCAATTAATTGGGTGATTACATAATTTGATGAGATTCACACTTTTTTAATATAAAGCAATATGTGTGTGTGGCACTTATTAAAACATTTTGCCCATTTAAGTAGAGGGACAGATTGAAGAATAGCAATGGTAAAAACTAAGTAATTTGTTTTTAAAACGAACTATTTAAAACTATTTCTCAATTTAAAAAAACCGTTTTTAATATTCTGTTTAGAATATTTTTGAAGCTCTGTTTATCAAATATGATGCGCATTGTTATTAATGCTTATACTTGATAGCAGCACTCGGAGCTCAAAAATTAAGATTAAATTGCAGTAGAATCTGTTTTTGAGCGGTAGATAGGGACCGTATAAAAATAACCACACCAAAATATTCGAAAATATTTGATTAATTTTTACATATAACAAACAAATTCATCGAAATACTTCAGTATTTTTTTATGCGGTGGAGAGGGACCACATAAAAAAGTCGCATTTAGAAAATACGCCAATTTACGAAATTTATGAGAAAGTACTTCCATGACAAAATAAATAAATTACATATACAGAAACATTTTAAAAACATTTAGTTTTGCATTGTATACATGGAGAAGTTTTCAAAATGCTCATACATAATTCACTGCTATTCGTCGTAATCCATAGCACTCATCTTGTGATGAATTAGTTCAAAATCTCGCTTTCGTCACTTGAAGATACAATTTCAATTGATTTATTTTTTGGCACTATAAAGTAATAGATAAGTTTTTGTGAGAAGGTTGGTTGGTCAGTTGCTTGTAAATGTCATGATAACCAGATATGCAGGATCAAACTTCCTTTGGAAATTTTATACTCCTTTCGGAATTGGTATCTAATTTAAGAAAATGCTTTTCTAATTTGTTGGAAAGCTGGATCCCTGCATATATTTCATCCCCTCTCAAAGGATACGGTTCTTCTTGTCCGTCTTCATAATTTATCAAATTATTGATAATGCCACTGTCATTGGAAAGTTTAGTCTTCAATCAAGCGCGGTCTGTTGGCGCGTTAAGAGAAAGCAATTGAAGTGCATTGTCGGGAGACTGTTTATAACAAATGAACAGAGCGTCTTGAAGTGTATATATGTACATTGTGTGTGTGTGTGTGTGCGCAATGGCGTAACGTACACCACAGGGAAACCTCAAGGCCTGACTAACGCCAAGTACGTATTTACCGAATTTATAAAATATTAAAAATATTTATAAAATATTAAATTTAAAATATAATTTGATTTTGTAGAAGGGTCCTAACATTTTCTGTTACGTCACTGGTACATTGATAGAAAACATTACAGGGGTGCCAATATCGTTGAAATTCATATACCGCATAAAAAGGATCGCACAGAAAAAATCGCACAAAAATAAAATCGCATAAAAAAGACCGCACAAAAACAGGTTCTACTGTATTGACAATTGAAGGAAAACGGAAAATGATTAAGCATTTTTGCTTTGGTTTGAAAATGCATTGAAACTGAAATAAATACAAAGTGATTAACTTTAAACTTTATCCGAAACTATATAAATCTCTGCCCTAAGAAATGTTTTCAAAGCCATATAAAGCAGATTTGGCCAAATAGTGGCTAACGGACTACATGCAGCCTGCCAAGACACTCAAAAAACCAAATGTAGAAAAGATAATTTCTGTATTTGCAGTCAACATATATATTTTTGAGCAAAGTTTTCCTGGTATGGAGATCAACAGGAGTAAATATAGATAGACATAAAGAGGGTTGACATAAATTGCTTGCAGTATGAGAATTTCAACAAGCAATCTCTCTCTTGATTTCCATAAAACTACAGAACAGTATAATTGGGTATATTTCTTTCTTTAAACTGATTTTAAAATTAAATGTGCATGTATCTATACATATAAAATTATCACTGTAAATAAAATGAATAAAACTGCCACTATTTTATTTAATTTGGGTTTATTGATTTTTATGGTACTATTTACACCTTTTTTTATAACTAATGAATGCAATCATTTAAGGTTTCCATCTAGGTTGAAAAAGTGCTGTTTAGGTGTTTGATGTTTGGTGTTGTTTGGGTCATTAGGGAAAAAAGAAATTAATTATTGAGGAAGAAGGACTAATACATAAAACTAGAGAGTTTAAGTTCTTTTTTATAGCATTTAATTTATCTAATTAATAAAGATATTTTTTTTAATTCGTTTTTTGAAGAATGAACGTTTTATGATAATTTGTGCACGAAAAACGGGATATCTTCTAAATAATCTAATCAAATGCAATGAAATTTATAACATATATCCTATGGGCCCTTCAGAGTGTAACAAACCGCAGGTTTTAAGACAGCTACATTTAATCACATTTTACAGCCATTTTTAGCTTAGAACATGCAGTAATTTTGACGAAAAATCATGACCATCAAATTTAAATGCAAATAAATTAATAATGTGCAATCTATTTTTATTTATCATGTTCTTAACATAAAAAATTTTTGCTAAAATTTCCTAAAAATAATTTTTTTTTTGAAAAAAAGGGTGATTCATGTTAGTTATTTAATAGTTATGACTTTTTAAGCCTATTTATGTTCTTAAAAACAATAAAATTATTCAGAAAATCAATTTTTGAAAAATTTATCTCCGAACCTAGTCCGATACCTTAAGATAAGCATGATCTTCCGGTATCCTCCACGTCTTCAATGTGGGCTTTAAGCCAAAACAATTATCCGCCTGTGATATAATCCCCGAAAAAGTTGCTTGTTAATTAGTTTTCTTATAGAAATAAAAATTTACTTGAAATTATACATTGGAAATGAAATCTGTACTTTTCTTTTTTTAATAGAGCCAAGTGGATCTATTAAAAGTATTTAATCAAATTGGAGCTGAGCAGGATAGATCTACTAGAGCCATTGCAGCCGAATTGTTACTGAAGCAAAATCCTAAAACAGGTGTCTTGAAGAATATCTTAAAAGCTCTTTTGGATCAGAAAGATGCGGAATCTTCGTCATTTCTTGCTTCAAAGCTAATGCACCAGATTTCCATTGATTCAGATTTGAGGTCTGATTATTTGAAATTCTCTTTTTGTATTTCATTTGTGTTTCTAAAGTTCTGTAACAATCTTAGACTTTAGGAAATTATTTTTTCTTTTTCACGCACGTGCACTAGGGCTACAAATCGATCAGTTTCTGTGAATTTAATAGTCAAAATATAAAATTTTTTCTTAAAAAAACGCGTATATTTGAAATTTTTTCAAATCTTGTTTAAATAAATTGCCGTATTTCTTTTAAATTTTTTCCCCTTATCTTATACAGTGTGCCTGATTTTACATAACGAATCAAAACACTTGTATTTTTTTATATTTTATTGGCAAAACGGAAACAATTTTAGTAATAAACCCTAGTATTCAATCGTAATGCATAAAGTTTAAATTTGTTGATTAAGGTGAATACTTTAATCCAGTTATTTAACAAACACGTTCATCATTTTAAGACGATGAAATATTTTGAATAAGCTGAAAATTAAATTACTCATATATGTATATAATAGCTAAATTCTCATTAAGGAGTGGCATCAAGTAATTTCGGTATTTAATACATTCAGGAATGTGGTAATAATTCTTTATGAATGAATAAAATCGAAAACAAATTACTTAAAATTATATAATTTGTTCATGATTGTTTGTACTCTATAGACATTTAAACGATTTCACAGCCATTCTTTTTTACAAAAGTAATCTTACGGCGTAATTAAGTATTATACCGTCGAACAATTTCACCAAACGAAAAAAAAAATCACCAATCCAAAAAAATATCACCAAAAACCGTCATTATTACTGCGTTTCATTAATGGCTGCATATGGCAGCTTTTGGTGACATCTTTTGTTTGGACGAAATTGGTCGATGGTATAATACGAAAGTACCTTATATGGAAATGAAAGTTTCACGAGGCTTAATTTTCCAAAATAAAATGAGAAAATTAACCTGGATAACAAAAAAATAAAAAGTAATAATGCAATCTGAAATATCTTATACAAACCTGTTTGATTATGTAAAAATTTGTGTGTCTACTTTTGTATTTAAAAACAATTCAACGATTTTCTATAACATACGAAAATTAGAATTAAAATATATTTTGTAGCTATTTTT
Organism: Trichonephila inaurata madagascariensis; assembly: GCA_019973955.1. Taxonomy (NCBI): domain Eukaryota; kingdom Metazoa; phylum Arthropoda; class Arachnida; order Araneae; family Nephilidae; genus Trichonephila; species Trichonephila inaurata. The sequence goes on from BMAV01025547.1 coordinate 810,414, forward strand.
CAAAAAATAATTCAGAGAACAGAAATCAAAGATCTTTCCTTTTCCTATTTTATAATCATGTAATTGCATGATCCCATTTAAAATTATTGTCATAGACCAGGTGTGTCAAACTCGCGGCCCTCGACTATCCTTTTTGTGGCCCGGTCAGCGTATAGGCACACAATAATATGCAATAAAATATCAAACTTTCTCCCGAAATAGGAAAGATAATATCAGAAATGTCAAGTGTCTCAGGACTTAAACATTAAATTTTTCTTGCTCTTTTATTTTTTTTTCAGTATGTATTAGTCAAAATAAACTTGCATTTCCATGAATATTGATCTTTTTTTGTTGCCCACCTTAAGTTAAATCTTGTTTGTTCGGCCCGTGTTAGCCTTTGAGGAGAGTTTGACACCCTTGTCATAGATTATTAATAAATTACATAAATTCTTTAAGTATGTATAAAACTCATTTTTTACAGGAAGAAAGTACTTCAACTGTTACCAGATAAGGACATAAACTACTACCTTGCTTTATCTCAAAGTGGACTATCGGCATTATTTAGAAAACCCATGGTGTGTAAGTATTTAAAAAAGAATATTTATCTTCTAAAACTTTTTTTGTCATTTTATTTAAATTGCTTTTGTGTCGGGATAATTCAATGTGATACGTTACAAACTAATTCTGTAATCACTACTTCAGATAAATTTATTTCAAATTTTTTATATATAAATTTATTTTAACACTAAAATGCAAAATAAGAATACATTTTTCTAACTTTATATATGATATTTTTAAACAACAAATTAATATAATGCATAAAGCAAAAATAGTAATACTTATAGCAATTTCGTTTTATTGAATTAATCACATGTTATACTATGTAATGCGTTGAACGTAATAGAAAAAAACTGAAAGTGGTTAACTCAGGTTTGGATTAAATGAAGCCTTCTTTTAGTGTAACAACTTACACCAAATTCTTTTTTTACACGGTAGATACGTTACTTAAGAAACCGTTAAAAAAAAAATCGTGTAGAAAAAATGTACATGTGACATACGGTAAATTTGGGGAAATGTTCCGCAATTTTAAAAAATCGTGTAAAGTGAAATACCTTTTTAATATTTTCCCCAAAAACCGTGCAAAAAAGTAGTCTGTGCTGCATATTGTAGCGTAGATTACATTAATATGGTAATTCGATACTCAAATAAAATGACAATTCTTGTTAGACACAAGTCAAGACTTTATTCTACAAACTGAATATTTCCTTTCCATATATATCCCCATCGAAAGTTCCAGAACTTTCCATAATTATAATTACAGTTAACTTTCATAAATACAAATACAATAAAAATGAAAGCATGAGATAAAGAAAGAATTACAATTAATGAAAGAAAATATAAGCGCATGACACAAAAATTAAAGTTAATACGAATAAAACAAAAGGGATTATTTTTGGCAAATAGCCCGCCACCGGGCGTGTGAGTCCGTATCCCTAGCAACCGAAATAAACTATTTTTTCACTCTACAATATTTATTAACAAAAAAAATTCTTTTAATTTAATTTTATTAAAAGTTAAAGTTAGTGTACATTGAAAATTCAGTCTATAAGTACAGACAACATATTAAAAAATTCAAACTGAAATTACTAATTCACATCTGTCGATTTTGACTCAAATGAAGTATTTCGTTCACTATTAACGGGCTTTTTTTTGCTGTTACAAAATCTTATTAGCGGCTGTCTTTTAAGTTCCTCAAGATTACGTAGAAATTTTAATGTACGCTCTAAGTCAGGGTCATGAGCAATAAAATGTTCCATATTTCTAGCAAATTTTAAGCCCTCGCGAATTATTTGAGCTGTTAACAGCTGAAAACTTCACCTTCTACTTCTTTATTATCACAAAACTATTCATAAACTCGTTCATCCAAAGGGCATGTGATCCCAAATTTTTTTGGAATTCGTGCAAGAACAAAAAAAATCATTAAATTCGTGTACCATGTTATTTCAAAATCGTTTAAAAACAAACGTGTTGGGTGTACATTATTTTAAGTTACGCAAAGACAACAAGTATCAGCAAAAATTAAGGACAAAGAACATGGGCTGTTTTTTTATTAGAGACCACATCCTTCCGTCACTTGGCCTGTATTACAAATAAGTAGTCGCTAGAGGACACTTTTGTCGCTTGGGACAATCAATTACAACTATAATGATAAAAGCGTTATAACTATAAATAAAAACTAAGTTCTCTTTTTTGGGATGAAATTTGCATGGAATATTTATTGCATGATACATTTTAATATGTATATAAACTTACAAGATTCGATATTTTCTGTAATAATTTGAAAGATATGGATATGTCTTAAATGCATTGTAAAGTTTGAATATTTCTTTTCTAATATTAATGCAATTTTAGTGTAAATACAATTTAATGCTTAGGATTACAAAATTAATGTATCAATATTTTTGAATATTCTAAAATGAAAACTTCTCGATATACCTCTGTAGGATGCTGTTAAAGTTTGTCGTTGATTAATTTAACTCGCTGAGAGAGAGTGAAAAGCTAAGTGAATTTTCTACAGTCTCAATGACTTCGTCTTAAAGAATCATTTTTACACTTATAAGTTTATTTTTTCCTTTTCCAATTTATATAAAATTCAGAGAAATTTATTTTGGAGTTAACAAATACATGTTGAAACAATATTTGATATTTTTTTTATAAATATCATGTCTCAAATTTTATTTAGCCGTCGCTGGAACGAATGTGACCTACGGTCTTGAGATGGAAACATTAATTGGTGGAATGTTGAAACGAACTGTGTTCGATGTTAGTTTTGAGAATGATGCCGGCGGTGCCAGTTTGCTGTCTGTAAGTTCATGCTCTAATTCTTAAAAGTGTAATTTTTTAAAATATTTTTTACCTAAATATGTCTTTTTAATAAAAAAAAAAAATAAAAATAAGAAGCGAATTTCTATTTAATAAAAACTTAAATTTTTTATTATAGTCAAACGATAAATTTTAGACGATTACGATTGTAGAATACGATATTGTGTTATGAACAGCAATATTGGTTTCAAGCACAGCTATATTTAGATTTCTCTTGAATTACATAGAAAAATTATTTTGTCCAATTTCGAGTTAAATCTCCAGTGCTACTATTAAATTTTTCTTGTGTGGCTGTATTTAGAATAAAAGTTTTTAAATATGTGTGTGTTTATTACAAGAAAAATATGCATCATCAAAATGATTAATCATTATTTCACCTTAATTGTTGTTGCTTATAAAAACATTTTGCAAAAGTAAAATTTTTAATAGTAGTAATTAACTATTGTAAGGTAATTTCAGAAATCTGTTTTTATGCAGAAATATAAATCATTTGCATATAAAATATCCATTGAATCGATAAAATCTTGTATTAAGTAGATGAACCACATAAAAGACAAACCGTAGACACAAATCATAAGCTTTACTATGAATTTATCAAAAAATAATGTTGGCGCATTTAATTTATTTATAAAAAATACCTAAAACTGTGTGTACTACATTGCCCAGATTTTTCATATCTATATCTGTCCAAATGTATCTAACAAGTAGCAGTAGAAAAAAATCCAGATCTTTGGAAAAATTCATTTCGACTGCAATTCGAATTTTCTTTCAGGTAGGGCTTTTCGCAAGCGGATTAAATTCAATCGCAGGAGACGCTTCCGAGGCGGCAGCAGATGATTCTAATCCTACAGCTGGAATGAATCTTGGATTTCTCGATTCTTATCTAAGACCCTATGTGTTTTTCCGCAGCACATCTGAGCTTATGGGTCATGCATGGTCAGGGACAGCTAGTGAACAGACTCCAGTTTTGCAGGTAAGTAAGTGGATGTATGAATAATATCAGAAAAGATGCACAAACCCCTCGCTTTGTTCTTTATTCACAAATTTTAATTCGGGATTTCATAAATTCTTTAAGTTTATTTAGCATGGAAATAACTTAGTCTTGAAAGAATTATTAAGTCTGTATTAGGAAATAAATTGGAAAATACTTTCCTTGATAAATCTAACGAGACAGGGGTTTTTTGATATTCCAGAAGTAGTTAAAATGTTATTATCCTCTTCTCTAAACAAAGATTTGAAAAATTAGGTTATCCATATTCCGTTGTGCAGTTTAAATATGAAATTAATTCTAATAAATAAAGTTATGAGAAATGTTAAGGCTGTTTCTGTTTAATGTTAAAGAATTGGACCCAAATTTGGAACATTTTTTCAGATATAAAAGAAATGAACATTTTATGATATTCTGGCTTCACTATCATTTAGAGAACAGCATGTTTTATCATACTTCCCATTTTTAACAGTAATTCCCATTTTTTCTGGTGTAAAATGTGTTTTGCGTTTTTTCTCCTATACCGTAATGTTAAATGAGCTATGCCTTCACGTATTATAACAAAAAAGAAAGTATTCATGGAATATTTTGGCATTTTTAAAAATACTACATTGTTAACACAGGCATGAGTTATAATATTGCAAATTTCCATGGAAATTGAGGCATTTTTCTGTCTGAACATGTGCTTCGCGTTTAGTTCAAGCTCTCGTACTTTTACCGAAGACAGCCTTAAAGATATTAATCCAATTATTATTGATGGGATAGCGTGGCATTTAATTTGAATAGACAAATTTTATCAGTGATTTCAATATATTAAGAAGCTTTGTATCCCTAATCTTTGGAAAAGGATGATTTTTCGGTAAAGTACGTACAAATGGTTGAACTAACACGCATGCCCGACAACCCAAAGTTTTAATTTATAGCAAATATTCTAAGAAATAAAATTACCACAATAGAACTTAAATGATAAAACCTTTATTGAATGTGGTGATTGAAAGAATTTAGAAATTGTACGCAAGTTTGAAGCGGATTCCGAAGTTATTCGCAAAAGTGTTACAAATGAAAGCATAAAAATGGGGGAAAATAAACTGCTATTAGAGATAATGTTGAAAGCTATAAATAAGCAATGAGGGAAAAAGTATAGCAGAATCGTGTTACAATAAATGATGTAACCATCGCAAGTAATAAGTAAGTTTCATTTTGAAAGTTGATGAAATTAACAAACAAAAAAAAAATTAGGTACTGTAGTACTTGCTAATCTTTATTTCCTTTCCAACAATATACGTATTTCATTAATACGTAGCTATTGGCAAAGGGATTTTGAGTTTATCGATTGACTATTTTTTTAAAAAAAGTGAGGAATCTCGATCCTTTGTATTTTAAAACCTAATTGTTTAATCAAAAATTGTCTAAAAAAAGTAATAAAAAAGTCGATCTTAATCAACCAGAATCTTACCATGTTTGGAAGGATGCATAAAAAATTGTTTTCAATAATTTTGAATTTTAATGGGAATACTTCAGACAGTGTAATTAAATCTTCAGAGTCACACACAGTAAATGTCACAAATGTCTTTCTTATTTTAAAAAAAATAGATGATAATGACGCGTGCCATACGTGTGTGTAGTTACTGAAACAACGCAGCTCTCTCTATTATGCAAATTATCCTAGGAGGCTTATACAATATTTTGGCAGATCACCTTAAAATATTTATAAATCTATCGTTGAGGCAATTTATATCAGAAGTATACATAGTTATACGCAAATTACATGGGATATTTTAATTGTATAGATATATGTATGTTTAAAGATGGATTAGCAAGTAATCGTTCTTAATAATATCCATTTTCAAATTTATGAACATAGATATATAGGCAATACAGTATATTATTTTTGTACAGCGAGGTCCGTCGCCAATATCCCTAATGCAGTGTTTCTCAAACTTTTAATATTTATGACCCAATATTCAATCATTTTCATCGCCCCCCATCCATGCAAATAAACAATGCATTGAATTCAATAATACCATACTTTGACGCTAAAGCTACAATACGACTTTAACCTCTTAAGTGCCACCGGCGTACATGTACTTCTCGCTCAACTGGTGCATTAAATGCTTTGGACGTATATATACGTCTTTCCACAAAGTACAATATTTTCTGTGCACTGCTATCCATAACATTATTTCGAAATCTTTGGAATACAATAAAAGGACATTGACAGTGTTTAAGACGGATATACTTATATCAGAGGATTTGCTTCTTTAGTCTTTTTCTTACCCCCCTCCAAATACATCACATACGCGGGCCTACATGGAAAACGGAGGAATTGTGGAATGAATTGCATATTTTTGAATCAGAAGTTAAGGGATTTTTTTAGAAATCGTACAAATTATCAAGATAAGCGTTAATTTTTGTATATAATTTTATATATGACAAGCCCATTGGGTTACTTATAGTTATTAAACTTGTTTTTAACTTAGTACTGTTAAATTAATTATAAAATTCATTGTGAAGTACTGATACATTTATAAGAATATTATATCAATGTAAATGTTAATTTTATTTTTTATGCGTCAGAATGCATTTTTTTTGTTTACTTTCAGTAAATTAATAATTTTTTCAAATTTTTTGTTTTCGACTTTTCAATATGCTCGCACCCCCCTCGCAGAATTATCACGCCCTCCCCTAGGGGGGTCTTACCCTACAGATTGAGAGACACTGCCCTAATGTAATTTAAAAAAAGAGAAGTTTATTAAAAAATCAAATCCAACTTGTTAGGTAAAGAACATATCACGCTACTTGACTATAATAATCATAATTTGGATGTAATTATAATCTCATTTGAAAGTTCTCATACAAAAGCTCAACCAAATAAAGTTATGTTAGAATGTTTAAGGACAGTATGTTTACACAACTTATTTAAACTGTCATATGTCAACCTACAAAATATTTCTTTACATATTTTTTAATCAATGTGAGTGTTAATACTTTTCATTTTAAAATTCTAGTGCATAATGGCCTTCAGTGATGATGAAAAGGCTATTATCCTGAGCAACGGAATGATGGTTCGAGGTCAGCTCCGTGGTGTACTGTCCATAGATGCGTCTGCATCTGCAAAAATTTCATTGTGGAACAGAAACTCAAAATCTCTCGTTAAAAATGAGTAAGTTATTTTTCCAGTTTTTATTTATCAGTGCCCTTTCTGATCATATTAAAGGAATTGTTGCATTACAAAAATTTTACTTAATCAAATACATGTTTTCATTAATACAGTATTCCCATTAACTTTTTTAAACTTTTTAGGGGAGCACTTATTGTGAGGGGAGTTGTGACACTGGATGCAGGATTTGTTATTACTCAAGGAACTATCCAATTTACGGGAGCATCTGGCGTTGATTTCAAAGTTGACTTAGACTTCTATGAAGCGCCGTTCACCACTTGTTTACAAATGGAGCATCCAGAAATTGCCATCAAGTAAGTCGTTTTGGAGATTACAATTAAGTTCATATTCAAAACGATGAATATATTCTTAACACGGGCTTTATCGAGGAATAAAGAATAGTCTCTAAGAATAGTTTTCAGAGATTTGGGTATAAAAATTTTTTTTAAACAGTGGCTCAAACAATTCAGAGTATACCTTACTCGATAAATTCAACTTTCAATTTGAATAACGCATTACCTATACGTGCAAGCATGTTTATATTTTTACACAAAAGAAATTGTTTAATTTTAAAGTAAATATAAAGAACAAACAACAAAAACTTCTAAATTGAAAAGTTTCGGAAACATTTTAAATAAATATATGCAGATTTTGTCTCAAAAATTTGAGAATAGACTCATGGAAAAATATGTTTAACTACCACTAAATATTTTCTACTTGACTGCTGTTTTAATCTAATTTTGTGTAATCGTATACTAAGCCATTTCAAT
>BMAV01025547.1:848315-896844 GCA_019973955.1 Trichonephila inaurata madagascariensis
ACACACACACACACACACACACACACACACATATATAGAATGTTTATTAGTGCATCACGGCAAAGCAACATAAGGGTTATTGGTGACAGACTTAATTGTGAATCTTGGTCTGCCAAATGACAAGGACAATACTTGCACTCCAGAATTCTACAAAAAGCCAACAAAATGAATAACTCAAATTTTTGTATGTTATTAGCTACCAAACATAATATCCGATGATTTGAACTGAGATTAAATTGAAACAAACATAAATAATTTTTCAGAAATTTAAATTGGAAATTCTCTAGGATTTAAATGTTTTCATGATAATTTATGTGTATTTATATAATATTTTGAAGTTAAGCGGTCTTCGAAAATGAACTTAATTTATCCGATTATTTCATTTACCACTGTAGATATATTCAAATGAAGGTATAGAGAAATTTTTTTAACTTAAAAGTTTAGAATATAATAATCAACTCTAAAAATAATTAAATAAAGGTTTTGAATTTTTGTTTTCTATTTTTTAAAAAAAGTCACAGCCTTCTTTCAATTTACTTGAATTAAAAGCTTACGATTAAGATAAAGTAAAACACACACACACAATCGTAGAATCATCACAGTAGTACGAGTTTAAATTTTTAAATTTGTAGTAAGTATTGTACTTTCCACACAGTTAAGTAAAAAATGTGTTATTTTATAGGTTCTCTACCCATATATGGATTCCATAAAATTGTGAATTACTGTTATTGTTTCTTTCTATAAATTAAGTAATTAAACAATCAAGCCAACAATAAATCATATCTTCCTGTAGATCTTAATAAATTAATTGCAGTTTTTTTACAGGTTTCTTTATTTATTTCTAAATATTCTTAATGAATTATTTCTTATATATTTTTTCTGTTTTTAATTGTATAATTGCCCTTTTCAGGAGCTAAGTATAACAATATATATTTTTTCCCGCGGATTGCTTTGTGCTATTTCTCCAACCGTTTAATTATTTGCTCCATTTGACAGATTTTTTTTTCATTGAAAGTTTTATAGAAATACGTTGTGTGTTAACCGTTATAAAACTACAACTTTTTAAAATTGCAAATTTTTTGAAAGTATAATCTTTTGAAGCAGAATTTTCTGCCTTAAAAACGTGGAACTGTTTGCTGACAAAAAATTATTTAAGGGAATATAAGAGATTTAAATTTCTAAAATATCTAAACTTTGTTTTTCACGAATACCCTTTTTTATGTATAAATGCATTTTGTTAAATTTTTTTATAATGTATGTTTTGCATTTTTAGAAATACACTACTAGGAAATAGTACTTTTCTGTTATGTTTAAATATCTCATTTACGTAAGTTTTACTCCTAATTAATTATAAAGGCATTTGAATCCTATGATTAATGGGAGAAAAAAAAACTTAGTGCATTATTCCCCTAGAAAAAAAATAGCACTATTCACATAATATTTTTTTAAATTTGTGCAAATTTTAAATAACTTAACAACACAATAAAATGTTGATTTATAATTTCTGAAATTACGTAATAAAAATACAATTTTAAAATATTGAGAAATTAAAATCTCAAAAGATGTTTTAAATACAGCAAAATCATTCTAAAAATTGAATGTGAATCAAAATGAGGAGCTTTTGTGTATGTGTGTGAAAAGTATTAATCCCCTTAATATAGAAGTACTCCCAGGAGTTGAAAAATAGCCAGAACTGAATAAATTTTATTGTTAATATTAAGTAATTCTGTCAAAACTCTATTATTTCAATAAAATCTTTGGGCTTTTTTTGTGTTCAACGCCCTTTTTAAAATTGTACTACGTATCCATAATTCTGTTCCTTTACTTTATTATCATTTTAAACTATTGAAGAAACCAGAGGACTAAGTTCCGAAACTCATGGTAGGGGATGTTCGAATATGATTCCACAACAAAAAAATTCTATTACATAATAGGGAAAGTTGTGCGTTAAATCCAGATAGGCGTTACAACGTGAAAGTAGAGTGAATGAAGCTTCATTTCAGCTGCTGTCCTCTGCTTGATCGCATTTCAAAATTATGAGGTCTGTTGTCAAAATCTCAAGTATAACTTTTATTGTGACACAATTGTTTGAATAAAATTAATCAACTTCCTTCAGATAATTGTTATTGTCTGTTACTCTTTTCAATTTCGTGAGACCTAACTAATCATTTAAAAAATTTAACTTAATTAGAGCTAGTTTAATTTTGTTTTAAGTTTTCTAAACTTTTTCTATTTCATTACGGTGAAATATCATGGACAAAAATTTTTATTGAAATTTCTAGTTTTAATTAGTTAATATTTACTAAACAGTTGACGAAAAGAACAATATAATTATTACATTCCTTTATCTATTTTAAAAAATTAGTGAATATTCAGATAGCTTATTGATGGACATTTAAAGGGAAATTATCTACTCTCGTATTGCTTACAGACAATCAAAAATTTAATTGGTCATTTAATTTACGTTTACATATGCTTTTTAGACTTAAGGTTTTTCACAAAATATTAATTATATCTTATGTATATTTCGTAGCTTAATTATCTTCTCTGTACCACTAAGCCATTTTGTTTGCGTTAATGTTCTTAGACGTATCTGTTTCAAAGAAAGACTTGGTAATTAAGGGTCCATAAGAATAAAAGAAGTTTAATAGTTTCAACACAATTTTTTTCGAGGATGAAAAGTTTCAGCTGTCATCCAATTAGTATCATATTCCGTGTCATAAAGACTTAAAAAAAAAGAAATTCGGAACAATTCTACGGTGTTTCTAATTATACCTTTCCCTTGTCTATGGCGCCAAAGTTTCTTTTTCCGCTTTTATTACTAGTGTCATGTACACATTTTAATCTTTGTTGTTTCACCCTTTTTTACATTCTTTCTTTCATCGTCACAGACACGAGGATGAAAAAATCGAGGAGCCACAGCAAAAACAAAGAATTTACTTTGATGTATATAAAAAAGAAGTAGGTCGTTGAGAAAAACAATGAGAAGAATTGGCAGTGATATGTATTATTTTGGCAAACACTGGCGAACTACTTAAACATTTGAGTTAATGAGACTATTTTCGGTTTGTCGGCTTTGTTAGCGGATGAAGATGGTAGGCTCTATTTGATGAAGTAGTGGATGATTTGGCATTCGGCTTCTGAAATCTAAAGAGAAACTACTTCTAGACTTTGATAAACTAGACATTCTCACAATCGTAAAAGCAACGGTGATTCTAAGGGTCTGCATTCAACCTTTGTCTATATAATACTAGAGTCCCACAATGAATATACGTATACATACAAGATAGCTTTCCTGATATCAAACATGATGCACGGTTTTGTTGGTTGCAATTTATCTTTTGAAACTTTATAATCAATAATATAACTGCGATTATTAAAAGATGAATGCACTTTTTCAATGAAACCTTTTATTTGCCACCTGCATAAAAAATTAGCAGCAGCATGGCAAAAGACAAATATGAACACATACCACAAAAGACAAGTTATAACTAACAATTGCACTCTCCCCAAATGCTTGGAGTGGTACATCTAATACCGGTTTTAGTTCTACGAGCCTCATATCCGAAAAAGAACGTTCGACAACATTCCACGTCATTTCGTTGTTTGAAGGTTGGTATGATGTCATTCGGTGGCATCACTACAGGAAAAGTTCAGATACGTGCAGTTACAGTCACAGTGAATGTGTGAAAAGGGTCTCTCTCCCTGTATATAAAGAGGGAGAGAGAGGAAATCCTAGGTAAATATATCCTTCCCGTAGATATCTGCTATGGATAAAAAAATGATAGATTTCCATTGAAATATTTGCAGATTTAAGATATATTGATGAAAAATATGTATTGTTTGAAATGATGTAAATTTCTACATTTAGCAAAATACAATCCATATTTATAGTCTTAAGGAAAGTTCGAAAATTTAAATATGAGTATATTATAATTCCTTACATATTATTTACTCTAACTATAATTAAACTTTTATTCGATTATTTTGATTTGGAAACCCAGACATAATTTCTGAGAAAATGCAAATTTCAGAGACATTTTACGTTATTCAAATACTTCTTCAATGGGAATTCTTTATCGGGAAACATATGTATGTTTGAGGAAAAGTCGAAAAGAGATTTTAAATTTTCCGATTTACTTTTACTTAAATAAGTTACGCGTAATATCAATATATTTCAGAATTAGAGCTATTATTACATTGTTTTATATTGTCTATTCATCAATATATAAGGGTCACCCAAAAAGCATTCCCCATCGCCCGTAAAAAGACACCAAGCGTATTGTACAGAAAGATTTATTGCAAAAAAAACAACAACCAGTGCTATTTCAGTTCTCAACGTAACAAAAACTGGAATTGTAATATTAAAACATATTGTGGGATAAATTTTTGTTTTGCAATATCGTGGAATGCTGTTTGGAAATGGAGGCAGCTTGTTGTTGGCAAGTTTTCGTCTGGGAAAATTGATGATCAGATAGGTATTTCTTCTTGTGCAAGAGCAGGCAAAAGTCCCTGAGAAAAATTAGGAGTAGGTAGATGGTCAAGCAGTTGTTAGCGAAACTTCTGCAGCATAGCGGACCTACACAACACCAGCACTTATTACTCCTTGGTCTTGTTCTGAATATCTCATTTTTCTTTTGAGTTCATAAACTTTATCACGAACTGTATCTCTCACTAAATGGGAGAAGATATGAGAGTTGACATCTTTGCCACTATAACAATATTAATGCGAGTGACCAGCAAGTTGCATCTGTGTGTCGTATAGGATAGGCCCCCCCCCCCATTTACCCAACTTGTGCCTTTGTGTTTTGCATCTTTTGCAGGGCCATCTTTTGACGATGAAAGAAACTTAATTTCTGAATGACTGCCTTAGCAGACTATTCGGTTATTACCAAAAACACAATCATTCTTCCATCAAATGTTAAAAGGAGGTGTTCTCCTATTGACTACAGAAATAAGTTCTTACTTAAAAGTTTTTTGCTTCCTATTGATATTTATTTAATGAACAAATTATAAATTTGAAATTTTTGAATGCGTTTATTAATTCCTTAAGTGTTCATTTTTTTAAAACTAAAAATGCTTAAAAAAAGGCATATTTTTTAAAATTGTTTAAAACTAAACACCATACTAATTCCCTCCTTAACCCCCCCTCCCCGAAAAAAATGCCGAACAAAAATAATTTCAGTTCCATAGACAAACTGCATCATCTTTTCAAAATACTAGAACTGAATATTATATCATAAGAATTAAAAATAAGCGCAAATAAAATAAAGAAAGAAAATATCAGTGTGCGTGCCTGTACAGCGTACGGGCAAACAGCTTAAAGGGTTAATGTGCCAAGAGGAAGAAACTGTTACATTACTATATTATTCTTTCTTAAAATGGCTCTCTTAGTAATAACAGATATGACTTGTAGTACAAGTTTATTTACGTTTGACAATGAATTGTCAAAAAAACTCAATGAAACGCAAGGCTGTTAAAAATCTTCATTCCAAAAGAAATCGATATTATGTTTCCATATTAATTGTATGAAGCTCAATGGCTGAGTGGTTAGCGCATCGCGCTTCCACGCCACAGGTCCGAGGCTCAAACCCCGAGCTGGGCAAAGTTGACTCAACCTTTCATCCCTTCGGTGGATCGATAAATGAATAAGTACCAAGCTTGCTTGGGAACTTAACACTGGAGGGTTTCAAGGTTAGACTGACCACCTGACCGAAACATCTGCTCATGCACCTCAAGGTTCAAGGTCGCGTATACTGAGTTGGGCACAGTAGGTCTTGGCCTTCATGGGCTGCCGCGCCACTGAGTTAAGTTATATTAAACGTGTAACAAATCGCGGAAGAAATTAATGAGTGTATTGATAAAAAGAACTTAACTTTATAATAATATAAATAAAAAAAATTTATTGCATGCTTGTGTTACGCCATTGAAATTCTGATTTTTATATAATATCAGCTTTTTCAACTATTGATTTTCTAAGGTATCGGCTACTGAGCCACAGAAACCACATATTTCAGTCTTCGTGAATCGTAAATAGCTACGTTAAAGTATTACAACTTACAAAGTGTTTAGCTTAATCTGTGTGTTCTTTTTGGGAGATCGCCAACTTTGGAAGATTATAGTAGAAGGAGCCACTAAGAGATCAGTAAGCGATTAGTATTTAAAAATTCTTTCGGCTCCACCCAATGTAGCAAGCACAACATAATGAAATATCCATCAAATCTTCTGATCTGGAATCTGTACCATTTTTCAAATATTTTTTGTTTTCAGCTATTGTAGCTAAAATATAATATATTTTTTCTTATGTTAACGAATTTCATTGAATTTGTGATAATGCATTGAAACGTGAGGAAAATATATTCTGATAAGTATTATTCTGTGTATAAACCATATTTATATTGTATGATGAGGAACCATATTTATAATCATGATCAAAAAGTTATTTTTTTCTATCAGCTACTAAAAAAAATTCTATTCCTTTAAATTATATTAAAAGGCAGAAGAGATGAAAGAAAACACACACACACACACAAATTTCTTGACGTTTTAAATGTTACATTTAAAGCCCATTTTGTGTGCTTGTCCTTTTGAACTTCATGGAAATTTGATGCTCTGTAAGAGTTCTTTTTTTTTATTTCTCTCAGAACACAAAAATAGGCAGGTATTTTGATGCTCATATCTTTTGGAGTTCTAGTTCCAATGTATTCTCAGTGCATAACTTTTTTTTTAAATACACAGCTATAATCTAACAGTTTGACTACATCTGTTGAAGAAATCTATAATATCTATTTCTTTAACACATTGTAGCAACTGAATTTTGGGATGATATATCAATCCATAACATTAAGACAACATCTACAAGTTTACTTTCATATGTATTGATAGGCCATAGAAATTTCATTTGTGTGTTCATAACCCTTCATGATAGCATAACTGCACTATTATTACGTTATTTTTTCAATGTAATTATCCATTATTGTAAAAAAAGTTCATTATTTTCATAATCTCACAATTCTTCTTCAATTATGAATGCAAATTGCATTTTTACGGCAACAATTCCATTTTTTAAATTAAGAAATATTTTTTTAAATCTGTGTTACATGGTTCTTAAATTTTTATACTAAGCATTCTTATACTAAAATTTCCTTCTTATGTAATATGTGCTTTCCGGTTTCTGACTGTGGACATGCAATACAGTGGTTTCCTTTTAAGATGTTGTTGATAATTTAATATACAAAAAATATGTAGAATAAGCGGTTTTACAATATTTTCCATAATTTTTTATAGTTCAGTAGAGAATTTTTTATAATTTTTCGAAGTTGTTCTGTTTTTCTCTTACAATTACAGAAATTTTATGAGTGATTAACACGCACATAGTATTTTAAGTATAAGAATTTTTTTTTTAGTGCTTGCTATCTTTTTTAGAAATTTTAAGTCAATATTCCACTGGTTATTTAACTATACTATTCTATCGTGATGTCAATCGGTTAAACTAATCTAGTGAGAATTATTATAGATGAAAATATCAACCGATAAAGTGAAAAATTCGATTTACATATCTCAAATTAATTAAAATTAGAAGTTTTTCTTGTTTTGTATTATATATTTTTAAAGTTGTTTCAATTTGAAGAGGAAAAAGTTCAACTATTTTTAAAACGCAAAAATTCTGAAAATAGAGAGTTAGATCAAAAATGTCTAGCGAAAACAATAACTTACGATATATTTTAATGCATACATTTATCCCATTTACTGTAACGTAAATTTATAAACAAAACAATTAGTATTTCTTTTTTGGAAAAGAAAATATTTTAAACAGTTGGAAATAATTTCTATTTAATTGATAATGAAGATAGCAATGTTTACAAATAAAGGTTTTAAAGATCTGAAGACAGAGTAACCTGATAGACGAAGGTGTATGGGCTATCATAGTACGGGAAGATTAAAAGACTATTACTTGTGTTAAATCTAATCGGATTTTAATTATCTTACACTGCATATACTGTGATACCCCCCTACCCGGGGGTATCATCTCTTCATCCACGCGACCTAAATTTGTAGGGATAAAAGATTGACCACTCGAACCTTCCATAATAAATATAGTTTATTATTATCTCAATATATATTAAGCAAAGCAACACAAGTCTTACTTAGAGAAAAACGATCAGGAGTGATATGACGTAATTAACAATTCTTAGCAACTAGCTCATTAAATCCTACTCACTATCTTTATGATAAATTAACCTCCGAATCCTTATCTATAGCCGATTCCTTAATTAGCTAGAGTCCGCTCTATAATTAAACTTTAATAATCTATCGCTTACCAATATCACACGGCGATCCACCACCAAGTTTTTATTTTCTATATATTATTATTATGCAACTTGATCCAGCTTCTATTCACCTTCTGGCTTCTAACCGACTTCTATATGGCTCTTATAATACTCTCTGGCCTCCAGCCGACTTCCATGCGAATGCAAAAGCTCCAATATATATAATCATTCCTAATCTGCATATCGCGTTTTCTTCCTGAGAAGGTTGGAATGAAATGCCATTCTGGCCCCAAAGATTCCCCAAGAGGATTAATAGAAGGTGCGATAAGGCCCCGTTACAATACATTTGGAGTAAAAGAAATGGATTGGGTGTTTACCTCATCATGCTACTGTGTTCGTGTCCTTTTCCAAAAGTGGATCCAGCAATCTCATCACTGTTTTAAATGACTCATAACATATCATTAGGCCGTGTAATTGTTGTTAAATTTACAACAAAATGTTTGGAAATAGTTATTAGGCAAATTACTTAGAAAATGGGATATCTGTAATAACTTTCTCAGTTCTCATCACTGCTGGATGGAATTAGTACCACTACTCATGCATCAATATAAATAAAAAAATGATATTAGTGAATACGTTAATAACATAATTAAATACTGAAACTGAACTTTTTCATTATTAATCCCTTTCCCCAAATAAAACTGATTCTCATCACACAGGAAAAAGTTCAATTTTAAGTAACAAAACTATAAATATAAGTTCCTGAGCTATGAGAGCTTAAAAATGGGTACCTAATGTTAAAAAAAAAATTAATCGCTTTTACGATAGGGAGCATTCTACTCAATACTTTTTAAAGAGGCTTATGCAGATTGATAGATAACTATTTTTAGATTTGGAAAAGTTATCTATATTTAAAAATTAATATGTATTTAAAATTATTTAATTTATGTTTAAAAATTAGGGAAGTACTAATATTATGAAGTTAGGAAAAGGAAGAAATTTATAACATACCCAATTTTTTTACTTTGGAAACTTGGATTCCTCTTGTCACAAAACCCTTAAACTCAAAATTTCATGGAATTCATCATATTGTTCAGAGAATATTCAAGGCCAAATTTATGATTGGAAATCACAGAGCCTTAAAGTATCTATCTACCCTAAAATTGTGTGAATTTTGCCAAATTTTTTTATGATTTTATTTTATAGGCCATTTTATTAGCTTTATAAAAATAAATACCAAGTGTTTTATTTTCTATTCACTAGAACAAAAACTGCAAGTGTTTTAGTAAAAGCAGATGCCATAAATTTACATAAAATGTCAAACTTTAAAGTACGTTTTACTCGAAATGTGTTTTTTTTTTCGAAAAGTTCAAACAAAAACAGCGATTGCTCAAAAAGTTTTTAAAATAATTTGCTGAAATTTTGTGTGTATGTTCTGTATAACAGTAGAAGTGTTTTAACCTTCATATTTATCAATCGTTGTTTTATTACAAAACTTAAAGTTCTTACGTGAATATAATCACTGTTTTTTTAAGCAACTTCATATAATACCTAAGATAAAGTGCTCTAATTTTTGTAAAAATTAAAATATCTCTTATCCTGAAAGTTATTTCAAAAAGGAATATCAAAGTAATACATCAAAATTTAAAAATTGAGAATTTGTTCATTTGCTATTTGTACAGAGCGGGCCCCTCTTATGCCCTTATTTGTTAATTTTTACCCATATTTTCCCATTTTGGTAGTAATAGTTTATTTTTTTTTCTTCTTAATTTTAGCCTTTTTTTCTTAAAATGTACTAAATAAATCTAAAAATAAACCACAAAAAAATCCCCATATCTCCATTAAAAAAAAAGTTGTTGCAAGTAGTCGGGTACCTTAACAGGGTGTATACTAGCCTTAATGCCTCCCAGCCAGCATGGTGGATATGACCCTCGATTTTTAATCGAGTGGGTTCGGGTACGAATCCCGAGTAAGGCATGGTTGTATTTTCTTCGGGAAAAAAGAAGTCGGACTTTCGCCTGTAATGGATTTCCGTCTCGAAAGGAAAGCAGCCCACCTCTTCTTATTACATGCTGGGATGATCATCATCATCTGTAGTAAATGTCTATATTCTTCTATTTGTATTGTATGTTTCTATTCTTTCACACTTGTGTTTCATATGTAGCCAGGATAAAAACACACATCAACGACTAGCCTTAATGTTCAAATATTGATTCATTTATAATTCGGGGTGTTACAATGCAGGTAAAATTTTATGAATTGTGTATGTGAAGTAATTAAGTGTATAATATCCTAGTGGATATTTTAAATATATATATATATAATTTTTTTGGAACTTATAATTGGATTCGAATGAAGTTAAGAATGTAGGTTATATAGGTGGATCATCCTCTACATAGTTTTGTAAAAATAGTGAATTTATTTCATAAAGAAAAAAAATTCTTTTATTTCAGAAATAAATTTTCTTCGTTAATTAAGTTTATATATTAATTCATTAACATTATAATTTAATTCCCTTTGAGATATTAAGAATAATACCAATTTTACTTAATTTCTATAGGATTCACGGAATTTTTTGAGTGTTTCATTTTTTGACGACTATATATTTCTGTTTTTGTGCAATCTTAAAGAAGTAAGAGTTGAAAAAACTAATTCCGATTCCTTTTATTTACCATTTTATTTTTAAAGTATAATCTATATATGGCTATCTATCTCCTTTGCAACTTAAAATAAAGTATGTAAAGTTTAAAATTATTTTAAAACATATTTCTGGTATTAATTTTTTGTTTTAGCACATGAGATTTAGTAGAATAGTTTTAATGAAAATTTTAGGTTTGTGTTTACAGGCTTACTTTCCTATTTTTGAATATGTAGAGATTACTTCAAGATATTAAGCAAACAAAACATATTTTCGGCTTAAGATATGAAAATTAATGATATCTGTTTCTGACCTAGAAAACCAAAATCATTTAAAAACATTTAAAAATAAGTGCTTTTCTAGTGCATTTAAACTAGTTTATTTTGAAGATAATGACAAGGAGATATAGTTTTTTAATCATCCATTATAACCACTTAAAATTGAGATTTCTCTTATCATATTGTGTTATCAGATAGAATATCAATCTTTCAGGCTTACATATTTATAAAGACACACGGTTTTAGACAAAACATTCTTTGATTTTTTAACTGTAAACAAGATTCTTGAACTAGAATCGACTTTACTGTACAAGCAATTCTAATGTCAAAATTTGCATTACCGATCATTTTTTAGTTCAGATGTAAGTAAATATTTATTATTTTAGAAAGTATTAATAGTGTTTTTGAATATCAAATATTATACATTTAAAACATGTATTTTAAAACTAAATTAGAAACAATTTCTTATTGTGTACACCGTGTATAAGCCGATAATTTTTAAAACTTTTCTAAAGATAAAATAAGGGATTGGCTTGATGTATTTGATAATCTCAGGAAAAAAGTTATTTAGAAAAAATGGTATTTTTCTTTCAACATTTTTCTTTAGCCATGCCCAAACGATTTAAACTTTTGGACTTTTTGGGTGTTTTGAATAGTTTTTATTATAAGAGAAAAAAGTCAAATAAATTCTTAAAATTTAGTATCTGAATTCAAGTTACTGAATAATTTATAAGATTCACATTCCCTCATTGGAATGTCTGAATGCATATAATAATCATGCAGCGAGTTTTTCCTCCAAGTAATGAAACATTGGTCCACGATCACATTCAGTATAGGGATTTTCTCTTCTCGCTTATTTCTCCAAAAATAGTTTTTTTTTTTCAATTCAGCTTAATGCGGGTTAAAATTTTGGGTAAAAATTTGAAGACAAAACGCACTCCTGGCTTATACATAAATTGGCTTATATTTGGAAAATACCGTAACTAGGCAAATTTCATTTTCATTAATATTGCATTTTATTCATGTCATAGAACACAAATGTTAATGCCTGCAGATTACTAAAAAATTGAAGAATTGAAGGCTTGTAGTTTACTTCAAATTCTTCATTATGTGTAATTGAGATTGAACATATGAATGTAAAACGATTATAATTTATTTTTAAAACCACCGACTTCTTTTTCTTAAATCTATAGGTATAAAAACATTTAGCTTAATATTCCTTTTTGTGTATGTTTTTCAACTTTAAAACGCATAAACAATTATTTTTTTCCTCTTTGGTATTGCAGACTAAATATGGCATGTCACCAATCTACAACGGGCTCCCCAATTCCAATAGTTACGGAGGCTATACAAACGGGGGCTACAACAGTCCAGTGGGAACTATCAATGAACTCAGTGATCTGTTTAATGATCTCAGTTTTGATTGCAACAAACCCACCAAACGACCTCCACCCAGCTACTTGTGCCACCTCTGCTTCAAGAAAGGACACTACATAAAAGACTGTCCACAGGTATAATTCCTTTAATCCTTATTTGGTTAAAAAAATTAACATATTACTAGATTGTTTGTAAGCTAACAAAAGTAATTGATAATTGTTTAATTATTCGTAAAAACTAATTATTAAAAATGAAGAGTGAAGAAAATAAATCATTTAATAAGACTAATATGTTACCTTTAATGTTAACTATTGTACCAGAGAATTTTTTTGAGAATGCTTTTCTCGAATTTATGTATGAGCAGTGTGAAAATATATATATATATATATATATATATATATATATATATTCATTTTAACTATTCATTTATGTGAATGTTTCCTATCATAATATTTAATAGATTAATTTATGAGAAAAACCGTGTAACAAAACTTGATGCTTTTAGATTTAGAATCTTGTTTTCAGATTTCATAATTTTTAATTAAAATTGATTAAAGGAATATATGGTGACTGAAGCATATTTTTAAAAAAAAGGGGAGTTGAAAACCTCTCTCTATACTGACAATGTTAAATTGGCTGTTTTCGATGTACCTTTTCTTCAATTCTGTTATATGTACAGGCTTGAAATTTTTTTATACATTTAAAGCACACCTTTCTCATTATACTGAAATAAAATTTTAGCTAATTTTGAATTTTTTAATAATTTATGTAATATTTTATCAAAATTTTGTGAAATTTGACCCATTTTTCACATAAAAAATTTGTACAAAATAAATTTTTGGGTTCTTTACAAAAAGCTCATTTTAGTATATATTAGCCATCATTAAAAATATATCATAAGAAATTTACATACCTGTGAACAGTAGTTTCTCAGAAAAGGTATATCGAACATCAAAATATTTATATTTTGAGATAAATTGATTTTAATGTATACAGTGTGTGGCTTCTAATTGGCTAGTAAATGAAAAAATAAAAGGCTCAATTTACATTAAAAGGTACATGTTTTGGTTTATATCAGACGTTCAACTTTTAAGTAAAAACGAAGTACTTTGTTTACATTTTTCACAACATTCAAATGGGCGTGGCCCAGTTTCAACGATTATTTAAAAATAGGTTTTAAGGGCTTCTAATTACCCTAGAGGCTAAAGTAAGGTGTTTTTAGAAAGGTTAAAATCTATAGAATTTAAAAATATTAAAATCTCAAATTGTCAAAAAATAAATTTTTAGCTTTCCAACTGCTCTTAATTAGATATGTTAGTAAAAATTTAAATTAAATGTTGGTAGAAAATTCAATTAAAATAAATTTTATTGCTATTTTAAAAAAATTTACTAATATTTAATTATCAATGCTATTGTACTAATTTGATATCAATATGCTATTAGTTTTTGAGGTGATTTAAAATCGTGCCAAATAGATCTTCAGTGGCCAATCTAATGGTATCGTAATGTAACGTTATCGTCCCACAATTTGGCATATTATTGTAACTATTTTGGCAAAAATTTCTGAAGTGTTCTAATATTAAATTAGCTCTAGTGT
Source organism: Trichonephila inaurata madagascariensis (assembly GCA_019973955.1). NCBI lineage: Eukaryota > Metazoa > Arthropoda > Arachnida > Araneae > Nephilidae > Trichonephila > Trichonephila inaurata. The sequence goes on from BMAV01025547.1 coordinate 862,476, forward strand.
TACAAACAAAATTTACAAATGATTTGTTACTAAGCAACTAAAAAAACACAAAAATCTTTTAAGGAAATTTTTAATTTAATTGCATTAATAAAAAAATAGGAAAAATTGAATTGATAGAAGGAGTTTAAATGCATTCTAAAAATTCGAATATCCGTATATTTATAAAGTATATATAAATTATAAACTAAATTAGTTAGCTGAGGGAAAATTAAACCAAGAGTATTATGTATAATTTTAACATTTTATAATGTAAATACTTGAAATCTCAGCATTTCATTTCACTTAATAAGCATTTGAAATTTACTTTCAAATGTGTCATTTTTACTAATAATTGCTTATGAAAAAATGAACTATTAATAATAGCAGCAAATTTTATATAATTTGTTTAGTTAAAATATATATTATCTCGGGATACATAATATTCATACAATTTACATGATATTCATAAAATACCATTTTTATTGCAATCTAATTAATAGAAGGTGTATCGGGCTCAATTCATATGACGTCATAGTCACATGATAACTGCAACAAGTGTTTCCAGCCAATCAGCTGATAAATTCATGTGATGCCCTATTCACATGATAAATGTAATTTCGTGGCTTCGACCGATCAGTTCATGCACTTCGCTGTTGTCAAATTTGACTTCTCGCGGTAACGTGCTTTTAAATAGAACGTATTTGTCAACAATAGTACATCACATAGGTAAATAAAATGCGCTTGATTTAAAAGTACACGTATAATATTAGATTTTTTTTTAATCTTAAAAGGCTTTTTGAAGAATCTTAGTATTTCAACATCTATACCTAATTATCAAATTTGAAATTTATCTAAATTTTGCAACGAGTATAAGTGAAATGTTAATTTTGAATTCAATGGAGAACACGTGATTGTTTTTATCACGTGACCGTCAAGAATTTAATCCGTTAAATATGATATAAAAATGATACAAATATTATAACAGTTAATTTTTTTATTTAATTTTTGTAGCAATATCTTCTTATTTTATCTTTAAAGTCATTTACCTGTCAATAAACTCACTAAAAGTTGATAAGATTAAAACTTTTTAACTGAAGCAAAATTCAGGATACGGTTTTAGTGCTTAAAACTGAGCTACGTAAATACCCGATTGAGTTACGACTTAACTTGACTCTGAGCCAGAAACGACAGAAAGATTTTTTTAGAAAGATTAAATCCGTATTTCCATTCATCTTTTTTACTTCCTTCAAATCCACCCGGGATCTTTTCCTTTATGATGAAGAAGCAGAATTTTGAAGTTTTCTTCTCAAACAACACATTTCGCGAGCTTGAAAAACACGTACTCGAAAAAGATGTATATATTTAGCTGAGGATGTTGTCGCTTTTCCTTGGAGATGGAATGCATGGCATTTTACTTTCTTTAGACTTGATAAATAGACCTTCTGTGATCGCTTTTTTATTCAGAGTAAATACTCGTAAGCAGATCAGATCACTTATTGTGATAAAGTTTTAATTGGAAGCACACGAACAATAAGTTGGTAGTTTGTAATAAACCAGAAGACTGAAAGTAAAAGAAGTATTTGTAACACTCCAAGACAGTGTTATTTGATGTGATAAAGTGTATGTTCCTTTAAAAAAGAAAAGATAAAGCACAATTTCTCTAGAAGCATTAAACGGAAGATCAAAGGTATCAAACATAAGAAAGAGTTTTTTTTCTTTCTAATTTTAAAAGAATTCTGACGCTGTGGATGCGATGAATTCCTAATTCTTAATCGGGTATAAACACTCTCGTTACAAAGTATAAATCTCTCTTAGTAAATAGAATTCTTTTAGAATAGTTTTGGGTAATTATGCTTTAATCAATAGATGAAAAGAAGTCTTTTTGGGTTTAATTGAAAATCTAGTTAAATTCTTTCGAAAAACTTTAAAAAAATCTTTTTTTTTTCTAAAAAAATATTTGGAATTTGATTAAAACTAAGCAAAAAGACAAGAAAGAAAGTAGTTTTTATTTGATTTCTTTCGATATAAACATTTTTTCAGGCCACTTACACGTATTATATTTTTAATAAAAGCTATTTCTTAAAAATAATAAAATATAACAAAATAAGCCTTTGATAAAGAAATTGCTTTATAATTTATATAAAGTAATGAATAGCTTCACAAAGTTGATTATATGTTTATAAATTTAGCTTTTCATAAAATTTAAAGCAAAAAAGCGAACTTAGATGGAGATACATAGTACGAACGTACAAGAAAAAAAATAATACAACCCATCCTCCACAGTTATTGACATGGAATTATCTTCAAAACTCAGCTTTTGAGAAAAAAATACTTCAGATGATGTTCAGATTTAAAATAACATGTCTCGCAATTATCAAAAACATTGTTTTATACAATTAAAAAAATAATTGAAAACATGTAAAATAAGATAATGCATAAAATGATAGCTTAAAAAACAATTTCTTTGAAAGGCCCATTATAAATATTTTAAAAGTTTATTTTTGGGAGAAAAATAATACAGTAAAACCTGTTATTGTGTGGTAAATAAGGACCGCATAAAAAGAAACCGCACAAAAAATTTGCGAAAATTTCATATAACTAACAAATTTGTCGACGTACTGCAAAAAATTTTTTTGTGCTCTGGAGATTAAACGCATAAAAAAAGTCGCACTTAGAAAATATGTTAGTTATTTACGAAATATATGAGGAAGTACTTCAAAGCAAAATAAGTAATTAAGTTCCACATGGAAACATTTAAAAAACATTTAATTTCTAATTGTATACTTGGATAAGTTTTCACAAAATATTCATACATAATTCACTGCTACTCGTCTTATTTGAAAGCGCGCATCTTCTTGTGATAAATTAGTTCAAAATCGCTTTCGTCACTTGAAGATACTATTTCAATTGATTTATTTTTTAACACCATAAAGTAAGTGAAAAGTTTTTGTGACTACGGTCTGTTGGTCAGTTGCTTGTGAACGTTACGATAGCCAGATATGAATGAACGAAGCTCTTTTGGGAAATTCAAACTTTGTTCGGAATTGGTATCTATTTTAAGAAAATGTTTTTCCGATTTGTTTTACAGCTGGATCTTTGCTCTTTATCCACTCTCAAAGAATCCGGTTCTTCTTGTCTGTCATCATAATCTATCAAATTATTGATAATGTCACTGTCATTGACAGTTTCGTGTTCAATCAAGTGCGTGCTGCTTGTGCGTTGAGAGAAAGCAATTAAACGTGCATTGTCGAGAGACTGTTTATAATCAATGAACAGAACGTCTTGAAGTGTATGTATGTGCATTGATAGAAAACATTGCAGAACCTCCAAAGGCATTGAAATTCAAATACCGCACAAAAAAAGATTGCACAAAAAAATCGTACAAAAATAAAATCAAAATCACACAAAAATAAAATCGCATAAAGAAGGACCTACTGTATTTTAAAACAAAATCGCTTATTAGATAAATAAAACATTAGGGGATATTGTTGTACATATTACCACTATTAATAGTTTTAAATTTATTATTTTGGAAAGCTGTTAAAAATTCTTCAAAAAGAATTAACCACGAAATAAGTAATTCAAAATGGTCTCGTGTCGTAGATATTGTNTCTATCTCAATTATCCTAAATAATCCTGTTATCTAATTACTTATATCTAATATTACCTTTTTCAGTTCTGGTCCCTTGACCTAGAGAATATAATCTATAACCTTATATATGAAGATTCTTGATCCGCAATACAGCTAATTCTTGACTGCTTATTCTTGGTCCGCAAGATTTCACACTAAGCTTTGTCACGCTATTGATCAGAATGATTCCACACTACAACCTCTGAGCCTGCTACGCTATGTTATGCTATATTATGCTATCTCTAGGTTTGCCACGCTATCCTTTTATAGTATAACTCATTTACATATTCGATCCGTTTCTCTTCTTGGTATTGGGTTGGAAAGGTTTTGCCATTAATCGTGGCCGTCAAAGAACATAGGAGTCATGTTAATCAGAAAGACGCGAGAGACGTCACAATGTTCTGTTCATCTCAAATAGAGATTTATTTTTCGTATTCTCCTCAAGAAGAGAGCTATAAATACTTTTTTTTAAATAAGGTATCCAACTACGTTCGGAATCGTGATTTTGCACAAAAGAGTATAAATGGATAATATTTATGATATTTAGTGTCACTTATATTAGAAAATGTGTATAAAATTGTTTTAAGAATAGTATTACAAAAAAAAATTATTTAAGTACAACATTTTGACAAAAAATGAACATAGAATGACCCATTTTCAAAATATTCTCCTTTTGTGAAAAATGCTTCTATTATAATAATATTTTGCCTGTATATAGCTCAGACCTCTGTACAGAGGCTCAACTAGAATTTTTGAAACATATAACTTAGAAGTGGGTTTATCCATGTTTTACGACAACAGAGGGGAGAAATTTTAAGAAAAAAACGCCTATAATTATTTTAATGGGTTGTAACTCTTAAAATAATGTTAATTTTAAAAAAAAAAAAAAGAACTGTTCAGACTCTTTGGAGAAGTTTTTACTTTATATAAGCAAAATATTATTGTAATAGAAGCATTTTTTATAAAAGGAGAGCATTTTGAAAAAAGATTATTCTAAGTTAATTTTTTGCCAAAATATTGTATTTAAATATTTTGTTTTTGTCAAAATGTCCTTAAAACCATTTTATACATGTATTTTAATCTAAGTGACACTAAATATCATGAAAATTATCCATTCATGCGCTTTTTTTAAAGTCATGGTTCCGAACATAGTCGGATACCTTAAGAACTATATTATTTTAAATATTAACTCTTTTAAGTCTCTCGCATCAATGCTGTACACGTTTCTTATTTATTTTTTTTTTACTATTATCGAATAGAATTCACGGAATTCTAAAAAGTAATTTATTATATGGACTAAAATTATACATCTTAGAATTAAAAAAGCAAATATTAAAAATAACATATAAATTAATTTATTTTATTACATAAGTAAGGAAGCATATATAATTATAAATTTAAAATTTTTATAAAAGTACCCTGCTTGAGTAACATGTTTGAATAAATTGTTTTATGTTAACATGGAACATTTTCTATGTATTAAAAATAACTTTTAAAATTATCTTGTATCTATTTTTTTCTCTTTTAAAAATAAAGAAAAATCAAATCTGTTGAGATTTTATTTAATGTTTTTTTAAAAAAATATTCCACTTGGAACTATCATGTAATTCTCTCCCATGCTTTCTATCTAAAAATTAGTTGCATGATTTTGTTTCCGTAGAAACCTTTGAGTAAAAAATAGTTTTAACATCTTAATGATAAAAGTTTTATATTTTCCTTTGTTTTAAAAGTGAAATATGTGTCGTAAATTATAAAAAAATATTACTTTATATAGTGATAAAGTCAAGTTCCTTCTATGAAAGAATTCTATTAAGAACTAATTCCCTAATTTGATGTATAATTAAAAAGTTACGCCATTTTATTTAAACACTATTTAAATTATCTAGAACGAGATAGATTAATTGTGTTTCTTCAAACATAGAAGACTGTACTATGTTATCAAATTAAGTAATTTTATTGAAAATCTGAGATATAAAATACACGAGAGTAACTTAGATTTCCAAATACATGAAAGAAAAACGAGGAAAATTAAGCACGCTGTAACTGATTTGATGCAATATCAATGAAATATTACTAAAAAAATAAGGCAAAGATTTCTTTTCTGTTTATAGTTCTAAGACGAATCGCTAAATTTTAACTTATTAAACAATGGATAGTGAAATGAAACTAAACAATTGATAGTAAAAATTCTCACCGAGACATGTTTATTTAATTTTTAAGAAAAAAAAAAAATTGGAATTTAAATAAATAGGCCTATTTACATAATTTGAATCAAAAATAAGATTTATTGGCACAATTCGTGTTCTCTTTTGAAATTTACAATGAGAATTAACAATTATATATGATAAAACTTAGTTATATATATTTTTTTATTATTGTAAATAGATGTATTTTTTAAATACACTCTATACATAAAATTTATAATTTCAAATATAAATTCTTAAAACATTTTAAGGAAAGCAAATTTCAGACTTAACATATTTAATAGCAAAATTTTTTGAACATACTTAAAAATTCCACAGAATCCGTGTTCCTTGTATTCATTTCTTTTTGTTTTAAATTGCATCACAAAAGCATGGAACATATTATTTGGATTGAAATTTTTCATAGTTAACGCTCAAAAGTTTCAAAAACTAGTTCCATTTGAAATGCCAGAAGAGTGTTTTTCAAAATTAAACTAAAATTATTTTTCGAATTTGCTTTGCATTATGTCAAACTCAAATTGATAGCAAAAAGTTTATGAGTAATTGCAAAAATTGAATTCCTTGCCAAATTTTTTTTTAAAAAATTGGAACTATTTCTCACTGGTTAGTTTTAATACTTATTTCTTACTTGAAACGAAACTGTTTATTTTTTTAACCAAGAAACTCTAGAATCTGAACTGAATTTTGTGTCTATAGTATATACGCCTACGTTTGAAAAATATTTAAACCAGCAAACGATTTCTTGGCAGCGTTTTCCAAGCTTACAGTTACATTGGCATCCTCTCTTAATTCATTGAGAATTGGAAGTTTTTAAAAATATGAAATTACCTCTCTACTCATTTCTTTTTGCTTTTTTTTTTTTTTTTTTTTTTTTTTTTTTTTTTACAGATTTTAACTATACCAACTGTATTTGGAGAATTTTTAAAAGTTTGTAAAATTTAATAAATGATTCACACCACAAAGGCAGCGATTTTCAACTTCGAATTATATTGGCAAGACACGACAATTTTTTGTTTTAAAATGAGTACAGCTGTTGTCACCTACACTCGAGTGGTAGGTTTATCAACACACAGTTCCTTCCCTTTTCTTTTAAAAATATTTAATTCAGAATCAGCATCTTTTCAGTTACGAAGAACTTTTTGATATACATCGACTGCCATCTAGTGGATATTCTAGAAATTAATATTGTCGCAATAATTTTCAGCACTGATAAACCGAAGTAGACATATTCATCTCTTGATACTGATACGGAGGGAAATTATAAAATTAGCTAAGACTTAAGGTAATTTTATTTTATTTTGCTTACGTTTAACAAAATTAAAAGCATTTTTTTTTTTGCATTACTGCCTGATTTAAAATAAACCGTAATTTAGAATTCCTATTATGAAATTTTCAAGCGAACATTTCATAATAAGAATGAGGAAATTTTAAGAATGATGAACAAAACCTAATATGTATTATTTTATTTGCAATTGTCCTAAGCAGAAGTTTGTGACAAAAATTCACTGAATATGATGAAATATTCATAAGTTTTTAGTTTGTATATTTTTAAAGGAATGCAGGATCATAAAAATACTGTGTTTAATGCATATATAAAATACGGCAATTTGGAGCTTTCTTCACAAGACTAAATTTTTAATCTTTTTCCTTAAGTAAAGGAAACCGCAACAATTGCCTATTCCAGGCTTTTCTTTTTTTGCGTTAGAATATAATTTAATTATTTTTTTTGCGAATTAATTCTTAAAAATGGACTCTCGATTTCTAAATGCTTAAAATATTACTTAATAATAACTTAATAATAGAAGATGACTAAAAATTATCGAGCTCGAGAGGTAAGAATATCAATTATTCATGCTTTATTCTGATCATATTGTACTCACTTTATTTGCAGCGATAAATTAATCGTCACTACAGACAACAAAACAACAACAACCAAATATTATTAAACAATAAAGATACCATGAAATTATGATTTATTTTATTCATTAAAAAGTTTTTCTTATAATTCGTAAGATCTGGAAGAGCAGCAAACGCATAATGCGCTTTAAAGAAACGAAACTAAAGGCGAAAACTTGTTTCTTGTAGAAAAGTGAATATAATTTTTTTCTGCATGCATGTGTTATGCGAATGTTTGTAAGCAATGAGAACGTTTAGTCCTCTGCTTACAGGATTGTCTGTTGTGTGCGCAGGCCAGACCCAAGGGCGAAGGGCTCACCCCGTACCAGGGCAAGAAAAGATGCTTTGGAGAATATAAGTGCCCCAAATGCAAGAGGAAATGGATGAGCGGAAATAGCTGGGCAAACATGGGTCAAGAGTGCATCAAGTGCCACATCAATGTTTACCCACATAAGCAGGTACGTCTCTTTCTTTTTCAGTTTCTTACATACTGATATCAGTTTGAAGTAATGGGCAAATGCTTGACTGCAACGAGTGAATTTATTTACATTATATAACATTTTATACTAACATTCATGTTTTTCATAACGATTTTATGCTATTTTAATGTTGATTCATGTAAAAATTTAGTGTGAAATAATCTAAAAATATTTTATTTGTAGCTGGTAAACAGTTAAAAACATTTAGAATTACTTCTCATAGATCTTACTAATTAAATTTTGCAATTTTCCTTATTGATAGAGAACACTAACTTTAGAATGATTAATAGAAAAAAAATCACGATTGAATAATCAAGTTTGAGATCACATGCAACATAACAAGCAAACCAAAAAATGTTTATGAGCAAAGTTTTTATTTTTCTTTTTGTATCAGTTAATTCCGTTTATCATGAAATGAATCTTTGATGATTAAAATAATAGTTGCGTTAAAATTCTCTTAAAACTATTAAGTTTTCCAGCTAGAAAAGAAAATTAAAGTATTTGATGTCAGAAAAACTGACATTTATTCACAGAAAAACATACAAATTATTTTCTGTCAATCTAAATAACAGACATATTTATCTGTTGCGTATGTCCTCAAATTAATACGTATATATGTTTGAGGTAATTCGGACTTGCTTTAGGCATTTTAGTATTCAAACATTTTTGGTTTTCATGCAGTTGTGGTAGGGATGTGGAGGCTTTTAGATATGAAATATCCATATTTTACAGAAAACAGGCAGACAACCTAAGCGAACAGATAAGACAGTCCCCAAAACATTCTTTTTTCCCTCCCGATATCTTGTCTATTTATACTCATGGTCAACTAGAAACTATTAAAATCATATGATCTGCGGTAAAAGCTTTTCTGATTGTCCATATAAACGAGTGATGCAAGATTGCATCATCCTCATTTAAAACCCCTGAGGTTTTAGTTTTGGGGAGATAAAGTTATGGCTATTTCCCGAAAGTAAACAAGAAATTGATTACCACTCAAAATTTTAGAGCAGGGTTCGGTAACCTTGTAGCTGTGGTGTGCCACATCAATCTATCAATATGATTCAGGGTGATACAAAATAGGAAATATTTCAGTTAATTGGATTCCTGCGACAATACATGCATATTTAAAGAATAGAGATCAATAATATAGATTTAGAGTTTTAATATATATTAATTATGCATTATTTAAATATATTTACTTACATCCGATTATACGTCCTTAACATATTCACCACATATGAAAGATTTGCCTTTGGAAGCTACAAAATGCAAATTACAAAACTAATTTGGTCACTTTGAGTTTGACTCCAATTAGTTGACAAAGATATTTCTTATATCCAGTAACAGCTGTTTTTATAATACCATTTCTTACCGACATTCTTTAATGCGGACTATGACGCGCGTGCCATAGGATGACGATCCCTGTTTTAGAAAGCTCAAAGCAATTACAAATTAAAATTCTTCAAGAGAAAATTTACGTGAATGTGACGTATTCAAATAAGAAAGTGAAAATGGATTAGTAAATAAATAAAAATTATATTTGTGTGCAATTAAGCTCATTATACTTTTTGTTGATAATCATTTAATTAAAATAATTGAAATTGTAAAATAAATTTCCTGGATTCCCTTTGTTTATATTTTATTCGTTTAAAACAGAATATAAGTTTTTTTTCAACATATCACTGTAAAGAATACATTATTTACCATATATTATTTAATTTAAAAATATTAATGATTGTACCAAATAATTTTCTTTTCATGGTGAATAATTCTGGATAAAATGATACATCAACGTGATTGCATTACCAATCTCTTTTTATTTACACAATTGCATTCGGATTCATTTGCTGATAATTAGAGACGAATCTGCCGTTGGTCTATAACAGGAATGGCGAACCATTGGCACGCGGCACAATATTTTGGACACGCCACCGATTAAAACGATCAACCGTGATTGATTCTTCTGTCGAGGAATTTTCAGTGAGATTTTCTCAGTTCAAAGAATTATCAGAAACGCTCAAGTTTATTATGTACCCTGATGTGGCATCATTTGAAAAACTGAACTTGCCACAATTCGACGTTGGAAATTGATGAATTTGAAATGCAACTTATTGATTTCTAGTCTAGTTCAATATGGATTCAAAAATTTATTGAAACAAGGAGAAAGTTAGAATTGATTGAAACAGAAAGATTAACAAGCAATATGCCAGTAATTAAATTTTGGAAACATTAAATTCGATTCCAGATACGTTTTAACTGTTTTAAGAAGCAGGCTCATGCTATTTTAACCATATTTTCATCGACCTATGCCTACGAGTCATTATTTTCAGAGATGAATAATATTAAAGAATCGCTTAGAAATCATTTGGCAGATGACTACAATTCAGCATGCGTTCTGCTAAAAGTAACATCGTACCCATTTCTATTATAATTTATTTGTCATCTAAACTTCAACAGCAGAAATCCCAATAATGTTACTTTATATAATTTGAATTACACGTTTAACTAAAACCCATTTATTACTATAAAATACAAAATGTATTTTTCTGTAGTAAATAAGGAGTTTTGTATTGTTAGTATTTGGTTTTATTATTGTCCCAAAATAATTACAAGTCAAAATTATTTGATAGCGCGTGTGTACCTCATTTAGCATTTTTTTTAAAAAAAATGGCACTTTGATTCATAAAGGTTCGCCACCCCTGGTCTATAACAAGGTTCGGCAATCTATGGCACGTGGTACAATTCTCTGTGGCACTCTGCACTTCTCTACAAATTTGTCAATGTTTGAGTGGATGGAAGTTGGTAAATTTATAATGGACTTTTTTTATTTGACGAACATCTTCAAAATTATGGACATTTACGGAATTACGAAAAAATTTGAAAGATAACTCTTAAGATAAATTTAAGCTATTTTGTAAATTACTGAATGCCATTGCTGGAGAGATTTAATTGTTTGAAGAGAGAAATTCCATGTAGTCTGCTTTCAACTTTTCGTTTTACATATCTAAGTAAAAAAATCTTACCTCATATGAAAAAGATTTCCAGCCCGCAAAGAAATTGTTTAACAACTGAAAGCTCAGAATCGTGTCAGATTGAAAGTCACTAATTATATCCCTGATTTTGCGATATGAAAAAGTAGAGCGGTAATTTAACTGTAATGAAGGGAAATATACTTATATTTATCTTTTATATTTCTTATTTTAATAAATATGTTTAAAAATACGTAATGCACACATGTACAATTTTAATCTTTGTTGAAGAAATAGTTATATTTTGGGCTGTATATTTATATGTTAAGAAATATCTTTAAAAATGATGCATAATTAATATACAATAAATCTATAAATATCTATATTGTTGATCTCTATTATCTGACTCTGCATACATTATCGTGAGAATTGAATTGTTTAAAAAATATTCTATGTGGCCCACATTGTCGTAACTAGTCCTAAGGGGGTCTTGAATCAACATTCTTTGGGGGAGTCGTTTTTAAGAAAATAAATAAATAATCGCATTGATAGAACTTATTTGTAAGTGTCCAAATATTACTGTTGAAGCCCCTGTAGAGCGGGTGCCCTGTATCAATGATATAGTGGTAGTTACGCCCCTGGTGGTACACCTAATCCTATTGGTAGACAGGTTTGGCATGCAACAACTAAAACATTGCCGACCCTTGGTCTATAACAACTGTACCATTGTTTCGCTGTACAACATACTATTTTAAGAATAATTTTTATTAATAATTTATAATAAAAGTAAGTTAAACGCATTCCCATTAATATTCATCAAAAGTGGTTTATTTATTTTTTGATACATAACTACCTTAGAGAAAATAACATTTACTAAATTTACTATAATATGAATAACATTTATTTATTTTTATAAAAAAAATTTCCACATGTTTATTTTAATTCATAAATTGTGATGATTCTAATTGTAGAGACCTTTGGAAAAACCAGATGGATTGGATGTTTCGGATCAGAGCAAAGAACATCCTCAACATTTGTGCGAGAAATGTAAAACAGTCGGTTACTATTGCAGACGCGTGCAGTGAATGATTTTGTGAATTTTCTTAGATTAGATGTTTCCTTTTATTTATCCGTCTGCCATTTGTTTAACTCCCTGGAATGGACAAAAAATATTTTTTTTTACTTGAATTTGAATGCAACTTTTCTACAGATGAGAAAATAATGTATATTTAAGCATCTATACATTTAAAAGCATCTGTTGAGCTCCTTTGTTTATGAAGCAGTTAGTTAAAAGGGGGAAGTGTGAGAGAGAAAGAGTTATACAGCTTTTTTAAACTGAAGCATGGTTGATTCTAGTCAAACTATATAGCCTAGTCTTATTTTTAGCGGAAATATTTACTCGAAAGGGCAAATTCAGTGTTACCTATTATGTATTTTTTTTGTAAAATTGTAATTTTGAAGGGTATATTTTAGTGAAAGTTAAAAAAAAAGGTTTTTAATACATATTTTTATATACTCAAGAGCTTCATTTTTATGTTGCTAAGACATAATTGTTTTAAAAATAGCAAACTATTCAGTTTCAGTTATTTTATGTCACCTAAATAATTTATTTCGAGAAATGGTTTATGTCGTTTGTGTCATAAGATCATATTGAGAAACAATACTCGTGTGTTATGCAAGATGTGATCAAAATGTTTCAAAGTAATTTCCTTTTTTCCCCTAGATGTTAAAACATTTTTTAAATTTATAGTGCTTAAGATTTTTTTCAATTTTAAATTAATAACAAAAATATTATTGTGTTCATATTGGAATATATTGGGATTATATAAGACGCAATATATTGAAAAAAAAAAGTAATTATAATTCTTGATAGACACTAAGAATTTTCAGCTTTTTAAGAGGACAGGAAAAACAACAGAACTGGAACAACTACAGGAAATCTCTAGTTGACATGGGTGTTTTTTTTGAAAAATTATTTTCTTATAACGAAAATATTTAGATTTAGTTTCAATATTGTCTATCTGTTGTCTATATAAAATACATAATTTTTTTTGCTGTTTCCTCACTTTTTGAGTAAAAAAAAATTTTTCCCCCATAATTATAAATTTTTATTAGAGAAGGGAACTTTCAATGCAAATCTAGACTTGACTGAATTATTTTTTCATCATGCAATGTAGACTAAGTTTTTATTAAAAAACAATTTTTAAAATAGATGCGAAGTATTTTTTATGCTGTAATTGACTTTGATTTTATGTTTATTTTTCCATTACACATATAAATAATCTTTTATGGATAAAGAATTTAAGATAGTAGCTGTTTTTCTTTATTAAATAGCATTTAAAGAAATATTGCAAGCATAAATAAGCTTTAACATTACTTGAGTAATATTGGGTAAGCTCAATGTGTAGCGTAAACAAACAGGCCTAAATTGATAGATGCAAGCTTATTCAATTTTGAATTTTCCTTCTTGTTATCTATTTTTATATTCTAGTATCTGTTTTTATTTATCGTCAGTATACAGTTGAAATATTTAATAAAATTATACATAATTAAGAAAAAAGCAAGAATTAAAAATTCTTATATATATATAAAGTATTAAGTATTTTATTGTTCTTTAGGCTTTTTTAAAATAAATTTGTGAGATATTTTGAAATGGTTATATTATTTAATTATAGTTAAACAAGAGTAATTTAATCAGAACTTAAAAAAAAAATCGAAGTAACTCTTTTGACATTTGGATGAACTATCAAATTTTTTTTTCAAGGAGATTTGGTAACAGCACATAAAAAATTTGTCCATTTCTGTTAAATAATGCTTTAAACGGAAAGCAATTTCAAGAAGCCGAGAAAAATAATAGCGGAGATGTTGGAAGCGAGTGCTTACACATTTCCAAGAGCTGTTCATAAAACAGTGCTCAGAATTCGAGAAAGCATTATTGAGTCCTGCTAACGTGGATTTCGACAACGAAAAATTTAATTTTATACATAAAAAAATACTTTAAGAGTGCTTCTTTAGTTTTAAATATTAGAAATACAACTCTTTTTGATCACATCCTGTATTATGACTCAATTTCTTATATTCATATTCATAATGCGTAAATTATCTTTGTGCTTAGATTTTATTTATGAAATAATAAGAAATGAACTACGATTTGTATAATTTGTTTTTATTTGTATTGCAGTTTGTATTAAATAAAAAAAAAATTGAACTTTTTTAACGTTAAATATTTTAATGGGTGTTTAGGTCTCTTGGCAGTATAATTTTGCTTGCAATTGGTATAATATTTATGTCGATTATATATATATTAAGAAATTTAATAGCATATATTATGTATATGGCGTTTTTACAGTATTAGAGAATATTTTTTGTGTATATTGTTGAAGCTTCACTAAAAAAAGAAATTTTCATTTTTCTACATTTGAATACTTTATATGTTATTTTTACGTAGAAATTATTATATTATGAATTAGAAATTAGTTTTTATTTTAAATTACTGAAAAATGCTAGAGAAGAACCTGCAGGATATGAAAAATATCGACCAAAATAACAGATATGTGTTAGATGTAGAATGTGTGCCTTTGTATTAACTTGTGCCTTGAAATTTTTACTAAACTCTCTTTTACATTTTGACTTTCTATTTTTTAAGTATTTCTTTGTTTTGAAGTTTCTTTAAAACATTTTTTTATGATATTTACTCCTACTTGAATGTGTTTTAGAGCGTACTTGTGTATTATAAGGTAGTTAAGTTTTATCTTGATATAGAATAGAGTGTGCGTTTTTTTTTCTTCTTTTTTTTCATTCAGAAAAATGTTTTTCACATGTTAGAATATCAGGTACAATATATTGTTGAGAGTTTTCTTTAAGAAAATAATGTTTCTAAGTTTCATCATTATGTGATTTATGACTTTTGGGTATTGTTGTTGCTATATCACTGTAATTTTTGGTTTCTATTCTAATTGTTATCTGAAAAGAATATTGAATTGCTACTGAAATGTATATATATATATATATAAGGTTTTGTTTTACAATTTGCAGGATTACTTTTGTATATTATGGATCTATATTCGAAGAAATTACACTTTCTTATACCACGCTTATTGTGGATATAGACCTGAGATTGATGTTCACATAATTTATCAATATTATTTATTATGTTTATAATTGTTTTTAACTACAGAGTTGTTGATTTTTATCTCTGCTTCATACATGAAAAATAAAACTTATCAGATTCCTTACTGTTTGGATTTTTCATTACGATTCTAAGAGTAAAAAAGTACTACAAAAATATAGTCTTCACTCTGAAATGTTTTTAATATAGACACAGACAAATATTAATTTAAATGAGTTCAATAATATTTTCTTTGAAGAATTATCTATTTAGGAGATGTAAGAAGTTCAATCAGTTGCATGACAATTAATCAAAAAAGCACATCATCTTTAAAATGTTCAATATTTCATTTGAGAAACTTATTCCAAGGTGTTTATAAAATATATTGATCAAGTTTTTGTATTAATACATCAGCTTTTGAAAAGTTTTATGTTTATATGCTTTTTAGTTCCCTTAAAATATTCTTTCAACCAAGATAATTTTTGCATTAATTATCGCACATCGAAATGTTAATGGTTGTATATTTACGCATCCTGTATGAAATTGGCGATTAATTAGTATATCCTGCTTGATATATTATTTATTTATGTCGCATTCATAAAGGAAACCCGAAAGATATTAGCGGTGAACCTCAGAATTTTGAATCACGATCACGTGACGAGGATGACACCTAAGCCGGAAGCCTCTCTCAAATAAGATACTCGTGAAATTTTTCCTTCCATTAACAAAATTGTAACTTCTTTCATACAAAAAAACAAAGTTGAATATCCCTGCCCCCCCCCTCAATTTTAAAACAATTTATTGTCAAAAGGGAAAAAAAAAGTACTTACGTATTATCGCAACCTCTTGGCAACATTATATGAAATGAAGCACATGACTGCCAATTCAGCACATACAATACATGCAAAATAAGGGTTACTAACTTGGCGAGGTATCTTGAACGTTGGCGATTGTTGCCATAATACGTTAAGTACTAGAAAAATAACTAAGCTTTTTTTAGATAATCATATTATTACGTTTTATTCCATCCACCGATTTTGTCAAATTAAAAGATGCAGAAGATGCCACGATATACAGCCAATTGCGGAACACGTTGGAACACAGTAATAATAACGCTGACTGCATTTGGCGACATTTTTTTTTAAAATGGGCGATGTATTTTCGTTTAGCGAAATTTCAAGAAGGTGTAATACGTAAGTTACTAAAAAATAAGATTTAAAAAAAAAGTATTGGAATACATACAAAAGAGTTTTCTGAAAAAAAAAAAGCATCAACATACATCAATTTAAATCTTCCATAAACTGGTAATAGACTTTGAACTATAGCTTTGAGCAAAAGAGAAATAAATTATCATAAAAAACTAAAAATTAAATTACGATTTTCGAAAGAATAAAATATATGCTAGTGAATGAAACCCATTCATTTAATTCAAATATGTTTTTTTCCACTTCGTATAATTCTTTTAATGCTAAAATTAAACAGAAGTGTGCCTTTTCAGCTAAAGAAAATGCTAAAATTGGAAGACCTAGTGATAATATGGCGAGCATCCAAATACAACTAAAGCAATGAGAAAACGTCCGCAACCCAGAGAGAAATTATTAGTAAGGAGGTAGGTGTCAAAAGCGGAAAATTAATATATCCTCAGCAATGTTTGCCAGAACCTTAATGTCTTTTTGATGAAGAAAAGCAATACTTCAAAGAGATAAGCAGTTTTTACAGAAATTTTGGCAACAGTTTATGTCGAGATATTAAATCTAATCAAGTATTTTAAATATTTTATCTTGCTTAAAACATTGGTTTTTCCAGCACTTCAAAGCATTCATAAAAATATATAATTGGACAGATTTATTGTAATTGAATAATTTTTTTTATACTGGAAAGCAAGTCGAGGAAAAGCATGTCATAATTTAAAAACATGTTTTTATGTTTGTTTTAATATTTAAAGTTTCTTAGTGAACTGCTTCAATTCTATTTCGGGAATATATAATAATGGGAAAGGATTTAGCTGTTAGCAGTTCTGTTTAAAGTAAAACTTGATTAAAAATGCTGTCAAATGCCTCTGCAAGAGAAAAAAAAGTAATGTGGCAAAAGTTTTTGTTGTTAAGCAAAACATTTCGAGCTCCGACTTCTGAATATATTTATATTTAAATAATTCAGATCTTAATTCAATTACAATAAAATAGAACAAATTTTAATATTCTTACAAATTATTTAAATGTCTTTTAAATTATTTAAGTGCCTTCAAAACTCATTACTTTCACAAATTGATACGTTTTAAAGAAACGAGCAATTTATTTCAAGTCAGTTTAATTTCAGCTTTTGAGCATATTTTATGCAAACTTGTTAAAACATATGATTCCACAATATTAGCTAAGAAGAGTTTATTTTATTCTGTCTCTAAATTATTAGACATTTTTGAAAGCTAATTATACTTTATTATACGTATATAAAAAAAATTCAATCTCTATTATAATTTCAGAAGAACGTTTTTCTCAAAATAGAGCTCATTATAGGAATATTTTTAAAAGTAGCCCCTAAATATTTAAAATTATCAGTTTATTTAATGAAATACTGTAGAACTCATCCTTATTCTTTATGTATGGAGTTCCAAAAAGTTTTTTCACAGAAAAAAAAATCACCAACCTCATTTTTTTTTATATGCTTGGAAAATTACTGTGAAACGTTTTTACTTGATATTCTATTACTAACTCGCGCGCGCGCGGTACGGTTATAATTTTTTTTAATAGATTAATAGTTTTTCTTTAAAAATTAAAGTTAAAACAAAATAAAAATAATGGTGTTATAAATTATAAAATTAAAATTCTCTAAAAGCTTTAATACATAACTTGAGATTCCTCATGACTTCATGAAATTTAGATCTTTGCTAGCGAATTTTTAAATATTCCTTAACTTGTATTTTAAAAATGCTTATCTTGTTGTGGCTCACATCATCTTCATTTTTTAGTTATATAATTTTACAAAACACATCAAAATTAAGCTTCACCATTTTATTAGTATAAAATAATTCCATTGAAATATTCTAAGCGATCACATCCCTTAATCTATTGTTTTCTAGCCTTGTTATTCGACTTTGCAAACACCTATTACAATATAAAATAATTAAATAACTCCATACTTCACTTAGACGCGTTAATTGACATTATCCATCTCTTTCTAATAATACAATGTTGACATCAATACAACACAATGGGCAATAACAATTAGAATCAATTTGGCACGAGCCTGCACGTTGTTGAACGTGCCTGATTCGAGAGACACTCATCACCAGGGAATGTTACGTGCATTTTTCCGTACCCAACGTGGGGGGAAATTACCCCTTGTTTCTCTCGCGAGGTGCCAAGAGACTGCGATTCAATAATAAAATCCTCCTCGTGTCGTCGGCCTCTTGGAGAGGGGTTGCCAAATATGGTTCACCGGGGAGGTGGGCTATTTTTAGAACCTCTGTTACCTTCTAATGCACTCGTTCGACAATTTTTTTTATATATATTTTTTGTCTGTGGCTGGACAAAACTCTAAGCAAGAGGAACTGAAAGGTTTCCAACATTGAGTAGCAAAGTGAAAGACTGGTGCCGCTGTTTTCCATTTATGAAAACAAGGAATTGTTCTACTCTGTGAGTGTACTCGGGAGTAAGAGTTAAGAAATGTTCCAAAGAAAAAGTCGAAAAGCATGGAAAGAAAGATTGGGGGGAAAAAAAACTAAGTTTTTACAACAGTCGAACACCCGTATAACGAACCTCTATTTTACGAATTTCACTATTTTGCAAACTTTTTCCTGGAACCAAGAACATTTTACTATTTTATTTGTAAAATAATCTCCTAATAGTGACGTGAATTTCCTATTAAACGAACTTTTTCCCTGAGATTTAAATCCCCCTCCTTTTTTTTTTTTTTTTTTAAAAAAAAAATAATATTTCAGGGCATTTTTCAAAATATTCTTTCTTTTAGCACATTTTATGATGGTCAATGACATTGAATTCGTTTTATCAGGCGTCTAACTCACCTAAAGCAATGAATTGGCAATTATTTTTCAAACAAAAAACTCTAAAACTAACAGATTTGACCGGTAATTAAATTTGAGAATGCATGTGGCAGTGCATGCTCAAAATTACTGGTTATAAAATAATGTAGGTTTAAAATTACTTGTCGGCTTAAAATTAGAAAATTCATTAGTTTTAGTATAAAATTATTTTTTAAAATTTTATGATGTACAATGTTTTTTTCTTTTTTTTTTTTCGTTTTCCTTCCAGATTTCTTTCTGATGGGTAAGATATATAAAATAAAGAACCAATTTAAAAAAAAAATGTGAACAATTATCTTTTTATTAGTAAATAGTTTTTATGAATTTAAAATTTGTTTTATGTCATTTTTAAAGTACTTTAAAAGATCAATTTCTATTTAAGGAATTTTTCATGTAACGAACTTTTTTTCGGAACTTAGCAACTTCGTTAAATGGAGGTCCGACTATATATATATATAAGCACACAAATACATATACATAGTAATATAATTGTTGTATGTAATTAAAATATTCAATTGTTACAAATATTATATTCTGCAGCTGCTGTGAAAGAAATCTCTCTCTAAAATTCAAAATCCCATCTTGGTTCGAAACGATTATGTTTCGATAATTATTCATAAAATTGTATTAGCATAAATATAAAAATATAATAAAAATTTAGATTAAATATTTTGTGATATTATCGTAGAAATAAGTAAAAGTTTACACAACCAATGCTTCAATTTTTTTTCCCGGCGGGGGGGGGCGAATTTAGTCAATAATTATAACCAGTTTTTTTAGTTTTTCAAGTAAATTCGATATCTATGTTATTCAAGTTTTAAATAATATATTATCAAGTTATAATAAGCTATAAAGTTAATTTTTTAATATGATTTACTACATAGAAATATGAAATTAGACAGTTCTTACATGTATGTAACTTAACTGGATTAAAGTAAGTTTTAATAAATTTTAAGTTGCCATCACAATTAATGATTAATTTTTTCGTATTGAATCAAAGTTATCACCATAATTGGATTTGATAAAAAACAATAACCAAAATAATAAAAAATTCGTTTTCTTTTACATCTTTTAAAAAATGTCTCATATCTTTTCAAAAAAATAGTTTTGAGAAAATGTCCTTAATAAATGTTACACAATTTTTGAACTCTTTTTTTTTTTTTTTTTTTAACGTGTGAAATAACATACTTGAAAAGTTTGGAGCTCTTTATATACCAGATAGTCTTGATTATATTTCGTTTTACAAAATGTGGATTTGATTACATTTTAATAGAAGATCTTTATTTCATTTCGTCTTGTGTCATTACATGTTGTGTTACAATTTAAAAATAATATAAAATATCTCAAAAATTCCCTGAAGAGATTAAAATATTTATCATTTATATATTGACAATAAATACTATATGAAAATGTGAATATTTTTATTGTTTAAAATTGCTATTTACAAATAAACTATGCATATAATTTATTTACAAATAAGTTAAATCATTGCACAAGAATCACTATAATGATGTATATATTCTAGCGTTTGATTAGAGAAGAAAAAGAATTATAATTATACATACATATTTATCAGCAAAAATGGAATGAAATAGACAGAGGAAATTGAACCTAAACATATGAAGGCTTAATAATTGCGCTATGTAAAACTATGTTTTGCTTCACTCATATTTGAAAACATTTGATGAATCAAATGTTTTTGATTTTGATTAATGTTGCTGTTTAGAGTAGCACAGAACTCGTGGTGATGAATTCAGTAATTCTGAATTCCAGTCGAGTGATGAGGTGGCAGGTTACTTGCCATCTTTTTTCTTATCTTCAACACCACGCACATGCAAATTTGGGTTAGTTATTTCGTGACGCCACACGTTGAGGTAATACGAGGGCAATTAGTGACGGACCATACAACTTTGAACCATGGTCAAGCAACGAGGTTAACTCCTAAACGTGAATCACCCTTTTCATACCACACCAATGCATGGGCCGACCACAATGGGGGCCTCGTCTCTTTCCCGATTCAGCCTTATGAAGATCATAATTTAAATAATTTCAAAGGTCAAATGTGTTATTTTCAGTCGTATTCTCCGAAAAACTGGGAATTTCGGACGATATGTTCACCAGCTATATGTGATGACCGTCGTCCACGTACAGGCCTAGGCCTATCACCCTACTCCATCTACTTAATTAGTCAAAAGGCGGCAGTTGGTCAAACTGGTATGTCCGATTGTGAATCATGCACGTTTATTTGTTTTGGGTTATTGTTTGTACGAGTATTTGACAACATATGCTATGTGCCGTTTACTTTTAAGGGTCATAGGTGGGGCCTACATTTGTGTAGGGACCTAGGGCCTACTCTTGAATAGGGGCCGAGGGCTTCGAGAAGTCTTAAGATGTCTCTGTATCAATGTTGAGACACAATGTGTACGTGGAATCTCTCCAACTCTTTAACTTGCATCCACTACTCTTTTTTCAACGAGCCTTTAGTGGCATCAGAACTCGAACACGACTCAGCAAGAAAAACACTAGCCATTAACGTGGTCATGATAACTAAGCTACCTCAATTTCTTGAGGACTTTGTAAATTAATTTTTCTTAACTTTCTGCCAACTTCCTTATTTTTGTATTTTTAGCGGCATCAGGGCTCGTACCCTCTGTTGAACATCTAACTAGTGATCATTATGATTCTATTACTGCATCCACACACTGTATAAACTTACAGTAAAAATCAAGTTCAAGACATGCATATGGTTTTTGATATATCATTTAAATTAATTATGTAAAAGTGTGAAAGCATTTGATTACTTCTGACAGGCATAACGTTAGCTGAGGAAACAAATATACTATATTTTTCGGATTTATTCATCCATTTCTGTGACTTAGGAAGCATAATAATATTTGATTCTTTATAATTGTATAACTCTTTATAACTATTTATAACATAGCTCTTTTTATTTGAATAAATGCTTCTTTTTTAATTTCATACTATACTACTTCATCATTCTGAATCCTTGACATAGCCAACCGACAAAAAGTCCTATTTACATTCAGTTTGCTAGGAAACTCAAAATGCTGAGAAATAAGCGAGATAGTTATTTTTTAAATAAAATAATTTGTTAATATTTTTAAATGCTTCTTGATTACTATTAAAATATTTTGTGTTTAATAATTAAGGGTAATATGGCTAACTTTTTGTTGTTGATTATTTTTCTGCAATTCTTGAGAGAACAAAGAATTGCAGCCATTTAAAATTTGAATAAAGAAACATATAAAAAGCAACAAAATATAAACAATTATAAATTATATAATTTTTAGTTAATTTTCTCTTATTTCTCTCATCCATAAACTAGCATATTTACAAAAATTCTTAATAATACATATATACTAAAGTTATATATCAAAATTTAAGTATATTTTAAATATATTATCATCCATATCTATACGAAACAATCACATAATATGACTAGAAGTAAAACAAAAACACATATTCATGACACAGTTGTACATCATAAATATTGTAATCTTCACACACATGGAACAAGTAATGTAAAATATTCTCAGTACATCTGATTTTCTTTCAGAAAATCAAGTACTTTTTCGTTAACATTTGTTTTCTCTTGAAGATTTTCGAATCTCTTATTTACCAAGAGAAAAGAAAACATCATGATGTACAATCTCCATTTATTCTTAATAGACTTTTCCATCTTTTAAGAATGTAGTTGAAGTAATTTTGTTTTCAAATCGTTAGGAATATATTGTTAGAAGAATCATCTGAAACAAAGAAAAGATAACATCAATGTGTATATGTTGATTTAGTATATTTATAACTCTTTCTATAATTTCAGTTATGAGAAGAAGTGGAGTTGATTTTGAAAACATTTATCAATTTGATGAAAACATTTATCGTATTTTTTAAAAATAGTTTAAAGTTATCCTAATGATCATCTAAATAATTTTTCTCAGTAACTTTATATTGTAACGGGCTCTCTTTGCATCCTTCTACTAAACCTCAAGGGGAATTACTTTTAACAAATTGTTGTATTTGAGGACCTCCGCAGCATATGCAAAGTAGAGCTACTATTTAAAGTTAAGCGAACCGAGAGAGTTCGGGTAGGAAAAAAGCAATCAAATGTGCTTATGAATATTTGAATGATATTTGTGGGAGTTGTACTTGAACTGTCAGCATATCTAACAAGGGGAGGGTACGACTAAGGAAGTTCATTTGGGGACGAGACTTTGTGTAATAGTAGTACTCCTACAGGGTGTTCAAACCTTAATGTAATTCCGCCGAATGGCCAGTCAATTCAGAGAAAATAGCCTTCGAAATTCCTTAGTTTTTATACAATTAAGTTTTAATTAGCGACAGTGATGCAGTGACATAGGTAGTAGAGAGACTGTTTACCACATGGCCGGCCAAGGTTCGAGTCGCGCGATCGTTTTTTGTTTGTTTTGTTTTATTTTTTAAATTCCTTTAATTATTTTTACAATTAAATAAATTTATTTAAAAAAGACTTATTAAAGAATTTTAAATAATTGTAAAATAATTAAATTAATAATATATAATATAAGATAGAAATTATTTTTATTATATTAATTATAAAATAATTTTTTATAAATAATTATACTAATATATTTTATATATTATTATAATATTGTATACATTATTTTATGCATAATATATTGTATTTCATATTATAAAACTGTTTGTAACTAATTTTTATATAAAATGTCATTTAATATTTATTATAATATATTTGTATATAATAAATATTATTTTTTAATAATTATATTTATAAAATATAATATAAATATTTATATAATTACAGCAGTTATTTTACTTTTTAAAATACAAAATAATTATCTAAAATATCATTTAATATTTAATAAATCTTTTTAAATTAAATTTATTATTACGACCTCGTGGTAAATAGGCACTCTACTACCTATACTACTGCATCTCTGACTCTAACTAAAACTTAATTGTATAAATGCTAAGCATGAAATTCGAAGGCTATTTTCTCTGAATTGACTGGCCATTTGGTGGAGTTACATTGAGGGTTGAACACCCTAAAGGAGTACTACTATTACACAAACTCTCGTCTTCAAACGAATGAATCTCGTAACATTCAATTGCCAGAACCTTCAGATATCTATCTGAAATATTTGTATTAGGAACAGACAGGCTGCTTAAAAATTGTAAATGGAACGATTTTATTTAAAAAGCTCTTGGATCTTAAATACTATCTTTGGTGACGTATGAAAAGTTATGTACCGATAATATGAAGTTTTGGTAACTATCGATATTTGCTTTTTCGATTCCTCAATTCTAGAGACAAAACTTATAAACTGCTTTCATTTGACATGACTTAAGGTCCATTCATCTCTTTCCCTACAACCAATACTTAAGTTAGAATTCTTCTGAACCATAAGTTTTTCTTTTGATTTCTTTTGTCATGTGTTACAATTTTAATTTGATACGAGTGTCTGTTACGTGTGTGAGAATATGAATTTCTGTAAAGCTTTAGAAAGTTTTTTTTCTTTAAAAAGTAGCTGCTTTTAACATACGAGAGAAGTATAAATCTAAAGGTCATCGGTACATGTCAATAACAACATTCCCTTATATGCCTCTACCTCTTATTCACTTATACTTGGTACACATATTTTGCGAATGTTGAAACAATGTTTCTTATTGCTTTCAAATTGTTTTAAAGAAGAAAAAGCTTTACCTCTTCTAATGTCATTCCATTTTCTTTCATCTTCTTTTCAACTGTAGTAAATCTCTCTACAAAAATAAAATATGTTTTAATGTAAAGTTTAGGGAAAGATCTAATTTTTCGCATATTTTTTATAGTTGCAATTTTTCATAAGAAACAAATGTTTAATTGTCCTACTTTTGTGTACAAAAAACACTATGTTATGTTATTGCTTAAGATACCACTCTTTAGTAACAAAAATCAATGAATAACACTTCTGAGTCATTTTAGGAGAAAATTGAAATCACTGAGATGCTCCTAATTTTTCTTTTTTTTCATGTGAAAAATATATTTGTAGAGATTTTGCCTTCATTAATGCAATGCATTATTCATTCCAGAAAATATGAATAGTTCTCATTGATAATTTTATAAGCAAATGTAAAACTTTTTAATGTAATGCTTTCAATTACACAATACAGGGTGAACGGGCTTAAAGTATTCATAAGTATTGGCTTATTATTACGAAACTACCCATCAGAATGTAATAAACTGTTCATCCATGGATTGAAAAACTCTCCGAGATTTTTCGGGTCTAGTCCACTCAGTCGCACGTGCGCGCATTATTCTGCAATCGCAGACAATAAATTTTTTACACTGACTTCATTAGTAAACATGGGGACGTGAAAGTAAAAGATGGAATGCGTGCTTCGGTTAACGGAATTTAAATCAGGCAAGCGTGTACAGCGACATGTTCGAACAGAATGGATTGTCGTTACTGTCTTGCCTAATAGATTTATCAGGACTCCTACAAAATGAATCAAGCACACGATAAAAAGTGGCTTCTATCACGAAAACTTAAGGATACTTGGCAGTTTGAGATACCAAAGTTCCTGTCTCCTTTAAAGTTCTTTCCCATTAGTGGATAGATTTTGATGTCAGAGGTCGACATTCCATTCATTCTGTTCGAACACGTTGCTGTACACGCATGACTGATTTAAATTCCGTTAATTAAGTACGCACTGCACCCTTTACTGTTGCGTCAACATCTTTACTAATGAAATCAGTGTAAAGAGTTTACCGTATGCAATTGCCGAATAATGCGCGCACGTGCGGCCGATCGGACTAGACCAAAAAATCTCGGAGAGTTTTTCAATCCATGGATGAACAGTTTATTACATTCTGAATGGGTACTTCCGTAATAATAAGCCATTCCTTTTGGATACTTTTAGCCCGGACACCCTGTATATTCTCTGACATTTTGAAATTAATATTTTCTTAAAAGAAATGCGACTTACCGTGAGCCAAGTATAATTTGACTAGTGCCAACAAATATGCTTCCGAAGACAAAGAGCTGCTTTTTGTAAAACGGAGAACAGCGCATTCCAAAACCTTATTACTTACAGTAACACCTACAAAAAAGAAAAGAAAAAAAATATGCATAACAAATAAATATGACCGATAATTTTATATGCTTCACTCATATTGATTACAAACAAAATTGGATTGGTTTAATCATATCGCTCAAAAATAATTTTATCACCACACATTCTGATGCTACAATGTCTGATCTTGTAACAATAGAAAATATTCAAAGATTAAATATTTTTAAGAGAAATTAAAAAATATTATATTATCAAACACTATGTTAATTTATGAAAATACACACTAATAAAACTTTTCGATTGAATTCTTTTCTAAAAATATTTGTTTAAATAAATGAGAATAAAAAGAAAATTAAACGTTACAATATTTAACTAATCATAGTTCAGAATGATTAAGCTTTATGTTGCACAAATTAAGGCATACTTTTTTGTATAATCATAAAATTAAAAATTGAACTTTTTGAAAAAAAAATGTAACTCACAAACGATTTTCAACTCAAAACAGAGAAACTCAAAACTGTATTTGAAAAGCACTTACAGAAATATTTTCACATTTTTTTATTTCAGTAAATGTTTTATAAACATTAAATTTCGAATTTTACTCAATTTTTCCTTTTTTTGTTTTCCGTTTTTGTAAGTAAAACCCCTTTTAACTTATTTACTTGAAGAATATTAATAGAGTATATATATTTAAATTTAAACTCACTACTTCGAACTTTGAGTACTTTCTTAGAACTGGAAACATTTAATATTTTCTTTATAAATGTAAGGATTATTTAGTAAATAAGGAAGTAAAGAAGTAAGAATCAGATTCTTATAATCTTAATTGTAAAACGCTTTTAACAGATAATCGTTTGGATGAAATGCTATAAGCAATACTCAATAAAACAAAACAAAAAAATCCTGGAATTTTGTATAAAATATAAATTTTATGAAAATATAATTTATCCTTACTGTACTCAAGTTTCTTAAATATGTGAATTATATAATAGCATATATTACATAATTATGTATATAATATTTATATGTACATAATTATACATATGTGATATAGTTATATTTCTAAGAAAATTATATTATGGTTAAAAATTTATTTTATATACCTGCATCCCAAAGGAGATTTCGAAAATTGAAACTACTTGTTTTGCCGCGATTATTAGGATCCTGTTTAGCATACGCCGTCTAAAAAAAGAATAAAAGTCATAATATATAAGTTTACATATTTCATTGAACTTACCAAATTTTCAGTTTTAAAGTATTTCCAAAATTGTGCTCATACGTAAGAAAGTATTTCAAATTTTCTTACGACTGGGTTTAATTATTAAAATGAGATTAATTATAAAAGCGAAATTAAACAACAATCGAAAGAATATTAAATTAAAATGTATTGAAATATTTCTTTAAGTGAATGAAATATTGTTTATTACTATAAAAATTATTTCTACATACCTATAATTACACAATAAATTTAAGAAAACATCTTATTATTCATTCTATTATAGTAAAATAATTATCATGAGATTAAGAATAAATATTTATTATAATGAAGTTCAATAGTTTTTACACACACTTCCCTATTACCAAAACTTTAATTCTAAGCTATTAATGGGATGACTTTTTAGCAATTAAGGTATCCGACTACTTTCGGAACCGTGATTTTAAAAAGCGCATAAATGGATAATTTTCGTGATATTTAGTGTCACAGATTAGAATACGTGTATAAAATTGTTTTAAGGACATTTTGACAAAGCACAAATTATTTAAATACATTATTTTGGCAAAAAATTAACTTAGAATAACCTTTATATAAAATGTTCTCCTTTCATAAAAAACGCTTCTAAAATAATAATATTTTGTATGTGTGTGTGCTTATATAAAGTAAAAATATCTCCAGAGAGTCTGAATTTTTTTTTTTTGAAAAATTCACATTATTTTCAGAGTTACAACCAATTGAAACAATTATCGGCTTTTTTTTCTTAAAATTTCTCCACTCTGTTGTTGTAAAACATGGATAAACACACTTTTAAGTAAAATATTTCAAAAATTCTAGTTAAGCCTCTGTACAGAGGTCTGAGCTATATACAGGTAAAATATTATAATAGAAGCATTTTTCTCAAAAGAAGAACATTTTGAAAATGTGTCATTCTATGTTCATTTTTTGTTAAAATATTGTACTTAAATAATTTTTTATTGTAATACTATTCTTAAAACAAGTTTATATACATTTTTTAATCTAAGTGACACTAAATATCATAATTATTATCCATGTATACCTTAAGTAATTAAATTTCAAGACAAAATAATAATCGCAATTTTACTACAATGCTGTACTATGGAAACGACTATAAAGTTAAGTTATTTTAACCAGTGACCTTTGAAAACAATGGAGAAATTTAACTTTACAATAAATTTTGTCCATTTATAAAAATTTTCGGATCATTTAGGTTCACATTATATTCTGAAATTTTTTTTGATGATAGAATATCAAGTAAATTTACTTTAAATAATTTCGCCAGTAGCAGATTGTTCATAGATCAGTACTACAATTGATCGTACGTTTTAGAATGCATATAGCTTAAACATTAATATTAGCTAATTTCTTATAAGGTATGCATTACATAACTAAAACACGAACAAAAGCTGTTCAAATGAATGACTCTCTACAGTTGTAAGGAAAAAAATCCCTGTGAGAAATAATAAAAGATGTAGGATTAAACTCATTAATAATTATCATAAATATTATTATAATTATTTGGTTAAAATGGAGTATTATGAATATTAGGAAATATTTTCAAATTAACTCAGTAGTTTTTTTTCAATTCCTAATGTTAGTTCACAATCTCCCTTTATATATCTTGTTCAAATTTTCATTTTAAAGCTTTAAATAAATTATACATCTACTTTTGTTAAGAAGGAAGATTTCTTTGTTCCGTAAATAGTAGAGGGAGTACCAAGTTTTTAACCATCAATAAATTGGCTCTTCGAAATTAAAAGGCTTTTTTGGAAAAGAAAAAAAAGTTTCAACGTAACTTATCCATTTGATTAAATAACAAAATTAATATGAAGGAGTAAGAATTTTAAATTGTGTTTTTAAGTTTGCACTGTTTAAAAATACAAATTTATCAGCAAGATATGAATTGTGTTCAATTATTTTATCATGTGTATAGAAACTTAGAGCAACACATATTTCGAATAACATTTTCTTCCTTGTTTGCATGTTGCATGCATGTTGTTTGCAAATATAACACAGATTAGCTCTTAATCACTTTCAACTGGTTCTAAAATACTTGATTTTATTATTATATTTGAACGGCTTACAGGAATAATGCAATACCATGAAAGAGGGAAGATGCACACACCAAATTTGCACGAAAGGTAAAATATGCTGAGATATGCAAATAATTAGATGTAGGCTCAATCAAACGACATTGGAGGGGAAAAAAAGTCTCTACAGATGGAAAGCCTTCAGAGGGTTTATTATTCAGTTAATAATGTCAGTTAATTATTCAGTTATTAATGCTGATTGGTTGTGAGAAGATCGTGTTATACGTAGTACAAGAAAAAGGAACGGCTACCAGCACTCTGTTATTTTATTTGAGTTTCTAACTTTGGATCCAGAAGTTAGTAAAATCAATAATTTTTATTTTTAAAGATGTTTTGCATCATCATTTGACATATTCTAAGTTCTATATATTTAAAGATGAAACTACTGAAAAAGGCATGCGTCCAAAGTCAAAGTATAAAAATTAAATTTGGAGGAAATTTACAATGCATATTGTCCAAGGAAAGATTTAATTCATTTTAAACGTAACATGTGCTTTCTTTTTTCAGTTCCTACTATTAGCTCACAATCTCTATATATTTGTCATGATCAAATTTTCAATCGTTAATTAAATACATTTTTTAAAGCGCTCAATTGTGCTGAAATTTTATATATACGATTATTTTGGATGACAATACGGTAATTTAATTCTAATTAATACAAATTTATTGATTAAAACTAATTATTCAAAGAATTACAGATACAGCTACCTTGGCATCATTTTTATCGACTTAGCGACACTTTTGGTGACTTGTGTCAAAACTTGAAAAGACTTTTTTCTCACATTTTAAAGCGCTCATTTGAGTTGAAATTTTCTATACACGATTGTTATGGGTGACAATACAAAACTTTAATTATAATTAATTGATTGAAACTAATTATTTAAAGAATTACAGATACAGTCACATAGGCTTCATTTTTAGCGGCTTGGATCAAAACTTTAAAAGATTTTTTTTCCTCTTGTTTTAAAGCATTCAGTTGAACTGAAATTTTATATACACGATTGTTTTGGTTGACAATACGATACTTAAATGATAAATAATAAAAATTAATTGCCACTTAATATTGGGATTCTGTCATATTCATATACATATTTATATTAATTGCAATTATTTGATAAAAAGTAACTAAAATAAAGTTGTTCTTTGTTGTCCTAAGTAGGAATTGACTTACACATTTTTTTTAATAATACTTGTTTACTTCAGTCCAAGATTTTTCATGTCTTTGTACATAGAAATATATTGTTGTTGTAAAGAAATTGGAAAAATGTGGGAAGAATCATTAAATCTAAAACTTTATCTAAAATTTTATCGAGTAGTAAATATTGTTTTTGTAAGACTGAGTTTGAATGAAAATTAAAAAAATATATATATGTCTTTATTTCCAAAAATTGAAAATCAGAAATTGTTTGTGTATGCCTTTTTTATTATAAAATTGATTATTCTCAATTATTTCATACCTTCAATCAATTCATTTTTTTTTTCTTCCACATAATGATTCTAAAATTCTACTTTTTGTAAGCATTAGGCAAAACTTTTCAAAATATTCTGCGAGTGTGAAGTTTTTATGTTTATATACTTCGGGAAAGAAACTACTTTGAACATAGAAAACGTCAGTTCTTAAGTTTTTAAATACATAGTCTTAAATGTGGTCTAGAACAGCGTTTCTCAAACTGTGGGGTGGGCCCCCTAAGGGGGCGTGATAATTCTACGAGGGGGGCGAGAGCATATTGAAAAATAGAATATAAAAGATTATTTAAAAACATTATTAATTTACTGAAAGTAAACAAACAAAATACATCCTGACATGATAAAAAATAAAATAAACATTTGCATTGATATAATATACTTATAAATGTATCAGTACTGCGCAATGTATTTTATAATTAATTTAACAATACTAAGTTAAGAACAAGTTTACTAATTTGCAGTGACCCCATGGGCTCTTCCTATGTAAAATTAACACTTATTCCGATAACTTTTGTACAATTTATAATTAATCCCTTAATTGCCGATTTAAAGTTACACTATTCGCTCCCTAACGCCACCGTTTTCCTCGTAGGCGAGCGTGTTATGTATTGGGGAAAGGAAGAAAAGGAATATATAAGGAAATCCTCTGAAACAGGTAAATCCTTCGTTAACACTGTCAAGGTTCTTTTATTACATTCCGAAAACTTCGGAATAATTTGATGGATAGCAGTGCACAGAAAAGCTTGTACTTCGGAAAGACGTATATGTACGTTGGGGGAAATTAACGCTTTGACTGAGCATATCCGGTGGCACTTAAGAAAAAGTCGTAATTGTAACTTGAGTGTCAAATTATAGTATTATTGAATGCTCAATACATTGTTATTTGTATGGAGGAGGGATGATGAAAATTATGGTTGATTATTGGGAGGCAAATATTGAAAGTTTGCGAATGGTCTAGGAATACAGTTGATTTATACTGAATTTAAGTGCTTTTGCTTAATTATTCTGAGAGGCATTATAAATTAACCATCATATATTAGAATCTATAAATTTTTTTACTGTTAAAATAACATAAAATGTTATTTCTAGAAATATCTATCGTTATTATCAAATTACTAATATAAAAAATTTTTTAAAACATAATTTATTAATTTTCTTTTTGCATTAAACATTAATCAAACATCGGGAATGAGAATAACTAATGAGTTAGTAAAATTAATTAATTAATTACCCATGAATAAAATCAGTTTACCTTTTCATCATTCTAAATTTTAAGAGAAAAATCAGAGCATAAAGTAAACTTTAAGCAGTTTTCATACATTTTACCATGTTTGTTTTTTATGTTATCTTATTTAACAACTGATATATATTCCTGTATGTGAAGAAAGCTCTCTGTTTCAGAAATCTTTGCAAAACATTAATAATGCCAAATTGAAAAAAAACAATACTTTTATTCTTAAAATTGTGTAGATAAAGAAGAAATGTGGAAGCATGCAAATCAATTAATATTTGGTTTCTGAAAAAAATATATTGAAATACCTACCTTCCAGTACTGTAGAGTATAAAGTAATCCAGGTAATTCATTTCTATTTATTTTACCGGTGATCATGGGCTGAAAATTGAGTTAAGTTAAAACATTTACTGGAATTTAAAATATATAATAATGTAACAAATATATCTTTTTGAAAAGAACCTGTTTATATTTATTAAAAATACTTTTTCAAACCAATAAAAGTATATTGTGAATTACTTTATAGTTTTAATTTGATCCCAAAATTTCAAAACCAACTAAGATATTTTTCCTATCTCATTTAATTTCTTTTCCAAAAAATAATTTCATAACTACATTTTTTGTTTTTGTTTTTCTTTTGAATTAGACGATGGTAATCATTTCCTAACGTTCATAAGAAAATAATATTAAAGAGAATACACACGTTTTAAATTAATTTAATAAATAATATAAAAAAGCGGAAAGTCATAGAACATAATAGATTTTTAAATATTCAAATTTATTTCCTTCAAAATCAATGAAATATTCAATTAAATTTCAGTATCCATGAATTCATATGTTTGATAGTCAATTACGTATCACAATATTGCAGTTATTGTAAAATTACGACATATGTTTAATAGTAAATAGTTGTGAAGAACTCTTTTAAAATCATTTTATTTTAATGGACTGTGAACAGTGCCTATTTTTCCATTGGGCGTTTGGGGCTGGCACCCAGGGGCCCGGGTAAGCTGGACTTAACCAGATTTTCTGGTTAAAAATTTCGATTCTCCAGTGCCAGGGGGGCCTGTAGATTTTCTGCGCCCAGGGCCTGAAATGAGCTGAAATCGGCACTGACAGTGAAAGTCAAGATTAGTATTTAGTTAGTCCGTAGAAACAATTGCAAAAATGTTTTACAAAATTTTGATAAAAGTAATTGAAAATAATGTGAAAGAACAAACTTTTTTTTGTTTCTTCTGATTTGTATAAAAATCGTCACTATTGGCTAATTTAGATGTATTTTTTTGTTGCAACCATCCAAAACTGTGCAAATTCTTGACAAATTTTGGCAAGATATTTCAACAAGAGCTTTTCAACTTATTTTTTGTCATTCTCTGTGCTTAGAATAATCCTTAAATTTTTTGTCAAGAATCGAAAACTTTAAAAAGGATACATCTCGAAGCATAATAAGATTTCGGCATAATTCAAGACTGGGCTTTTCACATAAAAGATTGAGAGCTAAAATAAAAAAAAATATGTATATCAAAGTTAATTGGGAATAATTAGTGTTATCAGTAAATACTACTCTACGTAAATTTTAAATATTTTTTACTATGTATAAATGTTAAAATAAAACCATGACACACAACGTGGGAATTTAAATCCAAATGTAAGAATCAGATTTAATTTGCTTTTGATTACACAGGAATCTTCTCTCTTTCTCTATATATAGATATGTGAAACTCTGACGAGGAAAAGAATCAAAGCATATATTCAAAGGAAGAACAATTTCTCTTAAAGCATCCCCTTCCTCCTAAGAAGTTACAATATTTATTTTTTATTATTTTACAAGAGAGTTACTAATAACTGACAACTATTCTTTCTTCTTATTTTAATACCTCGGCGCCCCGCCGGGTGCGGGCATGTAACCTTGGTAATAATATTGACTTAAATAATCTTTTTCAAAAAAGGTTTTTGTAAATTGCTAATAAA
>BMAV01025548.1:0-17140 GCA_019973955.1 Trichonephila inaurata madagascariensis
TGGAAATTATGTTCCGAAAAGATTATCACCCCATTGCCCCGGCTGACTTCTAATTACGCCGTTGCCATTTTCCCACGCATTCGGTGTCATCTTCCGTTCCGACATACGACATTAACGCTGTCGTTTTTGCGTCATGAAAATCCACCGACTTGAACCGGCTTTCGAACCCGCAAACATGGGCGCACAAGGCTAGCGCCAACCAACTACGCCCTTCAACCGGCATAATCATCTGCATATATCTGAGAATAAAATATTTTCTTTTATCCAATCACAAATACTAGGAATTAGTTTTGCTACTTTCATATAGAAGGCCAAACTAACTCAATGAGACTAACTCTGTTCATATAGAAAAGATAACTAACTCAGAAGCTCTTAGTGCCTTGCAAAAGGAAACAGTACGTTCTAATCGAGATAAATGAATTAATCACTGCCTCAAATTTATCTCTTTTAGTTACATCCCTCTTCTAGTGCATCTGGTCAAGAAACAAATGTTCCGTCGAATCAAATGGTGAATTGAACAAACAAGTAGATTCTTCTTGTTTGGGGACATTGTAGCAAAGAGGCTTTTATTTTCCCACGAAAATGAGTAGAAACAAATACGGTTTTTCCTCCATGGGAGTGCTGCGGTAGATGAAAACTGATGTTATGGCTTGATATATATATGTGTGTGTGTTTGCATTGCACATATAACAAAAATACATAATTCACATAAATGTTTCATTTCTTAGAGAATAACTTAGTGAAAAAACTGTTGCTTTATTTATTTTAACCTAAGTAATACGTTTGGTCGCATAGGGAACACAATTCTTTTAAATAACGGAACAAGTGTACATACATCTAAACGAACATCATTCATTAATTGCCGGATAGATTAAAAAAAAAAACTTAATTAACTTTAATCATATGGATGCAAAATTCATTTTAAATCTTTTAATACTTTTTTTATTTCACTGAATTGACTGTTCATTTTTCACACACAATTCCTACTATTAGCTCTCACAATCTCTATATATTTATTTATGTATATACTTATTTATCTGGGTGGAATTTTCAATCGTTAATAAAATACATTTTAAAGAATTCAATTGAGCTGAAATTTTATATACAGGTTTATTTTAGATGACAATACAATAATATAAAAATAATTAATAAAAATTAATAGGTTAAAACTAATTATTTAAAGAATTAAAAATGCACTACAACCCCAAGGTATTATTTTGTGAGACTTAGCGACCCTTTTGGCGACTTGTGTCAAAACGTGAAAAGGTTTTTTTTCTCACGTGTTAAAGTATTCAGTTGAAATGAAATTTATATACACGATTGTTTTGGATGGCAATGCGATACTTTAATGATAACTAATAAAATTAATGACCACTTAATGTTGTGATTCTGTCCTATGTATATACATATTTATATTAATTGTAACTATTTAATAAAAAATAGCTAAAATAAAATTTTTCTTTGTTATCTAAGTAGGAATTGACTTAATTTTTTTTTATATTACTTGTTACGCGTTACACTTAAGTTACTCTTAAAAAGCATTTATAAGGCTTCCAGCGACGGACCCTGTGATTGTGGTTTCAAATGGTATTGATTTTTATTAAGGTATCCGAAGGTAGAAAAGGTATTTCTTAGGTATTAAAGAGACCAGATATTATATTTGAAAAAGGAAGAAATAAAAGTATTGAGGAAAAAGAGAGAAAAAAATATATAAATCTGGCAAATCTTAATTTTTTCTTTTTCTAAATATTTACATTGTCTACTTACAAAGAAGTATTTTTAAAACATTTTTTGAAGGAATGAAATTGTTACGGTAATTTGTGCACTAAAGATTGGATATCTCCTAAACAATCCAATAAAATTCAGTGAAATTTGTAACGAGTATGCAATAAGCCCTTTAAAATGTAATAAATGGCAAGTATCAAGAGAAGTTACATTTAATCTTAATTTATAGTCAATCGGAAAATCATTAATGTCAAATTTTTGAATGCTTATAAAATATTTTTATATTATAATATTTTTATCCCGTGGCTTATGACACTTCAGATAGAATAAGAAGCATGTCCATGAAATTAGTATTACATTATGTGCAACGTATTTTTATTCATTCTGTTTTTCTTAACATTGAAAATTTTACTAAATATTTATAAAAGCTTGGTTTTTTAAAAAAAAAAACCAGAGAGGGGGATGCATGTTATTTATTTATTAATTATGATACTTAAAACATGTTCTTTGAAATAATAAAATTTTTCTGAAAATCAAATTTTGAAATATTGGTCTCCGAACCAAATTGGATGACTTTTTACGCCACACTGTAAAGCATTACGTAGTAGTATTCAAAAATTCGTGGACTGAGTTTATAACTTAAAAAATATTACTAATTAAACTGCTGAAACACGTCATCCTTCGAAATAAGACCCTTGAGTAACGACACACATTTGCCATCGCTTGTAAGGGTCATTGAAATCTAGATGATCTTCTAGAATCCATTTTTAGCCATGCCCTTTAAAGTATCCGAACACTTTGAAAATGACCAAATTCGGTCAAGACAGATTTTTTTTTAATTGAATAGAACTATTTTTTGGTTTTACAAAACATACTTTGTTATATTTCTGGACTACCAGAGGCCAATTTACAATCAATGTTATAAAGTTAGAAAAACCGGAAGTGGGTCTTTGATCTACCAGAAGTAGGCATTTAAATTGCTTAAAATTTATCATGGCGAGTCTGATAATTCAAAATGTTACAAATGTATTTCTAAAAAACTTTTTGAACCTGATATTAATGTTATTTTCCAGCTAATGTACTGAAATATTCCTTATTGTATGAATACTTTTTGAGTTAAGGCTTGTTATATTTAAATAGTGGTCTCATAAAGAATGTCACGTTTCTTATTATATTTATTCAATCAGCTCTAAAATTTTTGAAATTTAATTAAACATTAAAATTTTAGTACATTTCCTAGATAAATGCATCTAATTTGTTTTAGTAATAATCTTACTAATATAAGTTTATTACTTTTTTTCTCTCTAATTGCTTTGAAGTTTTAAAAATGTTGCTAAAATTTCACCTATAATTGTGATTTTTCTAAAATTTAAGTAATTTATTTTAAATATTGTTAGTTAAGTATTAGTATTTATAGCTATTGAGGTCTAGAAAAGCATTTATAATGTTTAAATATGCTATTTTGTTAAAAAAGTAATTTTTAAAAAATTAAGTTTGTTAAAAAATTCCCCAAACCCGTCTTAAATTTTACCTCTGAATTAAAATTGTTATCCGACTACATTCGGAACCGTGATTTTAAAAGCGCATAAATGGATAATTTTCATGATTTTTTAAGGTGCCACTTGGGTTTAGAATACATGTATAACATTTTTTTAAAGGACTTTTTTGAAAAAAAAATAATTATTTAAATAAAAAACAAATATTTTGGCAAAAATTAACTTAGAAAAATTTTTTTTTTCAAAATGTTCTCCTTTTGTGAAAATCTTCTATTATAATAATATTTTGCCTTTATATGGCCCCAGACCTCTCTACAGGGGGGCTCAACTATGTTTTTTGGAAAAATTCCAAATTTTTTTCAGAGTTACAACCATTTTGAAATATTTATCGGTTTTTTTTTCTTAAAATTTCTCCCCTCTGTTGTCAAAACATGGATAAAGCCCATTTTGTTATATTTTTCAAAAATTCTTGTTAAAGCCTCTAAGACGGGTGATTGATTTTGGGGCGGGCAAAATTTATTCTTATAATAAAAGTTTTTTTCCACAAAAGGAGAAATTTTAAAAAAAGTTATTCTAATTTAAATTTTTTTGTAAAAATGTCCTTAAAAAAATTTTTTTAACATGTATTCTAATCTAAGTGATACTAAATATCAAAAAAATTATCCA
This sequence comes from Trichonephila inaurata madagascariensis, assembly GCA_019973955.1. Lineage (NCBI taxonomy): Eukaryota > Metazoa > Arthropoda > Arachnida > Araneae > Nephilidae > Trichonephila > Trichonephila inaurata. Next base: position 3,888 of record BMAV01025548.1, read on the forward strand.
TTTTCCCCTTTTTAAAACCCGGTTGGGGCTAGTGGGTTTACCTTAATTAAACCTCGATGCACTTTTCTTTATCTGCAGTTTGGGGAAATCGATAGACTCTCAAGTGACGTGCGTTCAAGAAATTTTCTAAAGTTTTAGGGAAGGAAGTCAGGGAGTTAAATGGATGTGGCAAAACAGTTGTTTTCATTTTCACCCCGTCGTTTTTGAACCCCTTCTTACGGACCGCCGCAGAAAACTTTTCAATGCTTTCAGAGGTTCGGGAAGTCTGTAGACGTCCAGAACATTCGTCGTCTTTGACACTTCCTCTGCCTTCTCTGAAACGTCGATGCCATTCAAATTCTTGCGTTCATGATAATATATCACTGCCTTCGACATGCTTCGATATTTCCGTAACACTCCTTTCGAAGCCAGCAAAAAAATTGTTATTATTCTTCACTAATCAACAAACGCAATTTCTTTCAATTGCTGGCTACTAAATGCCTCCACTTGAAAATACGACGCCGTAGCAAGCCGCGAACACGTGATTTGGGACGAACGTTTTAAAAAAGGGGAAGAATGCTTTGATACACACAGAAATGTTATCGTAGTCGCTCTACTGGAAACGTTTTTCACGTTACATGCTCAGTCCGAAAACTTTTGAATTCTACCTCGTACAAGATCTATTGGCGACGGACCACTTGTAATTTTGAACCAATTTCAAATGACGAAGACGATACTTAAGATTGTACCCTCCCACTATCCACACTCTTACACTACGCAGACTGGTCTGGTGGCAGGATGGTATTTGAATTATTACATCCTTTTCTAAACTACCACAGGATATTACTGCATTGCGAATAAAAATCAATGATTTAAATATATATATATATATATATATATATATATATATATATATATATATATAATTCTGAGATTGATAATAGTTTAATACTATAAACTTAAATATTTCATAGTTATAGTTATCTTCATATTCCAATTCCAATTAATTTTATTAATAGTTATATGAATAAAGCTATTCAAAATAGTAAGGGTTAAAATTTGAGATTCATAATGGTTTATTACTAAAAATTTAAAAATATTTCATAGTTATAGTTATCTCCATATTCTAATATAAGATAAAATTACTTTTATTTTTTTTTATTCATATTTACACAAGTGTTATTATAGTTATGCTAAAATTGGGCAAATCTTTTTTAAATTTTTTATTTCCATTCCTTTTATATTTTGTTAAATGCTACATTTCAGCCATTCACATGATTTAAATTTTGCATTAGGGCCCAGAATTTGAAATTCTTATTTATAGCACTAGATTTAGCGGGGGCTTTGCTTTTTAAGTGCAATTTTTAGGTAAGTTACCTATATCTTGTAATGGATTTAGATTTTTTCCCCTACCCTTTTATTTTCCCAAGGGGGTTTTTTTGTTTTCCGGTTTTTTTACAAAAAAGGGGAAGGTTTGGGCTTCCAAAAACATTCCACCCCCTTTTTTATGTAAATTATTTTATATATTAGCTGCCCCTAAGTAAACAATTTTTTATAATACTGCAGCACCCATTTCATAATTTTTAATCTCTTTTACTCATATGTCCTTCATTTGTGTGATTTTCCTACTGTCTATGTGTTTTTCGAATGTGAGTGTTGGATGTTATCTCTTGTTTGTAGAAAATAAGCCTATATATATATTTCAATTTTTTTTACACTAAGATCTTAAAATTATTTCAAAGCGTTTCACAAATTAAATACAAATTAAATAAATAATAAAAAAAATTTCAGTTAAGGAAACAATTACTAATTATAAAATTTATTGATTATTCTTATTTTGACAAGATAATTTACTGACAGTGAAAGAAATTTGCTTAAAATTCAAACCTTTTCAAATACTTTATTATAGTTTTGATAAGAATTTTTCATTTGTTATACTGGAATCAAAAATTAAATTATTTTTCAGTCAAAATTCTTTTTAATTTCTCATGCCAAGTTTCTCATGTTAGAACATTCCTATTTTTATAAGTACTGAAGCCTAGTAAGGATTTTTAAATGCAATGACACTGTGGAACGATCTCTAATTAGTGTACTTTTTATATTAAACGTTTTAAATGTCTTTCAGATTTAGGTAATTCTATTGTGTCCAGCTTTTTTATTGTTATAAAAAATTCGAATATTTCAATTATGGAATCTTTAACTTATAGTTCTTAAAACGTATATGAGTAATTGAAAATAAAAGTAATTAATTTCTACAGCCAATTTGCATAAATACTTTTTATTAAAATACTAATAGTCAGTTTTCTCATTTCGGATTTTTAAGAATTTAGAATCACATAAAGCTCTTTCTTCAAAATTGTTATTTTAAATTTCAGTAACTAATAGCTGTCACAAATGGGATAAAATAGTTAGTAAGTTTCTTTAAAAAATTAATAGTACCTCGATTGCAATTTTTAAGTTATCGGTTTAATTCTTTTTGTATATAAGACATAATAAAAAAATAGAAATTTCATTAACTGAATTTTTTTTTCCTTGTAATATTTTCAAATTAGTCTTTTTTGATAATAATTTGTTTCATTGAATAATTCTTTTTATATATGTCTTCATATTCTGAAGTTATTAAATAAATGTCATTACTAAGGGAATATGCGATGTTAAGGTTGCTTTTTTTTGTTGAGTTTAAATGGGACGGCGGATTGGTAATTACCATTGCAGACCTAGTACATCCTTCGGGAGCTAGTATCCCTTTTTAGTGTTGCTCCCTATAGGCGAAATAAAAATTTTCCCTCCACAGAGCACCGTTGTAAAAAATTTGGGAAATTAGAATTTAATTTGCCAAAAAGCCCCCAAGCCAAATTGGCACTCTAGTGATCTTTAACATGTCGCATAACATAAAAAATTTAATAGAACGGGATTAAATTTTAAGTTTACCTTTTTTTTTTGATGAGAAAGAAAAATTTTTTAAAACCCCTATGCTTTTTTGTAATGTTTTCAAATTCTCTTTTTTTTTTTTTAATTTGACTAAAATTTTTTTTAACGGGACAATTCTTTAAAAAAAAAGTTTTAAAATTTTTCCCTGGAAGTTGGGATTGGTATTTTATAATAATTACCCCCTTATTTGGGGGAATTATTATAAGAATAAAAAAAATGTTAATGCTTTTATTTTTTTTTGTAAAATAAAGATTTAAAGTGGCTGATGTCCATCCTCAGTTAAATACAGATTTTTCTTAAAATACCAGAAAAAAGTTATTTTTTTTAACGAGTGATATTTAAATACACTGAAGGTATCCGAATACGTTAGGAACCATGATTTTGCAAAAAACGTATAAAAAGGATTAAAATTTTGGGTATTTGGGGTCCTTTTGATTGTTTCGTAAAATTGTTTTTTGAATATTTTTACAATAAAAATTTTAAAAAATATTTTGACAAAAAATGAACATAAAATTTTTTTTAAAAAAATTCTCCTTTTTTTAAAAATTTTTTTATTATAATAATATTTTGCCTGTATATAGCCCCAGACCTCTGTACTGAGGCTCAACTCGAATTTTTTAAAATATTTAACTTTAAAATGGGGGTTTTTCCCTTTTTAAAAAAAAGAAGGAAGAAATTTTAAAAAAAAAAAAACACCGAAAAAATTTTTTTTAATTGGTTTTTAACTCAAAAATAACGTGAATTCTTCAAAAATCAAAAGTTGAGCCTCTTTTTTCGGAGGTCTGGGGGTTTCAAAGGGAAAAAATTTTTATAAATAGAAACTTTTTTATAAAAAAAAGGGACATTTTTAAAAAAAGGGTACTCTAAGTTAAATTTTTTTCCAAAATATTGTATTTAAATAAATTTTTTTCCAACGTCCTTAAAAAAAATTTTTTACATGTATTCTAATCTGGATACTAAATATCATGAAAATTATTTATTTATGCGCTTTTAAAAATCCGGTTCCGAACGTAGTCGGATACCTTTAAATTTAATAAAATTTTACATAAAAAAAAATTAAAAAATTTTTTCTAACACTTTTTTTACTTTTTTAAAAATTACAATTCTGATTTCATACAACTCCTGTGATATGGGTTATGTTCTTTCTTTTTTTTAAAAGAAACTAATATTTTTATATATATATGTTTATATTTATATGTAAATACAAATCTATATTATAAGTATATTTCAGTTTTTCTTTTTTTTTTTTCTTTATCCGACAACGAAGATAATGAAAACCACTTGAAATATATATATATTTTTTGGTAAAAGGAGACAAAAATTACATATTTTCAGAACTTTCTCTTTTTTCGGAAAAATGCTTCCCAAAAAATTTTTGCAGATATAGCTAAGAACTTTTTTACTTGGGGCCGAAGTAGGGTTCTTGGAAAAAATCCCATTATTTTCCCGGTTACGAGCAACTGAAAAAAAAAACGGTGTTTTTCTGATATATTCAAATACGAATAAAATTATGCCTTTCAAAAATCCTAGTTAAGGCTCTGTGAATAGAAGTCTCAAATATATATTGGTAAAATATTTTATCATAAAAAAATTTTTTTTAAGAGGAGAATTCTTTAAAAATGTTCCATTCTTTTTCCTTTTTTTTACAGAGAAAATTGGTTTATTCTGATTATTACAATATACTTAAGACAATTTTGTAGATCCCTAAATATAAAAAACAATATTCTTGAATATGCTTTTTCAAAATCATGGTTCCTAAAGCAGTCAGATACCTTAATTTTGCTTACACGCTGTTGTTAATGATTCTATTTGTAAACTTAAGGTATTAATGATAAATTTTGGAAAAACAATCTTTTTTTGGGCCTTCACGAAAACTGTGTTCCCAATCTGATAATTCAAAAAAAAAAAAAAACTGGCTAAATTTCAAAGTATATTAAAAGAAAACAGCAAATTTAACCATTTCCCCAAAAAACCGTGGTTATTTTGATAAAAAAAGCGTGTAAAACAGCTTTTCTTAAACTGTGGGGGGTCCTCTCTAAATTTGGGGGTGATGATCGTAAAGGGGGACGAACAAATTGGTGTCAAAGAAAATATTTTAAAAAAAATATTAATTTACCAAAAAGGGAAAATAAAATATAGATTGGGGATAATAAAAAGGGAAAAACACTTTTTCATTGGTATAATATACTTATAAAAGTATCACACACACAGTACTGCACAATGTATTTGATCATTAACTCATCAATACTAAGTTAAAATTACGTTTTAAAAATTTTCCAGGGTCCATTTGGCTTGACATTTTCAAAATTATATACAAAATTTAATACTTATCTTGATAATTTGTGAGGTTTATAATTAAATTTCCCCTTTTCCATAAAGGGGCAAATGACCCCTTTTTCCTTTTCATTTTAAAAAAGCCCTATCATATTATTGCTTTTTCACATTTCCCTTCCTTAATTTTTCTAAGTTTTAAATTTAAACTACAGTTATTATAATTTTTTTTTTTTTTTGTTTTTTTTTTGAGTTATACTTTCGTTAAAAAAGGGGGTCTACCACAACAGGTCATTTACCCGGGGGATTTTTTGTTTTAAGTTTTTCGAGGGCATTTGCTTATCGTATTGTAGTCGGTAAGTTTCAGTTTCTGCAAAAACGTTTTTCGTAAAGTTGTTCATTCCCAAAAAAACTGAGAATAATTTCAAAAAAAAGTGGTGTTAAAACCCGCAGATGGCCCTCCAAGTGTTTTTCCCTATCCTTTATTTTTTGGCATAAATGCTTGGTTTTGTACAAAACAAAAAGACCCGGGAAAACATCTCAAGACAAGATTAATTTTTTCCCCAAGCCAGCATAGAACTTGATACCTATTTTCGGGAAACCCCTGAACAACCAAAACAAAGGAAAAAAAACGAAAGGATCGTTGCCAAGTCTACTACAGTGTTTATCAACGTAAAAAGGGTGTCAAAATAGGATACTGTAAAAAAAATAAAACAACCGGGGGGTTTCTTAAATGTAAAAAATATTTTGGGAAAAAAGGGGCAAAAGGACACACCCTTTTTAAAAAAAGCGATCACCAATGAATTAAAAAAATTTTAATTTTTGCTTTTTTAATAGAAATGGTCAATTTACTATTTTGTTTTATTATAAGAATTTAAATTTTATTTTTTATTTCCTTTCTAACATCCATGTGGCATACATTCAAACATAAAACTTTAAGTCCCGGGGCATTTTTACCCCTGTGGGGAAAAAAGGTATCTACTAAGTGTTGGGATGATTATTTTAAAATTGAATTCTAGCTTTACTTCAAAGTACATTATTATTGATTTCAAAAAAAATTGTTTTGTTGGGGGGGAGGACACGTTGAAAATTAAAAAGGGTTTAAAAATTGGGGCCAAAAAACGAAAGTTTGAAACCTTGTGCAAAAAAATATTAGGGGTCAGTTGTGAATTGAATAAAAAATAAAAAAATTTATTCGGCTTTAAAAATTTTTTTCGAACAATTTTTTAATTAAAAATAAAGAATAAATAACATATTTTCAATAAAATTCTTCTTTTATGAATAATGATTATATAGAAATATTTTGCTCATATATACCTACAACATCTATACAGGGAGGATAAACAATTTTGAAACACATAAATTAGAAGTGAATTTATTCATATTTTATTACATCAGAGTAGATAAATTTTAGCAAAACAGATACGTTATTGTTTCAACTGATCATAACTCAGAAAAATAAAACAAATTTTTCAATAACCTTGGTTTCTCCCCTTTTTTATATTTTCCCCCCGGGGGGTCACCTTCTTTAGGTGGGTACGGGTGTCCAAAACCCGAGGTAAACCCAGTGATCTTTTTCCTTTTTGCAAGGGGGTTTTCCATCTTTTATAAACACGGGGGTCACGGGCCCCGGGGGACCCCCCAAAAATCCTTCTCTATTTTCCCAAACCCCCCATTTTCACAAAAAAAATTTCGCCTTTTTTTTTTTTCCCGTCCCGACCAAGACCTAAATTTTCCTTTTATGGGCCCAAACTGGCTATTGGCCCTAAAACACCAAACTCATCATCATCATCATCATCTACCCCCTTTTATAGAAAAAACTAGCCATATATAGTCAAAATATTTTTTATTATTATTACAGCCTTTTTTCAAAAAAGGGGAATTTTTTTTTTTTTACCAAAAAATTACATTTAAATAATTTTTTCTTCTTATAATATTCTTAAAATATTTATATATATTTATCTATTCTATTTTAAATTACACAATATCAAAAATTTTTCTTTAAAATGATATTTCGGAATCGTATTTAAAAGCGCATAAAGGGAAATTTTTTTGGCGTCATTTAGATTAGAATACATGTATAAGAGGGTTTTTAAAGGACATTTTGAAAAATAAAATTATTTAAATACAATATTTCACAAAATAAACTTAGAATAACCTTTATTCAAAATGTTCTTCTTTTTTGAAAATGCTTTTTATAATAATATTTTTGTGGGATAAACCCCAACTTTGCAGAGCTCAACTATGAAATTTTGGGAAAAATTTACATTATTCTCGATTACAAACCACGGAAATAATTATCGGCGTTTTTTTTTAAAAATTCCTCCCCTGTTGTCGTAACCATGGATAATCCCCCTTCAAGTTATATATTTTAAAATTTAGTTGAGCCCCGTACAGAGGTCTGAGCTATATACATGCAAAATATTATTATAATAGAAGCATTTTTCCCCCAAAAAAAAAATATTTTGAAAAAAGTGTCATTCTATGTTTATTTTTGTCAAAAAGTTTAAAAAATTTTTATTTTAATATTTCTAAAAAAATTTTATATACATTTTCTAATCTAAGTGACATAAATTCATAAATATTATCTATTTATACTTTTTGAAAAATTACGGCCGAACAGTCGGATAATCACCGTCCAGCTGCATTCAGAGCTTATCAGAAAGACACTGGTGCATGGATCAATTGAGTGCCATTATCGACCGATAATGATAACACCTGAGTCATTAATTTACTCTCTCACATCATGTCAATGCAGAAAGCAGCAGATGAGTCGAAGCTCATCTTGATTGAATATGCTTCAACTATTTCCGATCAGAGTAGGCGAAAAGGGCGGTGAACTCCCTTTTCCACAAATTGGGGCAAAAATCCCCCAAAACCCTTTTTGGGGAAAAATTTTTTATTATTTACTCAATCGACTCTCAAAATATGCAACAATTATCAAAGATAAGAAAGTAACTTTAGTAAAGAGAGACACAATAAACTAATGATCTTTTAACGTAACACTAGAACGTCCGTCGGTGTCGATTGGACACCGTAGCCTTTTTAATTTGTTCTCCTTTCCTCATTTTTGGAGGGTATTTGAAAATTTTTCTTGACTTTTAATTATTTTCCAAAATGATGTTTTGAAAATGTTTTGTGGATCTAGGTTAGTTAGATGATATTTTACATCTAAATATACCTAAAACGTCTGCTAGAGTCTTTTCGAACCAAAGGCAATTTATCATTATAAATAGCTGTCGTTAAGCAAATGATAGTTCACTTAGCAGATACAATTAGTAAAGAAAAATACCAGAAGTAATATCGCCCATTTATTTGACCTTGAATTGATTGGTTTATTGGTTGACGCGGAATTGGTCAGTTATCTAAAATCATTTGAAAGGGGGTTCCCTTTTCCTAGATTATCAGCGGAGCTAGAGGTAGGGAAAAAATGAAGAACTAGAAGCTGCCAAAACTTAATATGACTTTATTAAGATCTTAACTTATAAATAAAGATTAGATAATAATATGATTGTGAGAGAATCTACGGTGGTAAAACACATAATTAAAATAAAAATAACCCCGGACCACTATCAATAACAATCCCCCAAGCTCAATTCCAATGTACACTCAGATCCGAATATTTAAATAGTCACTCCTACCTTTAATGTCCAACGAAGTATCAATCTATCTGATCCTAGCTGAAGTTGCGGTTCACTGGCATGCAATGGTATGCACCTTGACTAAGGGCTCTCTGTACCTGATAACCTCTCTTGGCTGTCACTTAACTTCTCGAAATACTCTTCACACTTGAAACACGGACTATCATAACATTCCCCAAATGCGACCTCGCTTGCTCTAAACATTTGTTATTTAAAAGCTTCCTAATTTGCCTCTTTTCTTCACGTTTCACTTCTCGGGTTGGTTGGAAAAGAATTGCCATTTATTCTGACCCCAAAGAACCCAAAAGGATATGTTAATGAAAAACGTATGAGCCCGTCACAATGTGTCTAAGTGTTTCGTGGCATAGCATTTGCTTATGTGCTATTGCATTCAAATGACGTAAGAGCAATATATTTGAAAAATCAGGTAATTATTGAATTTAAAGGAATTACAAATTCACTAAAACGCAAAAAGTGCAAAATTAAAGATTGTATTGGAAAATAGAATTTAAAAAATGCTGTGTTCCTGCATGAAAATGGTGTGCGGAAAATGTACAGGAAACATTGAATATCACTGAATTCATTGCAAATGAGGTATGTACGAAACCATTATGTATAAGAATGACAAATAAAAACACAAAAATGACGATTTTGCCTATTATACTAATATTTATGAATATTATTGTTTTTGTCCACTTAACAAGATTAAGTCAGTGTATTTCTCAAACTTATGGGCGTGCCCCTTTACGGGGGCTTGATAACCCTACAAGAGTGGCGCGAGCATATTGAAAAGTCAACAACAAAGGATTATTTTTTAAGAAATTATATTAATTTACTGAAAGTAAACAAACACAATACATTCTGACACAATAAAAAATAAAGTACACATTTACACTGACATAATACACTTATAAATATATCAGTACTGGGCAATGTATTTTATAATTAATTTAACAATACTAAGTTAAGAAGTTTAAAATTACCAGTGATCCCATAGGCTTGTCATATATAAAATTATATGCAAATATTAAAGCTTATCTTGATAATTTGTGAGATTTATAATTAATCCCTTAAATGCCGATTAAAAATTACACGATTCGCTCCCCAATGCCACCGTTTAGCACGTAGGAGAGTGTATGTGGGATGTTAGGGGGAGGGTAGAAAAGGAATAAATAAGCAAAAAAAAAAAAAATCCTCCGAAATAAGTCAAATCCTTCGCAAACACTGTCGTAGATCGTACTTCAGAAAGACGTATATTTACGTGCGGGGAAATTAACGCACAGGCTGATCAAGTCACTTATATACGCCGGTGCTTTTATGAGGTTAAAATCGTATTGTAGGTTTAGCATCAAAGTATAGTATTATTAAGGTATCCGACTACTTGCGACAACTTTTTTAAAAAAATGAAGATATGGGGATTTTTTGTGATTTTTAGGTTTATTTAGTATATTGTAAGCAAAAAATCTTAAAATTGAAAACAGAAAAAAAAATTATTATTATTAAAATGGGAAAAAACTGGTAAAAATGTTTCAAAAATTACATAAACGGGGCCCTCTGTACAAAAAATTTTTGAACAAATTCTCATTTTTAAATTTTAATGTGTTACTTTTTTTATTCATGTTTGAAATGACTTTCAGGATAATAGATATTTTAATTTTACAAAAAAATAAAAGCCCTCTATATTAGTGACTATATGAAATTGCTTAAAAAAACAGTGATTATGTTCACATAAATGACTGTAAATTTTGCAATAATACAGTGATTGATAAATCTGAAGAACAAAACACTTCTACTGTTATACAAAACATTTACAAATAGTTTCATTAAATTGTTTTCAAAACTTTTTGAGTAATCACTGTCCACGTTCGAGTTTTTCGAAAAAAACACATTTCGAGTAAAACGCATTTTAAAGTTTGACATCTTGTGTAAAGTTATGGCATCTTCTTTAGTTAAAACACTTGTAGTTTTTGTTCTAGTGAATGGAAAACAAAAGGTTTGGTATTTTTATGAAGCTAATAATATGGTCTCTAAAATAAAATCATAAAACAAATTTGTCAATTTTTGAAAAAAATCATGATTTTAGGGTAGTCGGATACCTTAAATTCAATGAACTGTTATTGTATGGAGGGGGGCGCGAGAAAAATTTTGATTGAGTATTGGTTCACAAATATTGAAAGTTTGAGAAGCACTGGATTAAGTAATTTGTTTTGTTACAGTTTTCTACGATATATAGTCATAATATATGACAATTACATGAAATAACATTAAAAAGTCTTAAAACTAAATCCTACTGATCCGTATTCCAACAATTATTTAGTTATTATAACTATTTTACATATTGTATGTCATGGTGTCGAAACGACACCGGCAGATGTTCAAGGATAATGAAAATCCCAGTCGTATCGCTTTTTTTTTAACTACCGCATATTTCAGTGTACAAACCAAGAATTGTTGGAACTGTTTTACAGTAAAAGTAAGGGGGTCGGCTAATATACGGATCCTCTGAACCCGGAGAAAAATATAATTCATGGAAAACGGTTTAGTTAACATGTTGTTCTTTTGTAAAATGAGTTCTTCACAGCTTTCTGGGCCACACAATTTTATTTAGGACAAACAAATAAAACTATTACGGAAATGGCACACAGCAAATACAAGCAGGGCCATTTTTTCGCTTAGGCACTCTAGGCACATGACTAGGAAGCAAAAAATTGTAGGACAAAAAAAAGTGAAAGAATTAAAATTACAGCGATCGTACCACAGCCTAACGAGTCATGAGATCTACTGTGGAAAAAAGAAGAGCTTAAAGGTCTCATGTTGCTATACACTCAAAATTACAAAAAAATTGTTACAGGGATGTAAAATTTGTTTTGCAATGATGAAATTGAAAAAAAGCCTTTTTTGTATCATACAATGACAGTAATTCAACAAAAGAATAAAAGTCTAAAAAAAAAAAAGATATAAAAGCAATAAAGATAAAAAGTTTGATAAATAAAAGACAAAGCATTTTTCCCAATTTAACCCCACATACGGGTTTATCCCTTAAACGTTGGGGCACCAAGGCCCGGATAAGTGGACCTTGATCCCCATCGGGGGACCCGTAGATTTTTGTGCCGTGCTCGGGGGCACTTTGTTATTTTACGAAATTGAAAAACGATTTAATTAATTTACTTTTAAATTTAAAAAAAGGTTGGTGTGTGATTAAGGAAAGAAATGGAAAGAAGATTATAAATAGTCAAATCAAATGCCGTTTTTTTTCCCCCTTCGGCCTTTTTCCAGCCCAAGTCCGGGAGTCTTAGGTGGGGATAATAGAAAAGCCCCCATAGAGAAAAAACAAAAAAAAGGTGAAAAAGGTACAGATTTAAAAGGGAAAAATCCACCCAACCCAAAAATTTAAAGATTAACGGGAGTAGGCTGTTCGGGAAACGGGGAGGGGGGGCTAAAATTTAGTTTTTTTGGGGCCCCGGGAAAAGGTTAAAACCGGTCCTGCCCACACTGTTTAGCCAAGTGGGAAATTTCTTATGAACATCTACCCCTCCCACCAATGGGTTGGGCGAGTCTGGGCTAAACATCCATTCAACGAATGGCCCTCACCCGAACCCTCCACCCATTCACCGATCTTGTGCGGGGGTTTTAAAAACCGGTATTCTTCCCTCCCTTCCTGTTGATCAGGGGGCGGGCGCGATGACAACCGCATAGATGGACTTAATTAAATACCCTTAACAGTTTTGGGGGGAAATAATTAACCCCCAATGGTGTCTGACTAAGGGCTCCACTTGAGCATGTTGGGCGTCTCAACAAAACTTTTAAATATTCGCATACAAACGTTACGAACATATAATATCTTAATTTTTTTTTTTGTTTTGGGAAAGAAATGTTCCCCTTTTTTAGGGAAACACCCGTATAAAAGGGGAGACAGGGTCTGTGCTCTTGGGCCACGTGAACATCCCGATTTTTTAAAATGAGTTTATAATCAAATGATTTTTTTGTGTAATTTTGGAGCTTAATTAAGACAAATTTTTCCCGATAATTAATGTAATATTTTTTTTTAAATAAATTTACGTTTAAACATGTTATAAATATTTTTTTCTAGATTTACTTTTCAAAAAGAGAGTATCAATATATTTATAAAAAAAAATAAAAATTTCCCTATAATTCTTGAAATTTAGTGTTTTCCTTTTTCAATAAAACGTTTTATTTTTCGTCTTTTAGAATTAAAAATTTTTAAACAAGCATACAATGAAAAATACAATGCAATGGTAACAAAAAAAATTTGAATCTTTATTTAAGTATGGAAATCCACATTAGTGCTTTTTGGGAAGATTTTACACACAAAATATTACGGTAGTACAGGAAATGAGTTTTTGTTTAGTTCATTAATTCTGGGTTCTTTTTTTTTAAATTCAGGGTTTTTTCCTTTTTTTTGTGATTCAA
>BMAV01025549.1:0-73412 GCA_019973955.1 Trichonephila inaurata madagascariensis
CATAGAAAATTTTTTTTTATTATTGTTTTAAATATCAGTTTTCAATTTATCCCTTCAGTTAAGATTAACTAATTTAAGCTTATTGCAAAAAATGCTGTAGTACCTATCCGGAGTATGCCTTGACCTATGCATCCAAAACCCAGTAACGCAGTTCTTTTTAAACTTTCAATACTTGCGACCCGTTTTTCAGTCATAATTTCCTTCGCTCCCCCCTCCCCATCCAACCATTAACACAATGTATTGAATTCAATAATAATATACTTTGACGTAAATCTACAATATGAATTTAATTACAAACTGTACAAATTATCAAGAAATGTACTGAAGTTTTTATATAATTTTATATAAGATGCCCATGGTCACTGAAAATTGTTTTGTTTTTAAGGTATTGTCAACCAATCAAAGGTTTCCCAAAAAAGCAAAAAAAAATGCAGACTCAGGTTCAAAATCAAACTTTTACGGAGGGGGTCAAATTTTCCCATATCTATTTTGCCTGACTGAAAAAATCATAGGGGGTAAATTTGTTATTTGGTATGTTTTATTCAGTTAGTTTTATTAGATTTTTAAACAATTTATAAAAGTATAGAGCAAAAAACTTTTAGGATGCCCTTTTAGAAAAAAAGTTTTTTTACCCTAAAGTATAAACACGGGAAAACATGTAAAAAAATTTACATAAATAAATTTATAAATTTTACATAGCATTTTAAACACAAACCGGGAAAAGAATTTCAGAAGGGGAAAAATGAGTTTTCTGAAGAAAAAAAATTTTAAAAAGGTAAAACATTAATCAAACAAATTATTATCTTTTTTTTCACGAAAGACCTATCAAATACATGAATTTTCTGAAATCATTTCCAAACGGAATCTTAATTGCGAAATTCAGCTTCACTATGAAACGGTTGCTATAATCTCTACCCATAACCAAACAGAATGGAACTTGGAAAAGTTAGCCAACACACTGGAAGAAGATCCTGCTAAAAATATTGATAAGAAACTTTAATCTGAATTTTAGACGTCACATTAAATGGGCAAACTTGACTTACGTTTCAACACTCATGGATGTGGATTTAAAGAGGATAAAAAAGCCCCAGTTTTTTTTTTTTATGAACAAAAAAAAAGGGTAGTTTTAATTTTCTGAGCTACCGCCCTAACTTAAAAGCGTCTATACCCTGCCGACATTGGAACTCGATAGAAAGATACTTGAATGGCTTTTCTCAAAAGCCTTCTGAAAGCGAGCTTTTACACTTTCGTCTTAAATGGAAATTTATTAGAATTTTCCCCAAAAATTAATTATTACAATAAAAGAAAAAGGAAAAAATTAAGTGTACCAACGAGTTTTACTTATTGGGATTGATAAAAATCAATAACTTATCGTTTTTTTTCTTGTAATTTATTTTATTTTTTTTACTTATGGATGATTTGGTTCAAATATTAGTCAAACAACAAGAATAAAAAGTTTTTAATTTAATTCCTACTTAGATCAAAAAGAAAAATTTTACCCAGCTACTTTTTATTAAATAGTTACAAAATATAAAATTATATAAAAGGGCAAATCAAAATAAGGGAATTGATTTTTTTAATTATCTTTAAAATATGTAATGCATCCAAAACAACATGTATAAAAAATTTCAGTTCAACTGATTTTTAAAAGTGAGTAAAAAAACCTTTTCAAATTTTGACAAAGTGGGAAGTGGCTGAATTTTAATTTTAAAAAATTAGTTTTTTTCAATTAATTTTATTAATTATAATTAAAATTAAATTTTTTTGCCATCCAAAATAATCATGATAAAAACTTCACAATTGAGATTTAAAATTTATTTTATTTAAAAATTGAAAATTTAAAGATAAATACATAAAAAAAATATAGAGGGTGAGTTAGTAGTGATGAAAAAAGGTTTTATTTAGTCCCGATTTAAGAAACACGGCCGGGTAGCCAGTGGTATGGGTATCGGATTTTTTGTCATGGTTACCCAGTACCCCTAAAGATGGGGCAGTGATGCACCTAAATCTTGAGAGCTGCGTCCTCCTTGGTGTGGTGTTAGGGCGGGGGGGCCAGGTCAATTTGTCCAGGGCAGTTTACTATGTTTTTAAGGGTTCGTCGCAAAAACCCTGGTAGCTGAACTATGCGACGTTAATATGCACTCATCCACTGTAAGAGATCTACCTCAAAAGTAACCGAAGTTCAAATTTTTTTAACATTAAAAGTAGGAATGTGCCATCTTCCACTGTAGAAGGCGGCAGCTTAATGCACGTTCAAGTGTGTCAGCCTAGGCCTGTAGGCCATTGAGGGAGGCTCTCTCTTACGTTTCCGTCAGACTTTTTGCTTTTCTCATGAAGAGTTACGGAGTTAATGGGAAATGTATTAGAGCCGAATGAGAACAATTAAGAAACCGTGCATGAAATCCTCTCGTAGAGGTGATGTGGAATCTTCGAAAACGAAACATGTCAGCTCATATATCATCTTCTTCACTAGACTGTGGTTCAAATTGCGTGATTATTTGCTTATATCTTTCAAGCTACTCGTGACGTTAATAAATTATCAAATCATTTACGAAAATATATTTTTTCTAAGCACATTCACTTCATACATATTCAATAATTATATAGAATTTTTTATGAAAGTACTATTAAAAGATGTGTGAAAGGTATTTCGGGAATGAGTCTCTACTTATACTTAGCCCTTAACCCGGCATCACTCGCACAAAAAAAAAAAAAACGACCAATAGTTTTTGCGCTGTGTATCTCATGCCCAAAAGTGATAACATTCTGTTTTTACCGCAAAATTTGTATGCAAAAGTTAAAAAGTAAGTCTAGTAAGAAATGTAATATGTTTATTTCATTTTTTCACACGTAAATTTAGTTTTTTACTTTTTTTTTAGTACATTTATACACTCCTTTAATCTCTTCGTGTGTGAGTGCGCTGTTTTCACTGGATCTTAACTTTTTTTTAAACTGTACCTTTTTAAAACTAAACATATAGGAGTAATCTTCTCTAATCATTAAATACAAAAATTTAGAAATTCCTTTTTTATTTTCTCTTATTGTTCCAACAATAGTATTTTTTTTAAAAAGTTCATCGGAAAGTGGATAAGATGTGTACCAGTTTTCTCCTTTAAAGTTATGTTCTTCCCAAATCTTTTTGTGTCTCTACACATAAAACATTTATTTTCAACAGTCTCCCTCTTCTAAATCTGGATCAATTCCAGTAGAAGAATCATACTTGCTGTTATATTCTTCATCATTTCTACAAAGAGAATTTCTTCATCAGAAAATACTGTTATACGCTATAGCATAAGGAAGATTAAAAAGGTGATCATGCATTCAGAACTGTCACGGTGATTCACGCGCAGGGTATGACATAACATAGCGGCGGTATCCAAAAGTATATACTTAGAATTCGAATACAAGCTAAGGCCCCTAAAAAGATATGACCTTGAAATCAGTTGCACGAGAAACTATCTATTTTCTAAAACAAATTTAAAAAGAGTGCTGGGAATAGTTAGACGGTGGGTATGACATACCATGCGCAAAAAGTGACGTGTTAAAGAAACACGGTGGGGCAATTGGCGAAGAAAATCGTAAATTTTAACTTCGATAAATTGATTTGTACCAACGCCTAAGCTATCAAACCCCTCTCCGAGCTGTTACACTAAGGCAACAGAAAGACGTTGAGCTATGACAAAGTTAACGGTCATTAGACTTTATACACGGTTGGAGATGTATGGCACCAGAGCTTGAACTCATGTCAAGCCGGAGACGACATTAACCACTAAAGTATCGCGATCACTAGGACACTATAGGACATCGATCTTTGAACTCATGTTATAAGAATATGGTTAAACAAAGTATAAGAAAACATAATGGAATTTATAAAATTAAAATGGAAGGATGGATGGTTGGTTCAAGTAAAGGATTTATTTAAGTCTCATGAGGGCTATTGTCAAAATAAAAATCAGCATTTTATCTAAAAATAAAATGATAAAAAGGCAAGATTTATTCAAGGATAACTTCTTAAATTTCACAAAGTTACCAAATCCAAATTTTCTACAAATGTGTTCTCAAACCCTCTTACAACTTCAAACGTTAGGCCATGAGGGACGAACCAGATCACAGGAGATTATTAGCAATGGATTACTGCGATAACATTGACTTGCCACAAAAATCTCCAGAAAGTCATCTTACCCACAGGACTATCAAGTTTCTACACCTTAAATCTATGAAAAGCATCATAGGTTGCAAACATTTATATTATAATAGGATGCCCTGTGGAAGCGTATCGAACTTTCATACCAAATGTCTAAAGTTCAAATACCGGGTTGGATAAGGTCGACTTAACCTTTTATCCTTCAATGAGTACTAAGTTTGCTTGGGAACGAAACCACTGGGGTTTACGTATCAGATATGAATGGAATATCTGCTTATGCACCTGCACCTCAGTGTCCAAGATGACAAAAACTGACCTCAGCACATTAGGTCTTGAACCCCCCACAAAAGGCTTTTGCATTACGGAGAGTTGTTAATATGTTGGTGTTGATTAAACTAATCTGGTAATTTGATACTTAATGGCAACAAACCTCACGCGCTAGTCAGAATTCAAAAATTGATTCCCCGAACTGAGTATTCGTTTAGCTTATTTACAGCGATCTAAAGATCTAGAATATCCATAACAGCAATTACAGTTAACTATATTAATCGCAATTTTACTTAATAATAATAAGCACGGGATAGCAGAAATTGAATTAAGTCCATTAAACGAAAATACGAAACTAACTTTTGGCAAGTAACACGCAGATCGTACTTCTGAGCCTAAAAGGTTAATTGTGTGCATGGCAACCAATTCACGTTGTTCACGATCGAAGTGAATTATTTTTCCTACAATATTAGAATGGTCAGACAATGGGAAATTTATTTGCATGATGCATATATAAATATATATGCATATATATACATATATATATATATATATATATATATATATATATATATATATACAGAGAGAGAGAGAGAGAGAGAGGGAGAGATTGATTGAGATTGATTGATTGAATTTTAAAGTCGCACTGTTCAGCTGCACGAGGGCTTTTGGCGACGGACCACGTAATTTTGAACCATGGTCAAGTGACGTGGACGACACCTGAGCTGGCACCACCCTCTCCTAACTACCACACCACACCAACGGGAGGAGAGAGAGGGAGAGAGAGAGTGTGTGTGAGAGAGAGAGAGAGAGAGAGAAAGCGAGAAAGTGAGAATAATTGCTTAAAATATGCGTTAACTTAATTGGTTTTATATAATCCGGTATGTAAGAGGGCTATCTAAAAAGTATCTCGATGGAAAAGTTTTTCCGCAAGTAATGTTGATACCATTGATGCAAATGTTTGATCCATGAAATGGAATAGATTAAGGGGAGGTGGAAACATCTCTCTATATATATACTCTCTGCTGTTTTAATCTTTTGATTGACTGATTAGTAATTACAAAAATATAAAGATCACAAGAAAGATACTTTCTTTTATAAATGCAAAATGAAGCCAATCCTTATAATATTCTCAAGTGAATCTGAATCGAGTATAAATCAGGTTTTGTCAGTCCGTATATATATATATATATATATATATATATATATATATATATATATATATATATATATATAATGTCTATACCCCACAGGGTTTTTAAAATGGGAGTTTTTATGAGATTATTATTCCTTCTAAACTTTTAAATCAATACAGTCGCAATGATACCGAAAAAATGACTAAGGGTTTTAAGTCTTTCAGATTATAACTGCTTTAAAAAGTTTTCCCCTTGAATAGAAATTGTAGCTTCAAAATTTTAAATATTCCTGCAAGGAAGAAAATTAAATGACTAATAATTCAGAGGAATTAGTTTTAAGTAATTGAATAGAAAACTGCTAAAAAAACAGTAATTAATCTACCACTATTTTCAGAAACATATATTATTTATAAAGAATAGAAATAATGCCCAAAAGAGTAATGCTGGATTTTCCGAGAATCGGATTCAAGAAAACTCAGTGCCTTCTTTGGCTCTGAGAGCTATATAAATAGTAGGACTTTCTTTTACCTAATACCAAGCTCTCACACTACTAATGTCGTAGGATCTCATTTGCGCAATGTTTCTTACTATTAGGTAGTTCGTTTATTTTTCAGTTTTCTGTTCAAAAAATAAGTCAATAGATAATGTTTTGGAGTTTACTCCTTTATAATTGTTTTTCATTTTAAGCCCCTGGTATGGAAAAAAATTAGGAGTGAAATTTGTTCAATCGTTATCAAAAATACATTGAGCTGTGCTCTGAGCATGCGCTTGATTGCTGTTCGATAAAAGCAGGTACTTGAGCACTCCATACAATACCAATACAATTGTTTATTGATCATGTTACGGGGATTCACAAACACATAAGTAGCGGTTTCTATACTCCTGTTAGACATCGTTACATTGCAATTAATAAGCGTAAATTTTAAAGAAAAAGCGATGGAAATAAAATTGTCATTGAAAACAACAATGATTTTTTTTTATTTTGAAATTTAGCCTTATATTTACACTAAAAAACTCCATTAATAGCTACTTGTCCTTTTCACAAAATTTGATCTTTTATTTTCTTCTTTTTTTTCCCCCCTTTTAATGAAATTAGATATTTTTTTTATCCCATTTTTTAAGGAAACATTTGTCACGAGAAATTGGAAAACGATTATTATTAATAGATTCCCAAGAAACAATTTTTTTTATTTCAAAATAATAAATATGTTGGTTTTATATAATATGTTTTACATATAAGTTCCGTTTCCATTTTTCTTAAAAATTTTTTTTCCCGACTGTCAACTTTTATGATAATTTATGAAGTACGGAAAAAGAATTGAACGAACCGAATGTTGAAACGTTTTTATCATTTTGAATGTTTTTCTTATATCGTTACTCTGATCACGGTATGAGGATTTTATGCAGATAAGACGCAAAGAACAAGACTAAAGAGCGATGATAATTTTTTTGTAGAAAATCCAATCCTTTAAACACAGGATTCAACAGCAATATTCACAAAATAAGTCTTATAATGTCCTCACACCTTCAATAGCATATATATATATATATATATATATTTAACACCACTTTTTTATTTATATATATATATATAGTTAAAGTCATCAATGTTTATAATAAGACGTGACGGAAACCACGATTGATTGAGCTCCGCGTTTGGATCGACGATCATGAGTGATTACAGCGGAAATTTGGACTTTTCGCCGACTAGACAAGCGAAAATTGCTTCCTGCGAAAAGCTTAGAGATACAGTCACTGGTATCTCAGCCCTTCACAAGTCACTTCTCGATGAAAGCCTAGCAAGTTCACCTACTCACAGGAATTCCTTCTCCGAAATCTACCGGATGAGCACCCAAGCCATGGCTATGAAAAAGGAGGAAATGGTAAGTGAGCTTAAAACCCTTCCCCCCATGCACTAGAACTGATTGCAATGAGCATAAAATTCCCACTATCTTAGTAGTTGAAGAAATTAATTCCAACGATCCCATTTCGGATGAAAAAACCGAGTGTAAAGTTAAAAAGAAAAAGTTATGTAAAAAGCGCAAAAATAAAAGCAAGGAATCCACGGAAGAGTTTATCTTTCCTAAAAAAACGGCCAGGCCCGTTTCCCCAGTCACTAACCAGGATCCCATAGAAACGAGAGATAATTTCTCGGACTTAGAACAGGATGTTAAACATCCACTCCCGACTAACAATAATGTAACTCCTGATGTAGTTACTCCCTTGATTTAACTTCCCCCACCTGTCATGCTTAAAATCAAAAAGAATTTCCGCGATCAAATTAAATTAATTTTCGAAAAATTCCCAAAAATTCGCAATAGAACTGCCGGTGATGTAATTAAAATTTTCACAAATGATTTTGAAGAATATCGAACTCTTATCCACTTCTTGAAAGCTGATAAAGAATTCGAATTCTATGTAATTAACCGTAAACCTGACAAACCGATAAAAGCTGTAATAAAGGTCTCCCGAGTTTCTCAAAATCGAAGATATCACAAACGATTTAGTAGAAGAAGGTTTTGTAATTGAAAGCTGTACGCAGCTTATCTCGAAAAGAACAAAAAACCCTTCCATATTTTCTAATACTTCTCCCGAGAAACGCCAATAATAGCAAAATATTTGATTTAACAAAATTAGGTTACTTACAAGTGAAAGTTGATGGTTACCTCGTAAGAGGAATAACCCAATGTTTCAACTGTAATAACTTTTCATACTGCCGCGAACTGCCACATGCAACCCAGATGTTTAAAATGCGGTAAAGCGCACGCTACGGGAAACTGCCAAATCAAAGAAAGACAGGAAAACCCCTTTTGTATTAACTGCGAGGGCTACGGTCATTCGGCATGTTATACAAAATGTCCCAAATTCCACAACCAAAGAAAGGTGCCCCTTCGTTGATCCAATGAAAAGAAAAATTTCGCCAGTAAATGGATTAAAGAAGGAATTTCTTTCGCTAACATTGTTAGTGGAGAAATCCCCAGTCAAACCCCTACTAATAATGAAAATAAAAATGATAACAGAAAAGAAGATTCCCCCCGTGGATTCCTTAGCCAAGAAAATGATACCTCTGACTTAATACAAGTTCTGGAACTTTTTTAATGTCATTTCAAACCTAGTAAAGAAAAATCCTAAAATTCTCGATCTTCTCTCTAAATTTAAAAATGCAAATTCGGACGAAGAAAAAACCTGCCTACTAGCAGAAGCTCTCATGGATAAAGTTGAATCTCATATTATTTTAACCTTTAAATTCCCTCCTAATTATTTTCTCTTTATAATAGTTGTCTTTAAAATAAACTAAAATTAGAATAATTCTTCGAAGTCAAAGCTAGTGCAGTTTAAAAGCTCACTTCCAACCTCCAATCAAAGCCCACCTCCACAGCACCATCTAATTGGTTCTCCACTCCTGAAGTCACGCCCTCCTCTCCCAACCAAAGCTGCAACACCATGAACATTGAATAACCAGATAGAGGGTTGAAGACTGCTGACGCAGTCTAGGTACCTCTTCACAAAATCATCCGTCAATCATCCGTCAATGTTTATAATACGATCGCATCCGTTTTCTTGTATTTCAAATCCTATCATATGCTTGATTTATCATACATCATTCAGTGCCTGATTATCTTGTGATTACAATTTTCTTCGCTCTTGCTTATTGTATATTCTCAGACAGTCATGACAAAAGTCTAAAACGAGCTAAAGCAGCTGTTCTAGGAGCCCTAGAGACCTAGGACGGGCTCTTGTTAAAGATTGTTCAGTTCTAGTCTTTCTACAACTCCGTAACTTTCATTTTAAAATGATGCTTCACAGTCATATTAGAAAAAAGCCGTAAGGAATTAAAGGTTTTAATTTCAGCGGGTCTTTGGAGGAGAAAGCCTCCTTTCTTAGGAAGAAAGTCAGCATGCTCATACGCAGCAATGCCAAAATGAGCTGGTATGCACTGAAAAGACATTTTATCAGGAAATTCTTTTAAGAATGATCTGCATTTTAAAATTATTTGTGATTACAGAGGTAATTTTGAGATAGAGCTTCTAATGCCGTTTTAGGTTCGGAAAATATTACGGTCATGTTGAACTCGGAGTTTCAAAAATGTGATACTACGTTTAATTGTGTTTAACCTATAAAAGAAACTATATTATTTATTGTATTTTTCATTCCTGAGGTCCCTTCAAAGATCCACGTTTTAGAATTCACGTTCAGGGCCATGGGAGTCCTAGTGGTTAGAGCATCGGGGACTCCATTAACGGAAGGCCTGGGTTCGATGCTCGATGCCACCAAATACCCTCCGAGTACACACGGAGTACGTGCTCGTTAAATCAGTGGGTCCAAAAGTTTTGTGCTCTGAATCACGAGTGCAGGGGACTGGAGTGGCCGCGGTTACCGAATGGTATAGGTATCGGAAAGTGGCTTGCCTTGTCATGAGTTCGAGCCCAGTACCACTAAAGACCCGCCGTGTAGTCCAGCGATGCACGTTAAATCTGTCGAGAGCTGAAACGTTCTCCCGTTGGTGTGGTGTGGTAGTTAGGAGAGGGGGTGCCAGCTCAGATGTCATCCACGTCACTTGACCATGGTTTAAAATTACGTAGTTTATCGCCAAAAGCCCTCGTGTAGCTGAACAGTGCGACGTTAATATTCAATCAATCAAGCAGGGACTAGTAAATAATTCCTTCCATTCAGTTCCATGTCTAAATTATGGAGATGAAGATAGGTGGTGTATCCATCTAGCGTCCTTTTGGGGACGATCGCCGAGATAATTTGTACTGCCAGCTGTATGGTGCCCACGGTCATACAGGAGTACTTCTAGCTCTTTGCCAAGGTGAATTTCGTGGGCCTCGTTCTGAATACGTCAGAATGGTTGTATTAGCCCCAACACAACAACAACAGAATTCACATTCATTTTATCTAAAGGTCATCTATATATATTTGAGAAAGGTTAGTACTTTTTTAAATAATAGAAAAACTACTCTCTTTATATACATAAAGGACTTTATTACAGAAGACGTTATTATAAATATTTAGGATCTCGTATCCCACTAAAAATTCGCAATTATTTACATGCCTCCTAAATAAAACAAATAACATACCCTAATTGCCCTAAGAAAGATAGTAGTTCAAATTTAGAAAACGAAAAACAGGAATAAAAAACCAATACATAATGTAGTGTGGTTTTAGTAAAACCACACTATAAAGCAAAACAAACCTCGTCTCTTTTTTTTCTTAGTGTGAAATGTATAAACGAAAAACTTGTTAAATGCAAAGATATGTCACACATTAATGTTTTGATTGCATCCATTTAATCTGCAGTGCAAAACTTGGGTCAACTCATAACTAAAGCAAAAAACACTGTATGAAGATCTTTATTTTCCGCTTGTACCTTTTGTATGCATGGATATTTTTACAGTAACGCTTCAAAGTTTATAAGATTATGTTATATAGGATGTAGGAAAATCCTTATTGTAGAAGTGATATATAATGGAGGATAATATATTCCGTGTAATCATTTTGTGACAGGCAAACATTATTATACCGTTTAATTCTGTTGGAAATAGATCACTTCTCATAGTCATGTCCTACATGTAACACGAAACTGAGTATTAAAAGATGATCAATGTTTCACCATCTAGGAAAAAAAGAGATATCTCTGCTGTTTTAATCTCTTGATTGACTGATTAGTAATCCCAAAAATTTAAAGGTCACAATAAATATACATTTCTTTTATAAATGCAAAATGAAGGCAATCTTTCTAATGTTCTCAAGTGAATCAGAATTGAGTAAAAATGAGATTTTGTGTGTATAAGCCACAGGGTCATTAATATGGAAGTTGTTATAAGATCATTATTCCTTTTATTTTGTTCAACTATTACAGTTCCAATCGTATTGACAAAACGATTCAGAGGTTTTAAGTCTTTCAGAATAACTTTTTTTAGTAATTTTCCTCTTGAATAGAAATTGCAGCTCCAAAATTTTAAATATTACTGTAAGAAAAAAATATATAAATGACTAAGATTTCAGAGGAATTAGTTTTATGTAATTGAAACGAAAACTTTTAAAAAATACAGTAATTAATCTACCACTATTTTCAGAAACATATACTATTTAAAACGAATAGAAATCATGCTATTAGTAGAATTAGTTTTCTCAGAATCACACTCAGGAAAACTCAGTGCCTTCTTTGACACAGAGTGATATAAAAATAGAAGTCCTTCTTTTGTTTAATACCAAGCTCTCAATACTAATGTAGCAGGATCTTATTTGCACAATGTTTCTTACAATTAGGGAGTTCGTTTATTTTTTCACTTTTCTGTCCAGAAAAAAAGTCAATAGATAAAGTTTTGGAGTTTACTTCTTTATAATTGTTTTTCATATAAAGCCCCTGGTATAGGGAAAATATATGAGGAGTGAAATTTGTTCAATCGTTAACAAAAATACGTTACGCGTTGCTCTGAACATTCACTTGATTGCTGTTCGATGAAAAGCAGGTACTTGATTACTCCATACAATATCAATCCAATTGTTTATTGATCATGTTACGGGGATTCTAACACATAAGTAACTTTATAAAACTTATTGTGTGTTGCTTAGCCTCTAAGTAGCTTAGAAAGAAAAAAAAGCATGTTTTGTAAAGCCAAAAGACTTCTCTATTCAATAAAGTAAAAAACAAAAATATCTATCTTCATCGAATTTGGTCATTTTTAACGTGTTCGAATACCTTAAGTAAAAAAAGAACTCTGAATTTGAACCACGGTCAAATCAGAAAAGGTAAAGACCAAAAGCTAGTATTTAAACACCCTAAATTCTAATATGCTGTGAAAAATTTGAGTCTTACCAGATTCAATATGTATCAACCCCATTTCAAGCGTGATAAAACATTTCGCTGCATCAGGATTCAAAGCTACGTGACCTTACCAAAGCCTCGGCGTTCATGCTCTCCATACGCTAAGCACTCGATTTACGTGGTAGTTTACAGATGTGAAAGTACAATATACATTTGTACTAAATATTTAAGCTCAACTTTTGTGACTTTTACCAGACATGCTTGAATAAAGAATATTTATTTGTAATTTAAAAATTAATTTAAAAACTCCTTTTTATGTACTCTAGTAGTTTTGTTAGAAAAATAAACAAATTTCAACTATTTTGTTCGCCGAATATGCTTTAGGTAAAAATAGATTTAAAATGTATTGAGAACCATTAAACATTCTCGAAGAATTTCTTTTATAAGGGTTTTATTATTGTTTTTCATGACATTCACGTGTTTTCATTTGAAGGACAGAAACAAATAAATAAGCTTCCTTATTATTCAAAGATAGCTTCCCAGCATGATAGTATTTTTATCCTGAAAAAATTCAAGCAACACAGATTACTGAGTGCTGTTTTGAATACACAGAAAATCAAAAACAGTGTATTATAGTTCATTACAACTTTTTAACCTTTTAAAAATAAGTTTCTGGTAGTTTGAATGGAATTCAAAGTGTCAGTACAAATAATTTTGCGCACTTATTGTTGTTCAAACGTGAGAATTTTCAGCACCATTTTGGCGCACACTTATTGCAGGCCAAACTAATTATGTAAAATTGGCGGAACGGATTCATTGTCAACCCTTACAATCCCAGCAACGGTTTGAGTCTTTCACCGACGGTCAGATTGAACAAGATTACCAATTTTTTTTATATTAGCTTGAGTTTGCTTACGCGGCATGGTGTCCCGGGCGCAATTATCTTCAGCATCAACTCAGCCATTTTTAAAAGGCTCAAGACATTCAAAAACACGTGTACGTGATAAAACTCCTCTCGTTATGATATAGCTTTTTCAATACCTTATAAGTTTGAGTACCGGTTTTTGCTAGTTTCTTGGGAAATTTCCCAAAATTCACCGCTCTGTTGTTACATTTGTTTTTTCAATTCCAACTATTAGGTCACACTCTATATATTTATTTATTTATCTTGGTGGAATTTTCAATCGTTAATAAAAATATTTTAAAGCGTTCAATTGAGCTGAAATTTATATACAGGGTGATTTTGGAAGACAATAGAATAATTTTATTATAATTAATAAAAATTAATTGATTAAAACTAATTATTCGAAGAATTACAAATACACACAGCTACCTTGGCATCATTTTTGGCGCCTTAGCGACCCTTTTGGCTACTGGTGTCAAAAATTTAAAAGGTTTTTTTCTCACATTTTAAAGCACTCATTTGAGCTGTAATTTGCTTTACACTATTGTTCTGGGTAAAAATACGATAATTGAATTATAATTAATTAAATTTGGCTGAAACTAATTATTCAAAGAATTACAGATACAGCCATGTTGCTTTCATTTTTACCGGTTTCTGACGCCATCTTAGATTTGTCTATATTTTTGTAACAATGTAACTGTTAAAACAACGAAAGAAGTTGGCGACCAAAACCTGTTTTGCAGCCAAACCGAAATTGCATTGTTACAACAATGCAGACAAACCATGCTCGTTTTTCAATTGCTTTTTATCAATTCACTCTCTCCCAATATATATATATATTAACTTATATATAATATATTATATATAAATATGTATTTCTATTCTAAATATATTCATAATATATATATAAATTGTTATCTTTCAATTTTCAATATTAAATACTTATTCATCCATTAAAATTGTTTTAAATTTTTTTTTTTATATTTTTTGTTTTCTTGTAACACACACACACAAAAATAACTGTAATGAAAACCGTAACCACGGCTCTACGGACTTGTTTACAAAAAAGAGAGGCACTGCATTTAAAATAGAAGCTTCCACTCTAAATAACTAAAGGTCACTGAAGTTTGGTGCATGATTACTTTTTCTATAGCAGTGATACAGTCTCGTTATTTAAGGGTATCCGATTACCCTAAAATTATGATTTCTTTAAAAAATTGACAAATTTTTTTATGATTTTATTTTATAGGCCGTCTAATTAGATTTATAAAATACCAAGTATTTTATTTTCCATTCACTAGAACAAAAGCTACAAGTGTTTTAGTAAAAGCAGCTGCCATAACTTTACACAAGATGTCAAACAATAAAATGCGTTTTACTTGAAATGTGTTTTTTTCCAAAAACTCAAACGGGTGACAGCGATTGCTCAAAAAGTTTTTAAAATAATTTGCTAAAATTTTTTTGTGTTCATTTTGTATAACAGTAAAAGATTTTAATCTTCAGGTTTATCATTCACTAATTTATTTTAAAATTTACAGTCTTTATGTGAATATAATCACTATTTTTTTAAGTAATTTCATGTAGTCCCTAAGATAAAGTGCTCTAGTTTTTGTAAAAATTAAAATATCTCTTGTCCTGAAGATCATTTCAAACAGGATAAAAAAAACACATCAAAATTGAAAAAATTCACAATTTGTTAATAAAATTTTTGTACAGAGCTGGCCCCGTTTATGTAATTTTTTGTATATTTTTACTGGTTTTTTCCCATTTAATAATAATAAAATTCCTTTTGTTTTTAATTTTAGGATTTTTTTCTTAAATTATACTAAACAAATCTAGAGATCACGAAAAAATCCCTATATCTCCATTTTTTCAAAAAAAAAAAGTTGTCGCAAGTAGTCGGATACCTTAACAGCCCTACCTCGTATGACAAAAGAAATAACCACACGTCGCCTTCTTATACAAGCTTCCTCACAATAACATAAAAAATCCATAGTCTTTCTGTTCATCCCACTACTATATTTCATTTTATATATTGTTCACTGAATCAGATCCTGAGATGAGTTGACCGCAGAGTGAACTTTGCAAATGGATTACAACCATTGTACTCATGCAGTTTTTCTAGGATCCAATGAGCCCTCTCGTTAACACATTTAAAAACGATCTGTTGGGAAAAAGTACATTTAGCCTGCACTCGCGCATTATATTTCCTTTTGTAAAATGATATAAAGAAATGCAATAAATTCATTGTTAAAATAATAAATTTATAAAGTAAAAGCTGTAAAATAAAAATAAAAAAAAGATGGGAATTACTCGTCCTGCGTCTTCAAAACTTTACAAAAACGAGACTCAATCAGAGATATTTCCACTTCATCAGCTTGTTCGCCGTTTCCAATTTTTGTACGTATAGAATAAAATTGTTGATTCGTTTGACGCATAATTTCATTTAGTTCATAAAATTTTAGATTTCGCCATAAAATGGGTCCAACGATGGGGTCTGTTTTGGTTGCGTATAGATGGGTATAGAACAAACTGGTGGTAATTGACATAAATCTCCTATTAAAATAATATCTAATCTACCAAAATTTGACTGACAATTTCCAGTTATTTGTTTTTTAATCTGGAATCAACCTTCAATAATAATTGATCTCTGATCATACTTATCTCATCAATGATTATGACTTTTATGTATTTGAAAAGAGTTATGTGTTGTTGAGCAGTTTCAAAATGTAACGGAAGTAATCTTGATAAAGAAATTTTTAAAGCTGTATGAACAATCATTCCTGAAATAGATATTGCTGCCTTAAAACTTTGTTGGTATCCATCATTGTCCGTATAGCGATTATATATTTCCATCAAAAGTTTAATGACAAACGTTTGACCGCATCCGGAAGGACCGATAAAAAATATTTGAAATGGAATCGATAAACGATGTGAAATAACATAAAGAAAAATTCCTTTTTGTTTTTCATTTTATATTCTCATTAATTGATGGAAACCTGCATTGGGCATTAAATTTTCTCTTTTTTTACAATAGGTCCTGGTTTATGTAAAGTCGCTCAGTAAATACCATTATTGAAACAAAAATAAATTTTTCATTCGCATTTTTTTACTCGCCAAATCCGGTGATTTTCATTTGTTATAGTTTCCAATTTTTCTAATTTAAGCCCTGAGAAAAATTGAAGTGGACGTGATGATGCAGATGTTGATTACCAATTTGGCACAAAACTTGTTTTTGTCGCAAACCCTTGCATTTTTGTAAAATCAAGCTCTTTATTAAAATTTTTATTTTTTGAAGGTTTGATTTGTAAGTTAATGACTTACAATTTCACTCATCGATTACACACAATGATAATTTTTAAACAAAAAGTATAAGAATAATATATTTTAGTAAAAAATTCTCTTAAAAAGGCTAAAAGACGAAAAACACAAAAGATCTTTTAAAGGCCGTAATTTTTAAACTATTTTTTCAATCTTTGTACAGAATACGGATAATGCATTTCTACATAAGAAAAAAGTTTCGTGAGATTATGTATATAAATAATGATGTTATTAAATATTTAATTAAAATTTTGAATATTTTTAAAAAAATCGTAAAAAAAATTTTTCAGTTTTTTTTTAAATGACTGATTTTAAAAGACAAAAGCATGAACCTTTTTTAGGATAGAATATCAATTCATTAACGCGAAAGAAAATTGAAAGGAAACGATTTAGAAATCATTTTCACAAAAGCGTATCAATTTTGACTTATTTAAAAAAAAATCTTAAAAAATAGAAAATATTATTATTTTGTAAGCACAGATATACCATATAGCTGCGAAAAATATGATCTTTCCGATTCTGTAATTATTCTTTGTCTGAGATAGATAGTATGAATTAGATGGGTTTTTAAATACGTGGGGAAAGTCGGAACTTAATTCATTTCTACCTTATGTTCATTGCGTTACCGTAACTGGCAAAGCGTAATAAAAAATTTTTTCCTACTATGCCATAAGAAGTTAACTTCAAAAAATTGCGTGTTAAAAAAGACTGCGAGCATTTCGTATGTATAATTTTCGAGTTTTTTCTATTACATTACTTTAATCTCTTTTCCCAAAAGATATTAAATTTTTCAGTTTTCTATATAAAGATAACTGTAAATATTATTGAATATAAATTTAACACATTAAATCTTTAAAACAATTCTTGATTTCAAAGTATAGAATTTTTTTTTAAAATATACATAGAAATGAAGAAGGTAATATATTAATTAAAATTTAGTTATTTTATATGTTTTTATAAAGAAAGAATGTACTCTAACTTATTTTCTTAAAACAGTGCTTCTCAAACTTTCAATACTGGCGCCCCCCTTTTCAATCACAATTTTAATCGCGCCCCCCTTATACATTAATAAATTACTGAATGCAATAATAATGCACTTTGACGCTAAAGCTACAATACACGATCTTAATTATAAATCGTACAAATTAATAACATAAGTATTAAATTTTGTATACGTTACTTTTAAACAAAAAATTAAGTGATAGATTATTATTATGTTATTTTTCCTTTCTCTAATTTTTAAATTGGAACATATTGCAAAATGTGGTGGCTGCTTAGAAAACAAAATATAGATATCAGATAAATATAGATAAATTAAAAGTAAAAAAAAAACTTTTTAAAAACAAGCTTTTATTTAAATGCTCTAAAAAGAATAAAATAAACTTTACTTTTAAAAATATTTTTGCTATCAACTTATAAAATCGTTACACAATTTATGATATAAAAGCTGGTCGCGAGATTTAAGTACTCGTTTTCACTTAGATTGAAAATTTAAAACAATCAGATCAAGTTATTTAATTTGCTTGTTTATCAACACAGGTAAATCTCGCGACAAGCTTTTATATCATAAATTGTGTAACGATTTTATAAGTTGATAGCAAAAAATTTTTAAAAGTAAAGTTTATTTTATTCTTTTTAGAGCATTTAAATAAAAGCTTGTTTTTAAAATTTTTTTACTTTTAATTTATTAACATCATACCTTTGTGAATCCAGATTTTCTGCGATGGCTATTTTGAAGACAAAATATAGATCTGAGCTAAATGTCAAAAAATAACTCTGAGTGTCAATTTCTAATTTTTAGCCTTCCTTTGAAAAACTTTGCTCTGCAAGACAATCCCATGGGGAAGTCACTGATAATTATTAAACTTGTTCTTATAATGGCTGAAGTAACCACTCTTAACACGAGTTTATTTTTTAAAAAAATGATAATATATTATTCTTGATATAATAGCTTAATTGTAAGGAGAGTAAAACTAAGTGCATGACAATGTATACAAAAATGTATAATGATTTATTGAAATGAATACTCATATTATAAACGGTTTTGAATGAACTGTAATTTTAAGCCTCGCATAATTAGCATTTAGAATAAATGTTAAGTAATAAAAAAAGAATATAAAATTCTAATGAATAACAATTGTGTTATTTTTTTAATATTTAAAGCGAGAAAACTTCAAAATGTTTTAGCCCGGGATCAGGTGTGCACTCGATACTAATGTTAATGGTCGCGGGGAGTGATGCACCCCAATTCTTTTTTTTATAATTATTTTCAATATACAAGATAAAAATCACAATTTCAGTGAATAATTTAACTAAGAGAAAATATACTTACCTATTTCAAGGATTTCTCTGTTTGTCTTTCATAAATTGAGAAAATATCCAATAAAACTGAACTAAATTGTTCCAAATGTGCGTGACCTTAATAAAAGACACAAATCACAGACACTTTTTGCTAACATTACAGGAAAGTTATTTGCAAGCAAAACTGTCACTTTTTGTTCACGTTATTGAAATTTTAATGTCCGTTGATGATCGACAAATATCCTGTTGAACTTTTCTTGCTTGTGTCTTTTTGACAGGGTGAAGTGCATTTTGCGGTACACTTATGGCTTCGTATTTTCTTGATAAAGTTCTTAATGTAGCTATTGAAAATTTTCCTTTCGTTTCATGTTTATTGCTTTTCTCAAATTTACTTTCGCTAACATGATTAATATGCATTATTTCAGCAAGTGTTTCCCTTGTTTGATCAGCTTCAATATCCTTTCAGAGAGATCACAGATGTCCAATTCTTTTTTCATATTCTGCTCATTTACACTTATAAACCAGAATCAGTCATACAACATCACATTTAAAACCACTAAGTTATTCATAGGGGAAAATGAAGCATGTTCAAGAAAATATTTTTGAAAAAAAGTGATCGTGCCGGAAACTCGGTCTAAACAAGTATCCTAAGAGTCTAAAAAAACGTTTGCCACTCCCAAAAAAGGAGATATGTGATCAATTCATTTTAGCTCCCATTAAGACTATCATATTAGAGGATTCTCTGTGAAGGTTATTGGTAACACAAATAAACAGTTTTCCCAGAATTAAAGATTTTTGTATTATATGTTTCAGTAGACTCATAAAAATAAATCTTGGCCAATTAATACTTCAAAGTGCTCAATATGCTTATCCATGTATTATAAAACTCTTTCACATTGTGAAAAAAGCGCAACAAAATTATATAATTTACAACTTCCCTAAAAAGGGGGATGCAGATAACATACCACTAAGTTCGAAAGTCAGCAAAAGTAATATTTTCAGATTAAAATAAACGTAATAAAAAATCTCTCATCGTAGGATTACAGCAAAGCAAACAAAATATTTTCTTTTATTTTTGATGACCTTTTTTTCATCAGATGATATATATAAATCATATCAATGTAGATCTGTATTTTTTATTATATCAGAAAGTATTTTGTTTTTTTTTCATTCCAGTAAATTAATTTTTTTTAACATTTTATTTTCGATATGCTCGCGCCCCCCTTGAAGGGATGTCGCGCCCCCCCAGGGGGGCGCGCCCCACAGTTTGAGAAACACTGTCTTAAAATATTAATTACTTAACATGGAAATATGAGTATAGAATACATCAAGTAGGCCTAAATTATGTGTCACTTTTTCACAGAAACAGAAATATATATCTTAAGAATTCACACGCATTTTGAACAGTATTTATCATAAGTACTAACATGAGAGTAACGCAAAAAGCGATTCATTTTCATATTACATCAGTCCATTCTTCTAGGCAATACACAAGGATCGAAGTTACTCTGTGTGTGTGAGAAAAAGAAAATCATACATATTCATATTGCAAGAGACCCTATTTCTGGAAGCAGAATGTGCTTGGTATGAAGAAAATAATTTTCGATAAAATTCAAACTCAGTACCTAAAAAGGCCACCGAGATTCTTGATAGACATTCGACAAAACAGTTCCCCTACCTACTGCATGAGTACAAGATTATTTATGTCGTACATGTTTCTGATAATAGTGGTGAGTCATTCATATTCTTAGATTTTTCTATTGCATTACAAAGACATGAAAACGGTATCATATATTTTATAATTCAGTATTTTTTGTTGTTGTTTGAGATTACAGATCATGTAAGATTAGATGCCCTCCAACTAATTTGCTACAGTATTTTAGCATTAAATATTACGAATACACTTTTGCACTTTTATTATTTAAAAAAAAAAGAGATACTGCTATTTATAAATGCTCCATTTAAAAAAATCTTAGAAATTTCGAATTCACATGCGGATAGGGGAAATATAGCACATTCTTTAAAATTAAGTTTTAATTATTTATTTTTTTTAGAGAAACATTTGGAACATTATTATTAACATTATTATTTAAACATTATTACAATTTAAGATATTTTCGAATTCTTAGTACATAAATACATTTCGAATGTATCATGCAGGTCTAAATTAAGTAATCCTGTAGTACGGAAAATATAAAAAGAGAAATATTTTAAGAAATTATCTACAAAATTATTTACCAAAATTATTAGTGCGCAAGTTATGCGGATTGCGGTAATCATATTTCTGCTTGGATCAAATTTTCTAGGTAATACATGGATCATAGGGAACAGCAATATATATTGACAGAAACAATACGTAAACAAGGCTCCATATCCTAGAATACGAAGTGGTTGGCATAAGAGAAAGGATATTTCACATAAAATAAATGTGTTTTTTGCATCACACTCAGTACCAATTACCAGGCCACCAAGATCATTTGAATAAGTAGGACGAAGTATACCACTCAGCTTGACCTAAATAATATAGTTATTGACGTTTTAAGAATTTTTGATATGAATGAGGAAAGTTGGAAAATTATTATTTATTAGTTTATAAATAAATCTATTAATCCGAATTCTATCAAATGCTTTTGGAATATCCAAAAAGACAGCTTCAGTGGATCTGCTTCTCTGGCATCCAGCTGTGATAGATTCGGTCATCGCCAGAAGAGGGTGGTTAGTCGAGAGGAATCTAGTTGATTTGGATTAATAAAAGCAGTATCATAGATGAATGTTTTAAGTCTAATAATTAAGATATATCCTGTGTAATTTTTTAAAAGAGGGAAGAAGAGAAATTGGACGATAGCTTTACAGGTTGTTGTGCGCTTTTTCCTGCTTTTAGTTGGAAAATGAAAGCATTTTTCCAAATATTAGGAAAATAGCGACCATTTAAAGTTTTGTTAATAAGATAAGTTAGAATTTAGAGAGTTTTGAAAGAAAGATTTTTAGAGTAATTTGATCACCACCTGGGTTTCCATCCTTAAGTGCGTTTCTGTAAAAACCGTTTATCAGCAGATTATTGCATGATAAAGCAAAAAGGCTTGCCAGATTTCACGTCTGTAAGTTTAATAGTTCTAAACGGAATTTTTTTTATCTATTTCGCTCTTCTAACACCTTCCCTTAGGAGTCAGTTCGATTCAAGCAGATAAAGTTAATTATTTTTTCGCTCTTCTAACACCTTCCCTTAGGAGTCAATTCGATTCAAGCAGATAAAGTTAATTATTTTTTTTTTCAAATGAAGTTATATCGAACTAAATAATGAGGCAGAAACACTTTGAAAATAACAGAAAGCTGCTCTTTCAATTGATATAAGATTCAATTGTTAATTGTCATAAGAACTCGAAAAGATGAAGTCTTAGACGGTTAGAAGGACTTTATAAGTGAGAAAAGGCAAGTTTGGATGTTTGGTTGAAATAAAAGGCTTACTAAAGTCCACTCGAATATTCCAATTCTCACACGGATATCAGTATTTTTATCTATAGAAAGTAGAAAAACACACATCATATTCTTGCTTACCTTTATAATTTTCTCGCAATAACAAAAACCCGGTTTTATCGGAAGGTGGATAAATCATCTCACTAGTTCATGTGCTGGATTTTTGTTGAATTAGCAGATCACTCGAGGTTATGTAACAGGTCTATTCGCAACCTCCTACTAATCCTCTAAGGGAAAAACTGTTTTTTTTAAAAAATATTATTGACTTTCTCCCGAAGAAGAAGATGCGACTTATAAAAATCAAATCTTATTTATAAGCATTAACATTTAAGTTCCTTATAGAGAATGGTTAGGAGCTAGGTGATAGAAGTTAGTGATTAACCTAAAGACATAGAATGCTAGTCGAGGGGGGCTCAAAGATTTGTTGTTTAATATTTAAAACTGATGATTGACCAGTTGGTCAATTAGATATTTAAATTGGAATAGATTATCTTAGAACGCAATTTTGATTACTTGGAATGTGAATTGCCAAGACGTTCCAAGGGTAAGTGATTCAATTCATAATTAAATGTTAATTATCTCGTCTACCTTGCTTTTGCTCCAATACCTACTTATAGGTGCATTTCCTAACCTAGTTTGTTGAGATTTGTTAGGTTGTTGAGACTTTTTTTAATAAATTATTTCTGTTTTGACTATGGCTAATTTTCCTCCTTAGTCTCGAACACTGATGGATGTGAGGGCACATCCATCACAGTTATCCAAAATGCATTACTGAAAACTCTTCGTTTAAATTTTCCAAAAAAATTTGTTGCAGAGAAGCTAAGAAAAAATATAATTATTCTTTCCACCGAAGAATTCTTGAAGAATCAAAACTATACATCGCAAAATGTGAAAAACCTAACATATTAAATATTCCGAGTTTGAAAGTTCTTTGTTTGGCGTGATTGGAATTTTGGAGATTGGGTCATATTCCTTACTAGATAATAGTACAAATTTACATAATCTTTCCCCTACAGTTCAGGTGTAACGTGTGATGTTGATAAAAAAATCAAGTCAATTGTGAAAGATATTTATTTTGCCTGTCAATACCTCTCTTATAAAATTAGTAATTATATTATTTTTTACACATCGAAGTACTTTCAAAAATTGTTGATTTTATTTCGGAGGAAAAATGTTAAGTTTATAAATAATATGGATTATTAAAGACCATTAAAAAATAACTTCGTGAAACGACTCGAAAAGTGTACAAATATATATTTGTAAAAGGTACATTTGAATTGTATTAGTTTGTAAATGACGAAATATCACAAACGAAATATATAAAATACAGTTATTTGAAATATGGTTAATTTCAATATTTTCTCCTGAAATATTTTTGGAGATGGTATGCATGAATTCCCATCTCTTATTTTTAAACTTTATTGGGTTTCTACTTTAGTTATTGAGATTTTGCTGTTGCCTTATTTTTTTAAAATTTTATTTGAAAAAAAAATTGCGGGAAAAGATTTTAACTAAACTCAGGATCAATGTGTGTAAACTAGTACAATGTGAATTATTTATTATTTTGGGCGAAACACTAGACGTATCCGGATGTCTCTTCTCTAAACCGATGGTGCAGTGACAAGATTACATGAAATTGTCCTGCAATTTGATCACACCACGATATGTTGTGATTAGGCTTCTTTTTACTGGGGCAGCTGAAAGGTCCGGAGCAAACGACTCCCGTTGAATGTGGAGAGAACTTAATTTCAAGAATTTCAACTGCTATTAGAGTATCCTAGAGTTTCGCCAATGCTTTCTAAGCCATTGTTTTTCTTCTTCTTTGAAGTCTGTCTTTTCAGCAATTATTGTAATTACTGATTAAAATTGCTTTTTATTGTATACATCATTATTGTGTTTTGTCCTCGTATCAACATTTTTATTGTGTTCCGACCTGTAACGTTTGCATTTTATATTATAACTTGCATTCTTTAGTAAGTTGTTTCTTTTTTCGACCGTACAATGCCACCACTTGAGGTTTTCCACCTTCTTTCATGAATAGCCCTACATATGTTTAAAACTAGATTGGAATTATAAAAAAAGCACAATTTAGAGATTAAATAAACTTATTTTTTGTAATCCAATTAAACAGGTGCTAATTAAACCACTTATAAAACTTTTTAAAGGTTTTTCAGCTTATTCGAGCATTTACCGTAATATCCGGCGTATAACCCGCACTTTGAACGCAAAAAACAAAACCGAAATTTAAGGGTGCGCGTTATACGCCGGGTAGAAAAATGAGAGCTTTATAAATAAAAAAAAGTTGAGCTTATAAAAAAATTAGACTTCTACATCTATCGAAAAACTGTTTATTTAAAAGAAACTACATTCCTCACGAACTTATAAGTTTTTAATTGAAGAAAAAACTCTATTTTTTCAAAAGCCTAAGATAATACCTCGAAAAAATGACTTCAAAATATAAGTTCGTACACAATCGATGCTTACACAGTCTGGTCTCAATTTAGAAGCGATTTCATCATCCACTTGCATAATTTCAACTGTCACAGATGCAGATTCATCCTCTCGGCAGTGTCCATTCTTTTACGTCCCACCACAGCTTGACTCGGTCATATGGTGTTTCATTAGTACCATTGGAGTGCTCTTGAAAAGCCCTTTCCAACCTTATACGATCTCTGTATTTGGATTTAGCCTCTTGACGCGTATAGACCTACATTATATATTTTTTATAATACATTTTTTTAACACATTATTATATTCCCTGTCACTATTTTACACTAATATTATATTACAATCGATAGATTTGGATGAGAACTGACAAGTGAAATTAAAACGAATGCCGTAGCTTCTCCCAGTCAAAAGTTTTAATGAATGAAAATTTCGATACGTAGCAAAATGACCTCAAAATGGAAACGCTTCTTCCTCCACCGTGCATTATGCGTCACAGTTTTTACTTAGCATAATGAATTATTTGATCCTTTAGCTATCCAGTGGTGTAATTGGATTTTGGATGGAGATAGCAGGTACATAGCTTCAACACCAAACAGTATCTCCGATTTTGTTAGCATTCATTTTTTTGAATTGCCTTTTACTATGGAAGAAATTTTAAAGACGTATGCACGTCAAAAATGAATGAATGTAGGCAGCTCAAGAAAAACCTTAAAAAATCATCATTTCCCATTTGCTCACCTATCTTGCCATTTTTTAACTTAGTAAGAAGTACCTATAAGAATGAGTAAGCATTCAAGTGTCTTCCCGAAAGTTTCCTTGACATAGTAAGGCAAAAATTTGAAAGGAGCTTTGTGGGTTTTTAAAGTAAACAACTTTTCAGAGACCTCAAAATTAAAAAACTTCTTCCATGTAAAGAACATGTTGGGAATCACTCTATTTATTGTCAACAAGTATCTGAAGGTATGACAAAACCACCGCCTTTATTTCATGATTTCTTTCTCGACTGCAGTAATTCCTTAATGATGCAATTTCTGAAAGTTCTTTGCTGAAAATGACTTTAAGGTCTGTGACGAGCACACGAACACTTTCGTCAATCTATTACAAACACATGGAAAAACATTTCCATATAAATTGGCTGACTAATGTTGAATGATTATCAGATATACTCCTCACAACCCGTCAATGACAATCCAAAGATTAGACTTTACCCAGAAAAAGGTATGCATAATATGCAATTTTCTTAAAACTGGTTAATCACAACAAACAAAGCCTTTACTAGTAATATTCGCATTCAGTATATTTAACTTATTATAAAATGACTAGGTTTATTTTGGAAGCAGGAACTTTTTGAAAATAGATTGCCTAGTGTCTAAGGGTTTATAAAGAAATTTTTCTTAGATATATTAAGCGCTGTGTGATGAATGTTTACAGATTATTATTTTTGAACGAAATTATATGAAAAACATAAAATATTTTTCTAAAGAGAGGAAATAGTAACTGCTAGTAAAATTATTTATAATACAAATTACAAAAACAATTGGAATATATTGTATTGGAAATTCAAAGAAAATAACATTTAAATTTAGACCCCCACAAAGGCTATTTAAGAAAAAAAGCTACTTTAATCCTATAAAACATTAAATAAAGTATTTTATGGGTTTGATATAATTTAAAGTTATGTTCGCTATTTATGAAAGCAGAATGTTATTGGAGCATACGCAAAATTAAAAAGTGATATATATATATAATAAGCATATAAATTGTTAAGTTGAAGATTATTTTTGTCGAAAAATAATACAGGGTTCTTTGCTCAAAAGCCTTTATATATTTTATTATATATATTTAAGAAAAAATACTAATAATCATGATGTGAATGCCGTTTTATTCAATTTCCAAACAAGAAATATCTTTCTCTTTAGGTGAGTCTATTGGTTACAAATACTGAAAATTTGAATTGATTAATTTATCTTTCATTAAACAATTTTTTTCAGAATTGTGGTTGATGAAATGATGGATCTGATGAAATAGTATTAATGTAAGACAAATTCTATCATTATTGAATTTTTATTCTGACAAAATAAGACTCAATTTCACTTTCTTCGGAAAACAGTTTTATTAACGAAAGGTGTTATAAAATGTTTCCTTCCCCGAAAGTAATTTTACAATAATTTAAACTACGCAAGAAAGAAATTTTTCAAACACACCCACACACACACACATATATATATATATATATATATATATATATTATATATATATATTATTTTTATTAAGATATTTAAAGAAAAGCTAATGAATATACACAGAAAAACTGTTGAGTATTATTTTTATACTAATCATTTTTGTACTAATTATAATTGTGCTAAATATTTCATACTAGTTACTGAAACCTTTTTTTTATTACAAAAAATTAAAAGGATTGTTTCACAGACAAAACAATGAAATATATAAAATACTGATTTTATATGTAAAAAAAGTGTAATTAATCTTCTAAAAAATTTCTGTATAGGTTCTTACATTTGGGATTTTAGTATTAGTTTTTTTTATTATTTTTATTTTGTAAAATGATTTTTTCATAAGCCATACGTAAACCTAAAGTATTACTGAATGTGAAATAATATGTCAACATTTTCATTTCCACGTTTATTCTAAGATAATTTTTTTAATGTGGAAATCTTTAATTATTTCATATTGGATGGACATTAAATAATACTTTTAAATTTTTTAGTAAAAATAGAAAAATTAGCAAAAACAATTTGGCCGAAGTAAAACAGTTTAATTTTGAAGAAAAACTCAATGGCGTGAGCAAAACATTTTAAAAAAAATATGTCTAAAATTCCATCATATATCACATTTTAAAAACTCTGTATTTAAAGTTATTTCAAAACCAGTAACACATTTCTTTTTACGTTACCTCAAAGGTCTTAAGATTAATAAATATTCACTATACACTCAATATAAAACAATATTTGGTGTTTGATGAGTTTTAGAGTATATATACAAGAGTGTATAAAACAATGAAATTCTTGAAAACCATTATTTTTTTAAAAAGTTATTTTAGTAATTTTTAATTACGGCCACAAAATGTGAAGTGAATCCCACCAACATTTGCTAGCGAATAAGAATCGAGTCCATCATATTTTTCTGATTCCGTAATATCAATTTCAATCCGGTTGTTCAAGTAGGAATTACGATAAATTTATTTTTTTTTTCTTGAAAAATATTTTACTACAGTTTGGAAGAAACCAGCCAAACGATTAAGAACTTTGATAGTTTTTGGAAACATTGCTCGAAGATTTTTTTCTTTTAGAACAAATTTCAATTTCTAAGATTTTAAAATATTCAACGAAGAAAAATTATCTATGTACAAATATTATTAAAGAAAAAATGTTAAGATATTTCAAAGAAAACTGTAAACGAATTAGTTGACACCCTTTATTATAAGAAACATGCACTAAATATATAAACTAGACCTCATGCCACGTCTTAACTGTCCGGAACGCCTTGCGCTCAATTTACCCCTTAATTTGACGGAATTCTCAAATGGATCATTAGAACAAAGTTTGTACTTATAATGATCTTCCTCTAGCTTCTTGCACAATTAAGCTACGATGACTGTCGTCTTATGACAGCGGCAATAGCACGCGTGTTTCGCTCATCAGCCATTAGGGTATATTGGAGCGGTGTGTTGTTTCACCTCGTTTGTTGTCAATAAATGTATAGCGATGATTTTGATTGTTTTACTGATCACCAGGCAAGTAATCACGATTAACAAAAAAAGGTCGGTGCCAAGTTGAATAGTATTAGGCATGCCTTCGGACGCGAGCCCAAGATTATCACTATCTAGCCAAAGAACAATGTGTGCATCTGGAGTACCACGGTATTGATTTCATTTCCTTGAAAACAGTCCACCACGCGACACTTTTCAAAGGGATTCATCTTACTCTTGGCTTTCAGAGAGAGAAACGTCATCATACAGTCTTCCAGTTTATTAAAATACATGAAACACGTAATGGGATCTCCTTTGATCAAGTGACAGTGCATGGACCAAGTTAAGTCTACTAGTGGATCGGTTACGCTTACATCGGTAAAAGTATCACTCAACTGATACAGTATCTTCAGAAGATTCCGCCAATGTATTTCGTTAGCACTCAGTGTAATCAACGACTGACCCAAATGGCGTTAATCGCGAAAAGATCTTATCGTATCCTAACGTATATTTGAGGTTTCTTCGTAAAAAAGGGGATGCGCGTCATACGGCGAGTATATCCAAAAATTAAAAACTGCGGCTTGAAATTATTGGTGAGCGTTATACGCCGGATTTTACGGTAACTAATAGTTAGTGAACAAGATAATTAATTAATTTCTGTTTTCTACCTTTATATATTCAAGATTTTATACAACTAATACTAAATTAACTACTATTTCAAAATTTCTAAACTAGGACACGGAATCTTTCGAGGGAAATTTTGTGCGACAAAAAAATTAATTCTCTTTTGCACCGAACCGAAAGGTCATGGTATTGTTTGAGATTTTCCATTGGCCAGGTCGCAGTTTCGAGTCGTTTTGAAAATAGAGACACTTGTGTGTTACGAGGTTGAAGCTCGACAAATCATTCTGGGCAAGACTTTTCACCTTGGTGTGGTGTAGGAGTTTGGGTTGCCGTGTCAGGAGTCTTCTTTTATCGAGCAATGTTCAAATTTTAAGTTTGGTCATTAATAGCCTTATCTTTCTTCTGAGTACAACGATCATAAACGAAAACATGCATAATACAGAAGCATAATGAAAATTAACTTTTGTATTTTACCTATATCATCCGCATTGAAAACTCCAGTTAAATTCATATGAAATGTGAAATAAAAGAATGAAAGAAATTTAACATTTTCATGTTATACAAGAATTTCTCAAACTTTTGCCCCCCCTCCAGAGTGCGTGACAACCCTACGTTGGGGGTGCGAGCATATCGAAAAAAAGAATACTTTTAAAAAACATTATCAATTTACTGAAAAGAGCAAAACAAAGTACATTCTGACACGTTTATATTGATGTAGTATACTTATAAATATATCAGTACTGCGCAGTGTATTTTATATTTAATTTATCAATATTAAGTTCAAAACAGGTTTAAAACTTACTAATGACTTCCATGGGCTTCTCATATACAAAATTATATACAAAATGTTATACTATCTCGTTAAATTGTGCAGTTTATGATTAGAGTCATATTGTTGCTATACGTCATTTTACATTATTATTACATTCCATATAGTGTTATTGTACAGAGGGGTGTGTGATGGAAATTATGATTGAAAATTGTGTTGCAAGCTTTGAAAGTTTGAGAATCACAGGGTTATACCGTACATATACATGTATATTTTCAATGGAAAATTTCAAATTTATGAAGTTATTATACCAAAATTGTAAAAATTCTTGATTATAAACTTGAGGTAGAGCACAATAATTACGATATTTTTTATAATTGTAATGTTGCCGCCAATATTCTCTCTCATGCGCACCGCATAATTCAATCCAAGGTACATCACTTGTGGTAAGTATTTTACACACTTAATCCGAATATGAATATTAGAATATAAGCAGAGTTTTGCAGTGTAAAATATAGAGATAATTCTGCTGGTTTTATATCTCGATTTTCTAAAAAGCGAATATATATATAAAAATTCGAGGATCAAAAGAAAACCTGAAGTCAATCCTTCCAAAGTTCTTCAGTTATTTGAAATCAAATAAATCAGGTTTTTGTGAGTCCTGAATGTCTACGAACACTGAAGTGTTAAATAAAAGTTGTGATGCATATATATGAAAGAAATTTACATATAACACTTTAAAAACATGAAATAATAGATATAATGAACATAACACGAAATAAAGTAATAAAAATAGAAAAGCAAACCATGAAGATCGAATTTAGAGACAAATACAAAAAAGAAACTACATATATATGTATTTCTTCATTAAACTTTCGATGAGACCGGTTACTAATTAATTTGAAAACTTTTAGACCAACTGTTTGGAGTAGCTTTATTCTTTCTTTTTAAATTCTATTTTCTAAAATTTTGAATTTACCCGTAAAAATAAAATTAAAAATATTGATATTTTGGGAGAGATATTTTTAAGCAATTCAATAAAAAAATGTGAAGAAAAGTTAGTTATACACCACTATTTTTAGGAAAGTTTCTTGTTTAAGTAAATAGTTTAGACCTCTCGGTGTAGACGGCATAATCGTTGAGGGAGGAACGTTGTTTAAGATATCTCATTGGCTATTTTTAGTACTGAGTGTAATACCTAGAATACAATTTAAACTGAAATATTTTCACTTCAAAACGGAGATATTATCTTGCAGTTGCTTCCAATAAGGATAATTTTCTTCTTCAGGTGTAGTTAGAGAACTGGTCTAAATGTAA
The DNA here is from genome assembly GCA_019973955.1 of Trichonephila inaurata madagascariensis. NCBI lineage: Eukaryota > Metazoa > Arthropoda > Arachnida > Araneae > Nephilidae > Trichonephila > Trichonephila inaurata. The sequence goes on from BMAV01025549.1 coordinate 31,187, forward strand.
CAATATAACCCATTTGATAAACGCATTTTTCATTGCTCGAGAAGTTCACTAAGAAAAGAAAACCCGCAACATCACCAGTGCTATACTCCACACCACTCAAATGGTATCAGAACGCAAAATATTTAGGACTTATGATAGATAATAAACTCACATAAAACAAAATATACTAAATAAGCGTCATAAATTCCGGAATACTTTCAGATTAATATACCCGCTAATTTGCCGGAATACCTCAAAAGCAGTAGAAAACAAGGTAATTCTTTACACTGTCGTCTTGAGACTTATCATGACTTACACTTGTCCTTTGTGGGAACACATGCTGCTAATAGTAATATTAAACTACTTGGAATTTCTCAAAATAAAGCTATATGTATGATTGTATATATGCAAACATGTACACTGAAAATACTGATATTTATAGAGCACTTAGAATTCCCACATTCAAAATTATATTACGAAACATGCGATTAAGTTTTTTAATTCATTAGTCCTCACCAATAATATTATTATTAACCTTCAAAACTATGTACCACATGATAATAGCAAGAGGCCAAGAAGAATCTTACAACCCTTGTACTGTAAATATCTTCATTTGCCGTTGAAAAATGATATATATATGCTAAATTTGTAACTTCCTTCCTCTTAACTTTATTCATTCTGAAAAGCTTAAATTCTACTCTGCACAAACACAGGAAATATTTTCAATCTGAATTCTTATAACCACTTCAAAGCTACGAATCCTGAACCATTTCACTTTAGCCTCGCGACCAATAGCAAAGCAGGCACTCATCAACTTCAGGACTCCTTTTATTCACTTGGACTTTATCAGCGCAGGTAGCATATAGCCACTCCCCGCCTTCTACATTCGATTCACCAATCAGGATGCTTCCTCACAACGCTGCTATTTTCGCCTGGCACCAATGGACTCTGTGAGATATGGGTTGGTGTCTCACTTCGCGAGCCATGTGTCCAGTGACATCAAGCTTAGTTTATTTTGATGTAGTAATCAGCTAGCAATAGCGTACACCAATAATATCGGTATAATTTTTTGGTAATGAGTGTGATATACATAAAAAACTTACTTCTTTTCATGCTTAAATATTCTGCTTCAGAAAGAGAAAAGAGAGTAGAGAATAGTGTAGACTGTTTTACGTAATGTTTAAGGTATCCGACTATGTTAGGAACCGTGAATTTTCAAAAGCTTATAAATGGGTAATATTTATAATACGTAATGTCATTTAGATTAGAAAAGCCATCGGTGCAGTCTCCTGTGAAGTTTAACTTAGTCAACTTACTCAGATTAGAAAACGAATATAAAATTGTTTTAAGAATATATTTACAATAAAAAACTTATTTAAGTATAATATTTTGACAAAAAATGAACATAGAATAACCCATTTTCAAAACATTCTCATTTTATGAAAAATGCTTCTATTATAATATTTTGCTTGTATATAGCTCAGAACTCTGTATAGAGCCTTAACTAGAATTTTTGAAATACATAACTTGGAAGTCGATTTATCCATGTTATACGAAACAGAAGGGAGAAATTTTAAGAAAAAAACACCGATAATTAATTCAATTGGTTATAATATATAATAATATATTATCATAATAGCCGCATTTTTTATAAAAGGAGAATGTTTTTTTTTTTTTAAAAAAAAAGGTTATTCTAAGTTTTTTTTTGCCAAAATATTGTATTGAAATAATTTTTTGTCATATAATGTCTTTAAAATAATTTTATACATGAATTCTAATCTAAGTGACACTAAATATCATGAAAAGTGTCTATTTATACGCTTTTTGAAAATCACAGTTCCCAACTTAGTCGGATATCTTAATGCTCTAAATAAATTTTTTTGTAACATTTTATTCATTTTTTCCCCTAGAAATCTGGACTTGCATAATAAATACGATAAACAGATTTTGCGTATAACCTCGAGCATTAATATCGTGTATTGATTATTTTCCAAGATATTTTCCTTCTCTTTTGTGTAAAAAATATGTAAATGAGAGCAACACGAAATATTTTAAATGTATAAAAGAACATAAAGTAAGCAATATGTTATGCACAAACCTTTGTTCTATACAAAAGTCACCCTCTTTGTAAAAACTGCTTAAAAATAATTAAATGTTAAACAAAAGACACCTTTTTCATTTCCATGTACATTTTGAAATAAATTCTACATTTTGATGATGAAATTTTGTAAGATTTAATGTTAAATTGAACACTTGATAAAATTTTGTTGATTAATATAATGTGTTTAGAAAACGCATTTTTCTAAAATATAATTTAAAACGTTCCTTGAAAATAGAGACTTGATTCACCTAAACCAAAATAAAAGTATTCCAAAATTGGTAAATACATACTGAATATTACTTCTGGCAGTTTTTTAGAGTTATGATTTCAGTTCTTTTTGTGTAAGAAAAAAAAATATAATAAAAACTCTGTGTCGGCTTCGACACACAACTCGAATTTAAGGCACCCGACTAGGTTCGAAGGCCAATTTTTTCAAAATTGATTTTCAGAAGAATTTTATTGTTTTAAAGAACATAAATAGGCTTAAAGAGTTATAATTATCAAATAAATACCATGCGTCACCTCTGTTTTTTTAAAAATTGTTTTTATAAAATTTTTAAAAAAATTTAAATTTTAGGAAAAACAGCATAAAAAAATATATTGGACATAATGTAATTTTAATTGCATTGATATATTTTTGATCCACCTGAAGTGTCACAAACCGCAGGTTAAAAAATATTTTAATAAATAATTATTAAAAGCATTCGAACTTCACGTTAATGATTTTTCGTCAAAATTACTCTATATTCTAAGCTAAAAAGTACTATAAAATGTGTTAAAATGTAAGTATCTTAAAACCTGCGGTTTCTACACTCTCAAGGGCTTATAACATAAGTGTTGCAAATTTTATTAAATTTTTTATAATTGTTTTGGATATATCACAGTTTTCGTGCAAAAAGTATCGTGAAAATTTCATTCTTCAAAAAACACATTTAAAAAATATACTTATAAGTTACATAAAGTAAATATTAAAAAAAATTCTCCAGTTTTGTATGTAATTCCCTCTTCTTCCTCAATTTTTATATTTCTTTTTTTTTTCGAATGGCCCTAAGTTTTCTTCTGCTGGTTTTTTGCTGTTGGAAGTGAGTGACGTTTTTAATATGCAATGCGCTCATTATCGAAGGCTTTTTGTCCACTAAAATAACCCGAAACAATACCCATTTTATTTAATATGGAAATTAATCCCTAAAGCCATTATTAAACTGCACAACAGCAATATAAGAACCTAAACGCAATATTTGATGCCCAACGAAAATTTCTTTTGGTAATATCTGCCACAAAATTGCATTAAAACTTTCGTTTGGATTTTCAGTTTTGCCGTGTAAACATTTCTTTAAAAGATTTATGTCTCACAAATCCATATAAACTGGCTTTATCGTGTTAACAATATTTTGTGGCAGTCCCAAGGATTTATCCTGATACACAATATTAGAAGCTTTAGCCCGTTGAAATTTACACCAACTTTCAGCTCCGACAGGGCACTGCCCATGTTTGGGCTGATGTTTTGATGAGCAACATGAAAGAAGGCCGCAAAAACAGCAGACTGCATTTTGTCCAAGTTCCCAATATTGCTTCGAATAGCAATTCCATAGTAATTCTGTAGCTTATTAATTAAACCATCAGTCAATTTACCTTTCCTCCCGAGTCCTTTATTTCTGCTTTTCAATTTTCGAAGCCTTGTTCCAACTTTTTTTTAAATATGCCCTATACATTCTAACTTCGTAACAGAATCTTTCCCGTAAATGTCCTTTACGGCATCAAAAACTTTGGAATTTTCATCCCCATAATAGTCAGTGTATCGTAACATTCTATGATCTTCCAACCTTTCAAAAATTCGATAAGCCCCAACCGGTTCCATACTGGATGAAGATCCTTTATGATGATTACACCACAATTTCACATTTTGTTGCTCCGTCTTTGAATTGCATTTTCTACAAAACTGAGATAAAATTTCAAAGTCAACAATTTTCCCAGTATCAACAGATATTGCACTAATACAACCATTTAGCGAAGAAACACCACGACGCTGCCAGGTACCATCCACCGAAACACCACAATTTACAGTATCATGTATAGATTTTTTTAATTGCCTAATACCTTTTGCTGCGTCATTCATTATTTTTTCTCCAATGGAAGTAGCAGCACTGAGGAGTTTTTTTTTCTTGTTGGCGGAATGCAAGCTTTGAGAGAAAGGGAGGTAGATTCAAAACAGCACAAAGTTTTCTTCCTGCTGAAACACCTCTTCCTATCAATCTTAATCCATAAACAAAACGAGTATTGAGCTCATTCATTTTGTCTAACTTTTTAGAAGTACAAAATGCCGATATGAAACTGCAATTTTTGCATTGCAAAGTAGTTTGAAGATAATCCAAACATTGAATCTTTTACCAGTTAAAGGCTTCCTGCTGTGCACTTTTTTGTTGGGCAACACAATAAAGCAAAAATACTAATTAAAATTTCCAGATGAATCAACCTGTTTCCAGTTAATTGTTCTGAAATATTAATTTCATCGTTATTTACCTGATTACATTGCTGCAGCTTTAGTGAACTGGCGGTCATAATTTCTTCCTTGCATGAAGCAGTTTCAGTGCATGCATTTTGGTTTCCATGAAACTTTCTTTTACGGGGACAATATGAACGACATTTACCCATGATTTCAGGTAAAATAAATTTAAGATTAAATTAAAATAATTTAAATTCTAAAAATAAAGCAAAATATAGAAAAAAACAGGATTAAGATAGGCGTGGTAAATATAACGTCGAATGTAAACAAACACGGAATAGTGATAGTCTTAAAATTCCGTTGCCAATCGTTTGCAACAAAATTGTTTGAAATAATTATTAGTAAACTGTAGCTTATAGTAAACAGATAATTATAATTTTGGTTTTTGAAATTCCATTTTAGGGAAATAATTATTAAACACTGCATATGTCGCTCACTTCCAGTACAGATGACTACTTCCGGTTTCGTTTTCAACTAATATGGCTTATTAAAATTGCTATATCTAGAGTTATAATATACGTAAAATTAAAGTAAAGACTTTTTTGAAATCTTAAAGGTGAGGGCTTTAATTTACAATCATAAAAAAAACTTCGACATTTTTGTCAAAAAACACTTTTTCAACCTAGTCGGATACATTAATCCTTAAGCACGGTGGTTGTCTTTGTTTATATAGTAGGCAACTAGAGTAAATAAATGGATCTCATGTAATACTGAAAGTATGCATGCATTTTCTTTATCCTACTTACATTTTCCATATTGATTTGGTAAAATAATGTAACACACACATATATATATATATATATATATATATATATATATCAATTATGTTATATAAATATATCTTATTCATAGTATATGAGTACATTATTAAAGGAAGGTTGATTTGCTTAACTATTAATATTACTTTGAGTATTAATAACATTAATCCTCTCGCCTTTATTAATCACTGATAAGAGGCTTGTGGCAATTAAAATGTGATATACAAACGTCGGTAGATACATGATTTACGAATCATGAAATCATCGCATCGAGGGTTGTACCATAACTAGTCATCCTCAGTGCTTTAGCAGAAACTAAATCCAAATTAAGCTCTCATTTTAAAAATTGTACTAATCTCGAATTCTTCTATCTTTATCGAAATCAGTATTAAAATCATCACCAAATATGAGTGGAAGGACATGATAATATTTCTTCTGAAGAATAGAATCACCTTCCATATAGGCTTAATTTCACATTCTATAATATATTAATATGTAAGAGTTGGCCGGGTTTGGTGTACTTGTTGGTTAACCCAGGGATATATTCAGGAAAATATCTTCAGAATGGACGTTCATTTTTATTTTGACACACACAACACAAGCTTACAATTACAATGGTACTTATGTTAAAACAGGGACGAACACAGACACAATCAACGAAGCGAATACAAACGACGATGACGAATAGACAAAGAACACAAATGACCACATAAATACTACAAAAAGACAAAAGGCTGCAGCTATTTAGACATATTCACTACGACGAGGCGGATAAAAACAAGAGAGCGCAAAAGATTTTTGCTTTTATACCGGCAGTGAAGATCGCAGGACTCCGTTTTAACAATAGATGTTTATAGTTAAAACGGGCGGGAAAGAGATTTCTGATGTGTGACCCAATTTTCAATTAAAATTTTCATCGTACCCCCGCTTTATACAATAATAATGCATTGAATTCATTAATAATGTACATTGACACAAAAACTACAGTACAACCTTTATTTTAAATCAAGCAAATTATGAAGATAAGTATTAAATTTTAAGTATGACAAGTATGGGGGCACTAAGAATTATTAAACTTCTGTTCTTGACTTAGTATTGATAAATAAATTAGCAATTAAATTGTGCACTAATGATACACTTATAAGTGTCCCTGTGTATATTTTATTTTTTGTTATGTCACAATGTATTTTGATTTATTTACTTTCAGTTAAACTGATAATTTCTTAAAAAATCTTTTATTTTCGGCATGCTTGTTCCCCAATGAAAGGTTATCACGCCTCACCGTTTGAGAAACGCTGACATATATATATATATATATATATAATATATATATATATATATATAAATAAATAATTAAAATAGAGATTTAAAATTAAATTCCTTGTATAGCGCTTAATTTTTATTTTCCATTACATGTTCCAATACTAATTTAATCTTCCAATTATTTCCCAAAATAAATGACCTCTAACCACTAAACTCTTCTAATCCCAGATCATTGTAATTAATAGCCCTATATGTCAGCATTAACTTTCAAGTACATCTAATAAAAAAAGAGATATTTTACACATCTGAGCTTAAAAGGTAAAAACACTTAGATTTCTTATTAGCGTCATTTGTCTCTCAGAGACAGATCATGTAGACAGCTCGCTGAATAAACACTTTTTTTTTAAATTTAAGATTAGTTCTGACTTGAAACATGTCATATATACATATATATATATATATAAATTATAGATAAATTTATACTTCCTATATATATATAACAGTAAATACTTTTAGAATTTAAAGCAACAAAATAGATTTAAAGTCTTTATTATTTATTATGTACATTCATTATATGCGAAAAACGTTCAAATTGATAAAAACTTTCAAACACTTGATTCTTTTAAATTTTTTTTCGTTACTTTATAAATTAAGAAAATGGGTTGACAAAAAGGAAGAAATTTTAAAGAAAAAAATGGAGCATAAAAAATAATAGATAAAAAAAAAAAATTTTTAAAATGTCCTTAGAAGGACAATTATTGATGGACTTCTTTAGAGTAAATATATACAGCTAAATTTTAAAACATAGGAAAAATTTAATATTGTTTTAAATATCAGTTTTCAATTTATCACTTCAGTTAAGATTAACTAATTTAAGCTTATTGCAAAAAATGCTGTAGTACCTATCCGGAGTATAAATCCCGTGACCTAGGGACCCCAAAACCCATTAACGAAATTTTTTTAAAACTTTCAATACGCGGACCCTTTTTTAAATCAAAATTTTCCCTTTCCCTTTTACCCTAAACCCCATCCAACCAAAACAATGTATTAAATTCAATAATAATGTACTTTGACGTAAATCTACAATATGAATTTAATTACAAACCCCGTACGAATTATCACAAGATATGTATTAAATTTTTTTATATAATTTTATATATGATAAGCCCATGGGGTCACTGCTAATTGTTAAGCTTGTTCTTAACTTGGTATTGTTACATTATAATTAAAAAATACAAAGGGAAATACATACAAATTTTGAAATATATTTTATCAGGGAAATGGGATTTTATTTTTATTATGTTAGAATGTATTTTGTTTTGCTTCTTTTCAGTTAATTAATTATATTTTTAAATAATACTTTTCTTTTATTTTCAACTTTTCGATATGCTCTCACCCCCCTCGTTGGTTTATCACGCCCCTCTAGGGGGGCGCGCCCCACAGTTTGAAAATGGCTGCAGTAACGTGACAACTAGACAAATGGTTCTCTAGACAACTAGATATATGGTTTGAACTCTGAAACCAGACAAAGGGTGCAGGTGAAGTTTCTTGAAATTTAAACTATAATAAAATAATAAAAAAAAACAACGTAAAGACCAAGAGCTGTTATCGCAATATCCCAACTTCCACTCTAGGCCTTAGGGAGGACTTAACGCTTATACAGATTTAATGTACATAGACCCACACCCAATATCCGGATATGGCCTTTCTATAGACCATTAATGAAAACTAGGATCCTAACAAAGCAATGGCAGCCATCATCTCGTTATCATAACCGCTCCTGTTACTCGATAGGTTAAAGATGTACAAGGAAAAATTAATTTACATTTACGCAAAAAAAAAAAAACATGTGTCTTTTATGAGAAGCAAGCGAGAAAATTGTTTAATGTTAAATCTAAACTCGTTTTTGTACACATCCCAGCATGTGTATAACGTAAAATTAAGAAAAATATTAAATTTCTATATGTTTTGGTTTAAGGGGTAGGAAAATTATTTTTAAAAATTTAAATTTTTGAAGATTTAAAAACGGTAAAATTTTTACCGGAAACTTTTTTTGTAAGGGGGTTTAATAATTTACTTTTCGACATCCGTGTATTTCGATTTCCAAAACATTCTTCATCCTTATTAAAAGATAACTTATACTTATGGTAACATTTTTATCAATATATAATGTAAGTTGAATACTGTTTTGGAGAAATATATCTGTTATAACAGCCAAAAGGAAAAGAAAGAGGTTACAAGAAAACAATAAAATACAACTTTCCTTTAACGACAAATATTACTTTCACCTTTTTATTTTCACGGATTTTTCTAGATTTTTTCGTTGATGCACCCACACAGGCAACTTGCTAATTCTTTTTAAACGCAAATACTCAAGTTATTTTCAGTCAGGACAGCCACGGCTGAACCAATGGGCTCAATTCAGGACATCTCGTGACAAAGACCAACACGTGCTCTCCATTGAATTCAAAACAAACATTAAACTGATAGTTTTGTGTACACCGAAGCGCGTTAACTGATTAGCTGGAAACGTAAGATAATTTTTATCGTGTGACTATGACGTCACATGAGTTTTTGAATTGATTGGCTAGAATCACGTGGCTTTCACTATCATGTGACTATGACGTCCCATGAATTGAGCCAATTCACATCTCACTTCGACACTGAATGTTGATTGTCTCAACAGAGTTCTCTCGCCCCATCGCTCCTCCCCCTTGCTAAGGCTCCAACTCTTTCAAGCAATCACAAGGCTTCCTAAAAGCAGAAAGAATGCACAGACTCAGGCTCAAAATCAAACTTTTTACGGCACAGGAGTGGGAATCACTAAATCATCCATATGCCTGACTGAAAATAATCATAGTCAAGCAGTAAATATTGTTATTTGGTATATTTTATTCAGTTAGTTTTATAAGTTTTTTTAAACAATTTATAAAAGTATAGAGCACAAAGTCATTTAGGATGTCCTTTAGTAAAAAATGTTTTTCTATCCTAAAAGTATAAACACAGGAAACATGTAGAAAATTTACGAAAAAGAATACTATTTATAAATTTTACATAGCATTTAAACAGCAAATCCAGAAAGACTCTCAGAAGGGAGACAAATGAGTTTTCTGAACCGAGAGAAATTTATAAGAGTAAACACATTAATCAAACACTGAATTATTATCTTCTTTTTCTCACGTAAAGTTTATTTCCCTATGAATACATGTTAATTTTCTCAAGTTATTTCCAAACGGAATTTTAATTGCGAAATTCAGCAACACTATGAAACGATTGCTATAATCTGTACCCATAACCAAACAGAATGGAACTTGGAAAAGGTAGCCAGCACTCTGGAAGAAGACCTGCTAAAAATATTGATAAGAAACTTAAATCTGAATTTAGACGTCACATTAAATGGGCAAACTTGACTTACGTTTCAACACTCATGGATGTGGATTTAATGAGGATAAAACAGTCTAGTTTTTCTTAGAACAGTAAAGTCGGAGATTTTAAATTTTCTAGCTACCACCACTAGAAGCGTTTATACCCTGCCGACATTGGAACTCGACAGAAAGATACATTCGAATAAGGCTTTTCTCACAAAGCCTTCTGAAAGTTTCTCTCAGCCAGCTTTTAAACATTCAGTCTAAAATGGAAATTTCATTACAGAATATTCTTAAATATTATATTATTGCAATAAAAGAGAAAAAGGGGAATTAAGTGTACCAACGAGTTTTTACTTATTGGGATTGACCACAAATCAATACACTTATCCGTGTTTTTTTCTTGTTCTTTTTTTTTTTTACTTATGGATCATTTGGTTCAAATATTAGTTAAACAACAAGTAATATTAAAAAGTTTTTTTAAGTCAATTCCTACTTAGATCAATAAAGAAAAGTTTTACTTTAGCTACTTTTTATTAAATAGTTACAATAAATATAAATATGTATATACATAGGACAGAATCACAACCTTAAGTGAGAATTGATTTTTATTAATTATCTTTAAAGTATCGTAATGCCATCCAAAACAATCATGTATATAAAATTTCAGTTCAACTGAATACTTTAAAACGTGAGAAAATAAAAAACCTTTTCAAGTTTTGACACAAGTCGCCGAAGTGGCTGAATTTGTAATTCTTTAAATAATTAGTTTTAATCAATTAATTTTTATTAATTATAATTAAATTATTTTATTGCCATCCAAAATAATCATGTATATAAAACTTCAGCTTAATTGAGAGATTTAAAATGTATTTTATTAACAATTGAAAATTCCACCAAGATAAATACATAAATAAATATATAGAGAGCGTGAGTTAGTAGTAGTAATTGAAAAATAGGTTTTTATTTAGTCCTGATTGTAAGATATCTACGGCCGTGGTAGCCGAGTGGTATGGGTATCGGATCGTGGCTGGCTTTGTCATGAGTTCGAGCCCAGTACCACTAAAGACCTGACGTGTAGGGCAGTGATGCATGCTAAATCTGTCGAGAGCTGAAACGTCCTCCCGTTGGTGTGGTAGTTAGGAGAGGGGTGCCAGGTCAGGTGTCGTCCACGTCAGTTGACTTAGGTTCAAAATTAAGTGGTTCGTCGCAAAAGCCCTCGTATAGCTGAACTATGCGACGTTAATATGCACTCATCCACTGTAAGAGATCTACCTCAAAAGTAACCGAAGTTCAATTTTTTTTAACATTAAAGTAGGAAAGTGCCATCTTCCACTGTAGAAGGCAGCAGCTTAATGCACGTTCGAGTGTGTCAGCCTAGGCCTGTAGGCCATTGAGGGAGGCTCTCTCTTACGTTTCCGTCAGACTGTTTGCTTTTCTCATGAAGAGTTACGGAGTTAATGGAAAATGTAGTAGAGCCGAATGAGAACAATTAAGAAACAGATGCATGAAATCCTCTCGTAGAGGTGATGTGGAATCTTCGAAAGCGAACCATGTCAGCTCATATATCATCTTCTTCACTAGACTGTGGTTCAAATTGCGTGATTATTTGCTTATATCTTTCAAGCTACTTGTGACGTTAATAAATTATCAAATCATTTACGAAAATATATTTTTTCTAAGCACCTTTCACTTCATACATATTCAATAATTATATAGAATTTTATATGAAAGTACTATTAAAAGATGTGAATGGTATTTCGGGAATGAGTCTCTACTTTTACTTATAGCCCTTAACCCAGCATCACTAGCGCAAAAAAAAAAAACGACCATAGTTTTCGCGCAGTGTATCTCATACCCAAAAGTGTTAACATTCTGTTTTTACCGCAAAATTTGTATACAAAAGTTAAAAAGTAAGACAAGTAAGAAATTTAATATGTCTTTATTTCATTTTTTCACACATAAATTTAGTTTTTTTTTTACTAGGGCATTCAGCACATTTATACACTCATTTAATCTCTTCGTGTCTGAGTGCGCTGTTTTCACTGGATCTTAACTTTTTTTTAAACTGTACCTTTTAAAAACTAAACATATAGGAGTAAACTTCTCTATTCATTAAATTCAAAAATTTAGAAATTTATTTTTTATTTTCTCTTATTGTTCCAGCAATAGTATTTTTTTTTTCAAAAGTTCATCGGAATGGATAAGATGTGTACAAGTAGTCTCCTTTAAAGTTACGTTCTTCCCTAATCTTTTTGTGTCTGTACACATAAAACATTTATTTTTAACAAAGTCTCCCTCTTCTAAATCTGGATCAAATCCAGTAGAAGAATCATACTTGCTGTTATATTCATCATCATATCCACAAAGAGAATTTCTTCATCAGAAAATACTGTTATACTATATCTATTAAATACTCTATTAAATTACTTAAATATCACATTTATTCATCATAACTACAATAATTAATACGCTATAGCATAAGGAAGATTAAAAAGGTGATCATGCATTCAGAACTGTCCCGGTGATTCACGCGCAGGGTATGACATACCAGGAGCAGCGGTATCCAAAAGTATATGCTTAGAATTCGAATACAAGCTAAGGCCCCTAAAGATATGAACCTAAAATCAGTTGACTTGAGAAACTATCTATTTCTAAAACAAATTTAAAAGAGTGTTGAAATTGACGGTGGGTATGACATACCACGCGTGAAAGTAAACTGTTAACTAAAAACATGTCAGGGCAATTGGCGAAGAAACTCGTAAATTTTAACTTCGATAAATTGACGAGTACCAACGCCTAAGCTATCAAACCCCTCTCCGAGCTGTTCACACGGCAACAGGAGGACGTTGAGCCATGACAAAGTTAACGGTCTTTAGACTTTCTAACGGCGGAGATGTAATACCAGAGCTTGAACTCAAGCAGCAGAGAGACAAACCATAACACATAAAATATCGTGATCACTAGGACACTATAGGACATTGATCTTTGAACTCATGTTATAAGAATATGTTAACAAAGTATAAGAAAACATAATGGAATTTATAAAATTAAAATGGAAGGATGGTTGGTTCGAGTAAAGGTTTTATTAAATCTCATGAGGGCTATTGTCAAAATAAAAGTCAGCATTTTGTCTTAAAAATAAAATGATAAAGGCAAGATTTATTCAAGGATAACTTCTACAATTTCACAAAGGTTACCAAATCCAAATTTTCTACAAATGTGTTCTCAAAAAGTGGTGAGTGAGTGTGAATATTAACGTTGCACTGTTTAGATACCGAGGGCTTTTGACGACCACGTATTTTAAACCATGGTCAAGTGACGTGATGACACCCTGATCTGGCAACCCTTTCCTAACTACACACAACCGGAGGACGTTTCAGCTCCGACAGATTAAAGTGTAGCTGCCTTACAGGCGGGTCTTTAGTGGTGCTGGGCTCGAACTCATGACATGCCTGCCATGGTCCGATACCTTAACTACTGGGCTACTCAGCCCTAAATGTGTTCTCAAACCCTCTTACAACTTCAAATGTTGGGCCATGAGGGACTAACCAGTCACATGGGATAACAGTTTGATATTAGCAAGTCAGATAACATAAAATCTCAAAATTAGGAAAGATATAGTTAGCAAATATTTATTAAAGATAGGTTGCCATTATATCAACTTCATACCAAATGTCGAAGTTCAAAAATGCGGGGGTTTGGGATAAGGTCCACTTAGCCTTTTATCCCTTCAATGAGTGCTAAGTTTGCTTGGGAACGAAACCACTGGGGGTTTCGTATCAGATCTGAATGGAATATCTGCTTATGCACCTGCACCTCAGTGTCCAAGATGACAAAAACTGACCTCAGCACATTAGGGTCTTTAACCCCCCAAAAGCTTTTGCATTACGAGAGTTGTTAATATGTTGGCATTGATTAAACTAATCTGGTAATTGGATACTTAATGGCAACAGACCTCGCGCGATAGTCAGAATTCAATAATTGATTCCACGAACTGAGTATTCTATTAGCTTATTTACAGCGATCTAAAGATCTAGAAATTCCATAACAGCAATTACAGTTAACTATTTTAATCACAATTTTACTTAATAATAATAAGCACGGGATAGCAGAAATTGAATTAAGTCCATTAAACGAAAATACGAAACTAACTTTTGGCAAGTAACCCGCAGATCGTACTTCTGAGCCTAAAAGGTTAATCGTGTCCATGGCAACCAAGTCACGTTGTTCACGATTGAAGTGAATTATTTTACCTACAATATTAGAATGGTCAGACAATGGGAAATTTATTTGCATGATGCATATATAAATATATATGCGTATATATATATATATATATATAGAGAGAGAGAGAGAGATAGGAGAGAGAGAGAGAGAGAGAAAGCGAGAAAGTGAGAATAAAATTGCTTAAAATATGCGTTAACTTAATTGGTTTTATGTAATCCGGTATGTAAGAGGGCTATATCTAAAAAGTATCTCGATGGAAAAGTTTTTTCGCAAGTAATGTTGATACCATTGATGCTAATGTTTGATCCGTGAAATGGAATATATTAAGGGGAGGTGGAAACATCTCTCTCTATATATATACTCTCTGCTGTTTTAATCTCTTGATTGACTGATTAGTAATTACAAAAATATAAAGATCACAAGAAAGATACTTTCTTTTATAAATGCAAAATGAAGCCAATCCTTATAATATTCTCAAGTGAATCTGAATCGAGTAAATCAGGTTTTGTCAGACCGTATATATATATATATATATAATGTCTATACCCCACAGGGTTTTTAAAATGGGGAGTTTTTATGAGATTATTATTCCTTCTAAAATTTTAAATCACTACAGTCCCAATGATATTGAAAAAATGACTAAGGATTTTAAGTCTTTCAGATTAACTGCTTTAAAAAAATTTTCCTCTTGAATAGAAATTGTAGCTTCAAAATTTTAAATATTCCTGCAAGGAAGAAAAATAAATGACTAATATTTCAGAGGAATAGTTTTAAGTAATTGAATAGAAAACTGCTAAAAATATCATTAATCAACCACTATTTTCAGAAACATATATTATTTATAAAGAATAGAAATAATGCCCAAAATGAGCAATGCTTGATTTTCCAAGAATCGAATTCAAGAAAACTCAGTGCCTTATTTGGCGCTGAGAGCTATATAATTAGTAGTCTTTCTTTAATTTAATACCGAGATCTCGCTACTAACGTAGCAGGATCTTATTTGCACAATGTTTCTTACAATTAGGTAGTTCGTTTATTTTTCTGTCCAAAAAGTAAGTCAAAGATAAAGGTTTGGAGTTTACTCCTTAATAATTGATTTTCATATAAAGCCCCTGGTAGGAAAATATATGAGGAGTGAAATTTTCGTTTTGTTAACAAAAATACGTTACGCTGTGCTCTGAGCATGCGCTTGATTGCTGTTCGATAAAAGCAGGTACTTGAGTACTCCATACAATACCAATACAATTGTTTATTGATCATGTTACGGGGATTCTAACACATAAGTAGCGGTTTCTATAATCCTGTTATGCATCGTTACATTGTAATTAATAAGCGTAAATTTTAAAGAAAAAGCGATGGAATTAAAATTGTCATTGAAAACAACTATAATATTTTTATTTTGAAATTTAGCCTTATATTTACACTAAAAAGCTCCATTAATAGCTACTTGTCCTTTTCACAAAATTTGATCTTTTATTTTCTTCTTTTTTCTCCCCATTTTAATGAAATTAGATATTTTTTTTATCCCATTTTTTTTTAAGGAAACATTTTTCACGAGAAATTGGAAAACGATTATTAATAATCGATTCCCAAGAAACAATTTTTTTTTATTAAAATTAATAAATATATTGGTTTTTTATAATATGTTTTACATATTAGAGTTCCGTTTCCATTTTTCTATAATTTTTTTTTCCGACTGTCAACTTTTATGATAAATTATGAAGTACGAAAAAAAAATTGAATGAACTGAATGTTGAAACGTTTTTATCATTTTGAATGCTTTTCTTATATCGTTACTCTGATCGCGGTACGAGGATTTTATGCAGATAAGATGCAAAGAACAAGCCTAAAGAGCGATGATAATTTTTTTGTACAAAATCCAATCCTTTAAACAGAGGATTCAACAGCAATATTCACAAAATAAGTCTTATAATGTCCTCACACCTTCAATAGCATATATATATATATATATATATTTAACCCCACTTTTTTATTTATATATATATATATAGTTAAAGTCAGCAATGTTTATAATACTGTCGCATCCGTTTTCTTGTATTTTAAATCCTATATCATATGCTTGATTTATCATACATCATTCAGTGCCTGATTATCTTGTGATTACAATTTTCTTCTCTGTTGCTTATTGTATATTCTCAGACAGTCATGATAAAAGTCTAAAACGAGCTACATCAGCTGTTCTAGGAGCCCTAGAGAACCAGGACGGGCACTTGTTCCAGATTGACCAGTTCTAGTCTTTCTACAACTCCGTAACCTTCATTTTAAAATTATGCTTTACAGTCATATTAGAAAAAAGCCATAAGGGGAATTAAAGGTTTTAATTTCAGCGGGTCTTTGGATCAGAAAGGCTCCTTTCTTAGCAAAGAAAGTCAGCATGCTCACACATACGCAGCAATGCCAAAATGAGCCGGTATGCACTGATAAGAGATTTTATCAGGAAATTCCTTTAAGAATGATCTGCATTTTAAACTTATTTGTGATTACAGAAGTAATTTTGAGATAGAGCTTCTATAATGCCGTTTTAAGGTCGGAAAATATTACAGTCATGTTGAACTCGGAGTTTCAAAAATGTGATACTACGTTTAATTGTGTTTAACCTATAAAAATGAACTATATTATTTATTGTATTTTTCATTCTGAGGTCCCTTCAAAAGATCCACGTTTTAGAATTCACGTTCAGGGCCATGGGCGTCCTAGTGGTTAGAGCATCGGATTCCAGAACGGAAAGCCTGGGTTCGATGCTCGATGCCACGAAATACCCTCCGAGTACACACGGATTACGTGCTCGTTATATCAGTGGGTCCGAAAGTTTTGTGCTCTGAATCACGAGTGCAGGGGACTGGAAAATATTTCCCTTCCATTCAGTTCCATGTCTAAATTATGGAGATGGAGAGAGTTGGTGTATCCATCTAGCGTCTCTTTGGGGAATTTCGCCCAAATAATTCGTACTGTCAGCTGTATGGTGCCCAAGGTCATACAGGAGTACTTCTAGCTCTTTGCCAAGGTGAATTTCGTGTTCCTCGTTCTGAATGCGTCAGAATGGTTGTATTAGCCACAACAGAATTCACATTAATTTTATCTAAAGGTCATCTATATATATATATTTGAGAAAGTATATTACTTTTTAAATAATAGAAAAACTACTCTCTTTACATACATAAAGGACTTTATAACAGAAGACGTTATTATAAATATTTAGGATCTCGTATCCCACAAAAATTCGCAATTATTTACATGCCTCCGTAATAAAAGAAATAACATACCCTAAATGTCCTAAGAAAGATAGTAGTTCAAATTTTTAGAAAACGAAAAACAGGAATAAAAAACCAATACACGAAGAAAGAAAGAAAAAATTATATTGTTTTCTTAAACCGTCACCAGCTTAGGGCAATGAAGTAGAGAGAAGATTATAAGGATTCAGCATAAGATTTATGCATAATAGGGCAAGAAAAAATTAAAGGAATTAAACTATGATTGGAAGACATATAGGCCTAAAATTTGTACGTGTAAACAAACATTAATATTTTAAACAAATAAAATAATATAAATGTGAATTATATAAAAGAAAATAGTTGCAAAAAATTACACTTATGTATAATTATCATAAATTCAAGGATTTACATTAAATTTCGTATACAGGAAGTCAAAAAAGGACGGGAAATTTTATACGCATTTTTAAATTTTTTTTGATATTTTTATGTATATCGAGGTGCCCTTAATTTGAGGGTATATATATATATATTGTATAATTCTTTCTTTTATACAGGGTTTTTTCTGAATGCTTGTAAAAACTTGGAGGGCAGGTGCTAAATAACATGAAGACCCATATACAGGAAAAGGCATGGGGGAAAAAAAATAGGTGGCGCTGTACGCGAGCTCGCAAGATTGGGCTCCTTTCATACACTGAAAGCGTCCTTGAATGAATGAATCGTTATATGAACGACGAACTAGTGGATATCCACTTCATTTATTACTTAGCCAATGGAATTTTCGTGCTGCTCTTTGATTGTATATGGAAGAAACAAAGTAGGTGGCAACCGAATCGTTCGTAGTTTGCCCTGGGGCATCAGAGCCGGGCGCAAAATTAATCTTTCAGAACCAAGATTGAAGGTACTGGGCTGCCGCAAACAGCACGAACACACATATTTCAAGAGGGCTTGTTACATGCTGTTGACTAAAATCTACCTATTTGTGTACCGGTGCTTGTCGGAACACCCGTTATTTTTCAGCATGTGCGCCAATACATGTCGTGTTGGTGTCGTGCTTGCATACATGCCCATGACCGCAATGTCAAACACATTCTGTGATGTGTTTTTATGTCATACTTTTTATTTAATAGTGATTATTTTGTGTGAAATAAAGCGTTTTACATTATATTCTGTGTTTTCGCATTACTGCCTATGTGTCCCTATCTCTCGTTAGTGTTACGTTCCCGCCATGTAATAATGGCTTCTCAGGATATTTGTGTTCTCAACCTCCTCTCCAAGTTTGTACAATGCATTTAGTAACGTAGAAAAATAAAACAAAGTACGTTTTGTAAAACCAAAAGATAGCTGTATTAAAGTAAAAAACAAAAAATATGTGTTTTGACAGGACGAGGCGATTTTCTATGAGACGCTCGCTAGGGAAGGGGTAAATGCGTAAGAACAAGTTCTTCAGGACGGGGCGTTTTCGTCGCTAAGCCTAACGTAAGAAAAAAAATCATAAATCATTAAATTTCAGTCCTAACGTCGTAAATTTTGGTACCCTTTAGATAATTACACGTTCTCATTTACATTAAAACTAGAATGTAATTACGCTTTTTGTTTAACTTACATGAAATTATATAAAAAATATTACTTACCTTAGGAAAAAAATTTCGTAAGCACTATTTAATTTTTTCTAAAGTTTTCATTGACAAAACACATTAATACACTTTTAAATTAATAAAAAAATTACGACAAAGCTTATTTACAGAAGGAAAATGCAAAATTAAAATGAAGATTGAGTATGGAAAACCTCGAAGCATGGAAAAACGCAGAGTCCTACATTGTATGATTTGCAAGCATAAAATGTCTGTTGCGTTTTTTATTTACACATGGTTTGTGACAGTACACTTTCGCATTTTTCAACCTTTTTGTTCAAATTAAGGTTAGGAAAATGCGTTCAAAACAATCGAATAATAAACGGAAGTCAAGGTTATTGAAATAAGAAAAACGCGAAATATATACCAAAGCAACAAAAACTGTAACAGAACTGATGCTAAAACTCTAAGGCACTCAACATTGTTAAGAAAAAGAAAATAAAAATAAAAAAAACCTTTGGGAGCGTTATTAGAAACGCTGATGTTTTATATCAAGTGGAAATTTTACGAGCTATTTGTTTACATTTCGACTATCACTTCCCCCGCCACAGCTGATGACTAAAATACCATATCCAAGAAGAATATAAGGGAAACAAAAGGTCGGGATATTTTCGAGCTATTTTTTTAGTTTCAGTATAACAGACAAAAAGGGTTAAAAAAATCAAGTGTCCATTAAGAAACGTTCCAGCTGAAAAGTCATATATACATCGCCCGGCCTACCAAAGCGTTTTTCTAAAATGCATATTAGCACCTTCCTGTCATGAAGTGCGTCCTTCAAAAAATCATATTTGCAACGCTTTATCAAAGGGGGAACATGAGTCGTTATCTGAAAATTTGACCCAGAAAAAATGACCCCAAGGATACATGTTTTAAAGATTAGGCAGATTGAGGAAATAATAAAATTCACTTTTCCTTCGTCAAAAAAAAAGAGTTTTATTCTTCAAAAAAGGGTAGTTTTTTTTTTATTTTCACCCCCTTCTGCAAAAATATTCAGTCAAATTTTTGAAATTTTTGGAATCTTCATAATCCCAAAATTTTCCCCGGGAAATTTTTCGTATGATCAAGCGGTTTAATTTTCTTTTTGTAAAGTTTTTTCACCCTCTCAATATTAAAAGGTAAATTCTACGTATAAGGGTGGCCTCTTTTTGGGAAACCCAATGCCCGGCCCAGTTTCCATTCATATGCGGTGATTTTTAGGTTTGGAAAAGTTTAGTTTTAGTAAAACCACACTATAAAGAAAACAAACCTCGTTTTTCTTTTTTTAGTATGAAATGTATAAACGAAAAAAATTTTAAATCAAAAAATATGTCCCCACATTAATTTTTTTGGGTTGCATCCATTTAATCGCATTCCCAAAAATTTTGGGGCAACTCATAACTAAAGCGAAAAAAACTGTATGAAGATCTTTTTTTCCGCTAATTTCCTTTTTTTATGCTTTGGGTATTTCTACAATAACGCTTCAAAGTTTATTAGGGTTATGTTATATAGGATGTGGGAAAAAACCTTATTGTAGAAATGATATATAATTGTGGATAAATATTCCCTGTAATCATTTTGTGACAGGCAAAAACATCATTATACCGTTTAATTCCCCCCAGGAAATAGATCACTTCTCCCAAAATCGTTACCCTGTAACACAACCGGGGTATTAAAAGATGATCAATGTTTCACCATCTAGGAAAAAAAAAAATATCTCTGCTGTTTTAATCTCTTGATTGTGACTGATTGGAACCCAAAAAAATTTAAAGGTCACAATAAATATACATTTCTTTTATAAATGCAAAATGAAGGCAATCTTTCTAATGTTCTCAAGTGAATCAGAATTAAGTAAAAATGAGATTTTGTCAGACCAAAATGTGTATAAGCCACAGGGTCGTTAAAATGGAAGTTGTTATAAGATTATTATTCCTTTTATTTTGTTCAACTATTCCAGTTCCAATCATATTGACAAAATGATTCAGAGGTTTTAAGTCTTTCAGATTAACTGCTTTTAGTAATTTTCCTCTTGAATAGAAATTGCAGCTCCAAAATGTTAAATATTCCTGCAAGAAAAAAAAATATAAATGACTAACATTTCAGAGGAATTAGTTTTATGTAATTGAAACGAAAACTGTTAAAAAAAACAGTAATTAATCTACCACTATTTTCAGAAACATATACTATTTAAAACGAATAGAAATCCTGCTATTAGTAGAATTAGTTTCATAAGAATCAGACTAAGGCAAACTCAGTGCCTTTCTTTGATACAGAGTGATATATGAATAGAAGTACTTCTTTTATTTAATACCAAGCTCTCAATACTTATGTAGCAGGATCTTATTTGCACAATGTTTCTTACAATTAGGTAGTTCGTTTATTTTTCACTTTTCTGTCCAAAAAAAAAAAGTCAATAGATAAAATTTTGGAGTTTACTTCTTTATAATTGTTTATCACATATAAAGCCCATGGTAGGGAAAATATATAAGGAGTGAAATTTGTTCAATCGTTAACAAAAATACTTTACGCGTTGCTCTGAGCACGCACTTGATTGCTGTTCGATGAAAGCAGGTACTTGAGTACTCCATACAATACCGATACAATTGTTTAATGATCATGTTACGGGGATTCTAACACATAAGTAGCGGTTTATATACTCCTGCTAGACTTCGTTACAATGTAATTAATAAGCGCAAATTTTGAAGAAAAAGCGATGGAAATAAAATTGTCATTGAAAACAACAATAATTTTTTTTTATTTTGAAATTTAGCCTTATATTTACACTAAAAAGCTCCATTAATAGCTACTTGTCCTTTTCACAAAATTTGATCTTTTATTTTCTTTCTTTTTCCCCATTTTAATGAAATTAGATATTTTTTTTATCCCATTTTTTAAGGAAATATTTGTCACGAGAAATTGGAAAACGATTATTAATAATAGATTCCCAAGAAACAATTTTTTATTTCAAAATAATAAATATGTTGGTTTTATATAATATGTTTTACATATTAGTTCCGTTTCCATTTTTCCATAAAAATTTTTTTCCGACTGTCAACTTTTATGATAATTTATGAAGTACGGAAAAAATTGAACGAACCGAATGTTGAAACGTTTTTATCATTTTGAATGCTTTTCTTATATCATTACTCTGATCGCGGTACGAGGATTTTATGCAGATAAGACGCAAAGAACAAGACTAAAGAGCGATGATAATTTTTTTGTAGAAAATCCAATCCTTTTTAAACACAGGATTCAACAGCATTTTTCACAAAATAAGTCTTATAATGTCCTCACACTTGCAATAGCATATATATATATGTATATTTAACCCCACTTTTTTATTTATATATATATATAGTTAAAGTCAGCAATGTTTATAATACTGTCGCATCCGTTTTCTTGTATTTCAAATCCTATCATATGCTTGATTTATCATACATCATTCAGTGCCTGATTATCTTGTGATTACAATTTTCTTCGCTCTTGCTTATTGTATATTCTCAGACAGTCATGACAAAAGTCTAAAACGAGCTACAGCAGCTGTTCTAGGAGCCCTAGAGACCTAGGACGGGCTCTTGTTAAAGATTGTTCAGTTCTTAGTCTTTCTACAACTCCGTAACTTTCATTTTAAAATGATGCTTCACAGTCATATTAGAAAAAAGCCGTAAGGAATTAAAGGTTTTAATTTCAGCGGGTCTTTGGATCAGAAAGCCTCCTTTCTTAGGAAGAAAGTCAGCATGCTCATACGCAGCAATGCCAAAATGAGCTGGTATGCACTGAAAAGAGATTTTATCAGGAAATTCTTTTAAGAATGATCTGCATTTTAAAATTATTTGTGATTACAGAGGTAATTTTGAGATAGAGCTTCTAATGCCGTTTTAGGGTCGGAAAATATTACGGTCATGTTGAACTCGGAGTTTCAAAAATGTGATACTACGTTTAATTGTGTTTAACCTATAAAAAGAAACTATATTATTTATTGTATTTTTCATTCTGAGGTCCCTTCAAAAGATCCACGTTTTAGAATTCACGTTCAGGGCCATGGGAGTCCTAGTGGTTAGAGCATCGGACTCCATTAACGGAAGGCCTGGGTTCGATGCTCGATGCCACCAAATACCCTCCGAGTACACACGGAGTACGTGCTCGTTAAATCAGTGGGTCCAAAAGTTTTGTGCTCTGAATCACGAGTGCAGGGGACTGGAGTGGCCGCGGTAGCCGAATGGTATAGGTATCGGAACGTGGCTTGCCTTGTCATGAGTTCGAGCCCAGTACCACTAAAGACCCGCCGTGTAGGGCAGCGATGCACGTTAAATCTGTCGAGAGCTGAAACGTCCTCCCGTTGGTGTGGTGGTAGTTAGAGAGGGGTGCCAGCTCAGGTGTCATCCACGTCACTTGACCATGGTTCAAAATTACGTAGTTTATCGCCAAAAGCCCTCGTGTAGCTGAACAGTGCGACGTTAATATTCAATCAATCAAGCAGGGGACTAGTAAATATTTCCCTTCCATTCAGTTCCATGTCTAAATTATGGAGATGAAGATAGGTGGTGTATCCATCTAGCGTCCTTTTGGGGACGATCGCCGAGATAATTTGTACTGCCAGCTGTATGGTGCCCACGGTCATACAGGAGTACTTCTAGCTCTTTGCCAAGGTGAATTTCGTGGGCCTCGTTCTGAATACGTCAGAATGGTTGTATTAGCCCCAACACAACAACAACAGAATTCACATTCATTTTATCTAAAGGTCATCTATATATATTTGAGAAAGGTTAGTACTTTTTTAAATAATAGAAAAACTACTCTCTTTACATACATAAAGGACTTTATTACAGAAGACGTTATTATAAATATTTAGGATCTCGTATCCCACTAAAAATTCGCAATTATTTACATGCCTCCGTAATAAAAGAAATAACATACCCTAATTGCCCTAAGAAAGATAGTAGTTCAAATTTAGAAAACGAAAAACAGGAATAAAAAACCAATACATGAAGAAAGAAAGAAAAAATTATAATGTTTTCTTAAACTGTCACCAGCTTAGGGCAATGAAGTAGAGAGAAGATTATAAGGATTCAGCATAAGATTTATGCATAATAGAGCAAGAAAAAATTAAAGGAATTAAACTATGATTGGAAGACATGTAGGCCTAAAATTTGTACGTGTAAACAAACATTAATGTTTTAAACAAATAAAATAATATAAATGTGAATTATATAAAAGAAAATAGTTGCAAAAATTACACTTATGTATACTTATCATAAATTCAAGGATTTACATTAAATTTCGTATACAGGAAGTCAAAAAAAAGGACGGGGTAATTTTATAACGACATTTAATTTTTTTGATATGTTTATGTATATCGAGGTGCCCTTAATTTGTGGGTATATATATATATATTGTATAATTCTTTCTTTTGTACAGGGTGTTCTGGAATGCTTGTACAAACTTGGAGGGCAGGTGTTAAATAACATGAAGACCCATATACAGGAAAAGCATGGGGAAAAAACGATAGGTGGCGCTGTACGCGAGCTCGCAAGATTGGGCT
Source organism: Trichonephila inaurata madagascariensis (assembly GCA_019973955.1). NCBI lineage: Eukaryota > Metazoa > Arthropoda > Arachnida > Araneae > Nephilidae > Trichonephila > Trichonephila inaurata. The sequence goes on from BMAV01025549.1 coordinate 55,768, forward strand.
CCTTTCATACACTGAAAGCGTCCTTGAATGAATGAATCGTTATATGAACGACGAACTAGTGGATATCCACTTCATTTATTACTTAGCCAACGGAAATGGACGTGCTGCTCTTCGATTGTATATGGAAAAAACAAAGTAGGTGGCAACCGAATCGTTCGTAGATTGTTCAGGGGCATCAGAGCTGGGCGCAAAATTAATCTTTCAGAACCAAGATTGAAGGTACTGGGCTGCCGCAAACAGCACGAACACACATATATTTCAAGAGGGCTTGTTACATGCTGTTGACTAAAATCTACCTATTTGTGTACCGGTGCTTGTTGTCGGAACGCCCGTTATTTTCAGCATGTGCGCCAATACATGTCGTGTTGTTGTCGTGCTTGCATACATGCCCATGACCGCAATGTCAAACACCTTCTGTGATGTTTTTATGTCATACTTTTTATTTAATATTGATTATTTTGTGTGAAATAAAGCGTTTTACATTATATTCTGTGTTTCCGCATTACTGCCTATGTGTCCCTATCTCTCGTTAGTGTTACGTTCCCGCCATGTAATAATGGCTTCTCAGGATATTTGTGTTCTCAACCTCCTCTCCAAGTTTGTACAATGCATTTAGTAACGTAGAAAAAAAAACAAAGTACGTTTTGTAAAACCAAGAGATAGCTGTATTAAAGTAAAAACAAAAATATGTGGTTTTGACAGACGAGGCGATTTTCTATGAGACGCCTGCTAGGAAGGGTAAAAGGTAAGAAGTTCTTCAGACAAAGGTTTCGCCAAGCCTAACAACGTAAGAAAAGTCATAAATCATTAAATTTCAGTCCTAACGTCGTAAATTTTGGTACCCTTTAGATTATACAAGTTCTCAGTTACATTAAAACTAGAATGTAATTACCCTTTTTGTTTAATCCTATATGAAATTATATATAAAAAAAATATTACTTACCTGAAAAATTCTAAGCACTATTTAATTTTTTTCTAAAGTTTTCATTGACAAAATACATTAATACACTTTTAAATTTAATAAAAAATACGACAAAGCTTATTACAGAATAAAAAATGCAAAATTAAAACAGAAGGTTGGAGTATGGAAAATCTCGAAGATGGAAAACGCAGTCCTACATTGTATGATTTGCAAGCATAAAATGTTCGTTGCGTTTTTTTTTATTTACACATGGTTTATTGACACTTTTCGCATTTTTTCAACCTTTTTGTTCAAATTAAGGTTAGGAAAATGCGTTCAAAACAATCGAATAATAAACTGAAGTCAAGGTTTTTGAAATAAGAAAAGTACGCGAAATATATCCCAAAGCAACAAAAACTGTAACGGAACTGACGCTAAAACCCTAAGACATTCAACATTGTTAAGAAAAAGAGAATAGAAAACAACATTGGGAGAGTTATGAGAAACTTTGATGTTTTATATCAAGTGGAAATTTTACGAGCTATTTGTTTACATTTCGACTATCACTTCCCCCGCCACAGTTGATGAGTAAAATACCATATCCAAGAAGAATATAAGGAAACAGAGAGAAGGTCAGGATACTCTAGCTATGTTCAGTTTCAGTATAACAGACATAGGGTGTCATCTAGTGTCCATTAAGAAACGTTCCAGCTGAAAAGTCATATATACATCGCCCGGCCTACCAAAGCGTTTTTCTAAAATGCATATTAGCACCTCCCTGTCATGAAGTGCGTCCTTCAAGAATGCATATTTGCAACGCTATTATCGAAGGGGTTAACATGAGTCGTTATCTGACAATTAGACCCAGACAAATGACGCAAGGATACATGTCTTAAGATTAGGCAGATTGAGGAACGAATAAAATTCACATTCTTCGTCAAGAAAAAAAGAGTTCTTATTCTCCAATAAAGTAGTTTGTTTTTTATTTTCGCAGCATCTGTTCAAAATATTCAGCCAAATTTTTGCAAGTTTGGAATCTTCACTAATCCCAAAACTCTTCCCGGAAATCTTTCGTATGGTCAAGCGATAATCTTCGTTTGTCAGATTTTTCACCCTCTCAATATTACAGGTACATTCTACGTGTACTGTGGCCTCTTCTTAGAGATCATAAGCCTTTCGGTCAGTTTCCATTGATATGCAGTGATTTTTAGGTTTGTTGAGAAAGTGAGTATGAGTTTTAGTAAAACCACACTATAAAGCAAAACAAACCTCGTCTCCTTTTTTTTTCTTAGTGTGAAATGTATAAACGAAAAACTTGTTAAATGCAAAGATATGTCACACATTAATTTTTGATTGCACCATTTAATCTGCAGCAAAACTTAACAACTCATAACTAAAGCGAAAAAACACTGTATGAAGATTCTATTTTCCGCTTGTACCTTTTGTATGCATGGGATATTTTACAGTAACGCTTCAAAGTTTATAAGATTATGTTATAGGATGTGGGAAAATCCTTATTGTAGAAGTGATATATATAATGGAGGATAATATATTCCGTGTAATCATTTTGTGACACAGGGAAAACATTATTAAACCGTTTAATTCTTGTTGGAAATAGATCACTTCTCATAAATATGTCCTACATGTAACACGAACTGAGTATTAAAAGATGATCAATGTTTCACCATCTAGAAAAAAAAAAAGAGATATCCCTGCTGTTTTAATCTCTTGATTGACTGATTAGTAATCCAAAATTTAAAGGTCACAATAAATATACATTTCTTTTATAAACGCAAATGAAGGCAATCTTCTACTGCCTCATGAATCAGAATTAAGTAAAAATGAGATTTTGTCAGACCAAAATGTGTATAAGCCACATGATCGTTAAAATGGAAGTTGATATAAGATCATTATTCCTTCGATTTTGTTCAACTATTACAGTTCCAACTTTCATATTGGACAAAAATGATTCGAGGTTTTAAGTTCTTCTTGTGATTAACTGCTTTAAGTAATTTTCCCCTTGAATAGAAATTGCAGCTCCAAAAATAATTTTAAATATTCTGCAAGAAAAGAAAAATATAAATGACTAATATTTCAAAGGAATTAGTTTTATGTAATTGAAACGAAAACTGTTAAAAAAAACAGTATTTAATCTACCACTATTTTCAGAAACATATACTATTTAAAACGAATAGAAATCATGCTATTAGAAGTGGAATTGGATTTCTCAGAATCAGAATCACGAAAACTCAGTGTCTTCTTTGACACAGAGTGATATATAAATAGATGTCCTTTTATTTAATACCAAGCTCTCAATACTAATGTAGCAGGATCTTATTTGCACAATGTTTCTTACAATTGAGTGGTTCGTTTATTTTTCACTTTTATGTCCAAAAAAAGAAAGTCAATAGATAAGGTTTTGGAGTTTACTTCTTTATAATTGTTTTTCATATGTAGCTCCTGGTAGGGAAAATATATGAGGAGTGAAATTTGTTCAATCGTTAACAAAAATACGTTACGCGTTACTCTGAGCATGCACTTGATTGCTGTTCGATGAAAGCAGGTTCTTGATTACTCCATACAATATCAATCTAATTGTTTATTGATCATGTTACGGGGATTCTAACACATAAGTAACTTTATAAAACTTATTGTGTTGCTTATAGCCTCTAAAGTAGTTTACAAAGAAAAAAAAGCATGTTTTGTAAAGACAGAAACTTCTCTATTCAATAAAGTAAAAAATAAAAATATCTATCTTCATTGAATTTGGTCATTTTCAACATGTTCGAATACCTTAAGTAAAAAAGAATTCTGAATTTGAACCACGGTCAAATCAGAAAAGGTAAAGACCAAAAACTAGTACTTAAACACTCTAAATTCTAATATGCTAAGATGAAGATTTTGAGTCGTACCAGATTCAATATGTATCAACCCCATTTCAATCGTGATAAAACATTTCGCTGCATCAGGATTCAAAGCTACGTGACCTTACCAAAGCCTCGGCATTCATGCCCTCCATACGCTAAGCACTCGATTTACGTGGTAATTTTTACAGATGGCGCACAATGTACATTTGTAACATTTAAGTCAAATTTTATGACTTCTACCAGACATGCTTGAATAAAGAATATTTATTTGTAATTTGAAAATTAATTTGAAAAACTCCTTTTTATGTACTCTAGTACTTTTGTTAGAAAAATAAACAAATTTCAACTATTTTGTTCGCCGAATGTGCTTTAGGTAAAAATAGATTTAAAATGTATTGAGAGAACCATTAAACATTCTCGAAGAATTTCTTTTGTAAGGGTTTTATTATTGTTTTTCATGACATTTACGTGTTTCCATTTGAAGGACAGAAACAAAAAAAAAGCTTCTTTATTATTATAGAAAGCTTCCCAGCATGATAGTATTTTTATCCCGAAAACATTCTAGCAACACAGACTATTGAGTGCTGTTTTGAATACACAGAAAACCAAAAACAGTGTGTTATACTTCATTACAACTTTTTTAACCCTTTTTAAAAAAATTTTGGTAATTTGAATGGAATTCGGTCAGTAAAATTTTTTTTGCGCACTTTTGTTGTTCAAACGTGAGAATTTTCGGCACCTTTTTGGCACAACTATTGCGGGCCCAAAACAAATTTTGAAAAAATTGGGCCGAACGGATTCATTGTCAACCCACAATCCCAGCAACGGTTTGCGTCTTTAACCGACGGTCAGATTGAACAATTTTACCTTTTTTTTTATATTAGTTGATTTTTTACGCGCGGCATGGTGTCACGGGGGGAATTATCTTCAGCATCAACCCGCCTTTTAAAAGGCTTAAGAATTCAAAACAGGGCACGTGATAAAATTCCCCCTCGAGATTTTTGCTTTTCAACACCTTATGAGTTTGAGTACCTTTTTTAGTTTCTGGGAAAATTTTCCCCAAGAATTCGCTGCCATTACATTTGTTTTTTCAATTACTACATTAGGTCAACTCTATATATTTATTTATTTCCCGTTTTTTTTTTTGTTTATTTTTTATCTTGGTAGAATTTTAAAATGTTAATAAAACATTTTTAAAAGGTTCAATTGCTGAAATTTATATACAGGGTTATTTTTGATGAAAAAAAAAATTTTTTATAATTAATAAAATTAATTGTTTAAAAAACTAATTACTAAGAATTACAAATACACACGCTCCCTTTATCATTTTTGGGCCTAAACCCCCCCTTTTTGGGGACTGTGCCTTTTAAAAAGGTTTTTTTCTCACATTTTAAAGCCCCTATTTGAGCTGAATTTGTTTACGCTATTGTTCTGGGTAAAATACGATAATTGAATTATAATTAAAAATTTGGCAAAACAATTTTCAAAGAATTACAGATACGATGTTGCTTTTTTTACCGGTTTCTGACGACATCTTAGATTTGTCTATATTTTTTTTTAAAAATGTAACTGTTAAAAAAAAGGAAATTGACCAAAATCTGTTTTTCAAACCAAAAGCATTTTTCAACAATGCCGACAAACCATGTCCGTTTTTCAATTCCTTCTATTAATTCACTTTTTCCCCCAAAATATATATATATATATATATAATAAATTCAAAGATAAAAAATTTAAAATTCCCCATCTGGTAACTTTTATAATCCCTCACTTTTCAAAACAAATTATTGACCCATTTATTTTTCAGAACATTTGGGCCCAGCCAAAAAAATGTCTAATTCCAGATCGTTATATTTTAATAGCCCTATATGTCAGATTTAACCTTAAGAGCACTCGGACGCCGCTATCAGTAATTTAAGGGGTTTTAAACCCCCTTAAGATTATTCGGTGGGGGTTTTTTTTTCTGCCTTTTGCGTCAGGGTGGTTTTAACTGATCAAATAAAGACCTTTTTAAAAAATAAGTCTGTTTCTGACTCTAAAATCATGTCTTACATATATATATATGTGTGTGTGTGTATTTCTTATTCAAGTTTTCAATCATTATTAAATACTTTCTATTCATCCATTCAAAATTGTTTTAATTTTTTTTTTATTTTTGTTTTCTTGTAACACACACTCAAAAAATAACTGTAATGAAAACCGTAAACCACGGTCAGGGCTTGTTTACAAAAAAAGAGGCACTGCATTTAAAAAAAGAAGTTTACCAAAAAAAATTAAAAGTCGCTGAAGTTTTGGGGCATGGTTATTCTTCTATAGCAGTGATGTCTCGTTATTTAAGGATTGACTATAAAATTATATTTTTAAAAATTGAAATTTTTTTTTATGATTTTATTATATAGGCCGTCTTATTAGATTTATAAAAATACCAAGTTTTTTTATTTTCCATTCACTAGAACAAAAGCTACATGTGTTTTACTAAAAGCTGCCATAACTTTACACAATATGTCAAACAAAAAAATGATTTATTTGAAAATGTGTTTTTTTTCCAAAAAAATCAAACGGTGTACAGGATTGCTCAAAAGTTTTAAAATTTTTTAAATTTTTTTGTGTTCATTTTGTAAAATAAAAAAGAGTTTTAATCTTGGTTTATCATTCACTAATTTATTTTAAAATTCACAGTTTTTTATGTGAATATAATCACTTTTTTTTAAGTATTCATGTAGTCCCTAAGATAAAGTCCCTTAGTTTTGAAAAAATTAAAATATTTTTTTTCCTGAAGATCATTTCAAACAGGAATAACAAAAAAAAAATATCAGAATTGAAAAATTCACAATTTGTTAAAAAAAATTTTTGTACAGAGTGGCCCCGTTTATGAAATTTTTTTGTATTTTTTTACGGTTTTTTTCCCCATTTTAATAAAAATAAATTTCTTTTTTTTTAAAGGATTTTTTTTAAAATATCCCAAACAAATCAAAGATCAAGAAAAAAACCCTATATCTCCATTTTTTAAAAAAAAATTGTCGCAAGTAGTCGGATACCTTAAGAGCCCACCCCGTATGACAAAAAAAAACAACCACACGTCGCCCTTATACAAGCTTCCTCACAATAACATAAAAAAACCATAGTCTTTCTGTTCATTCCATACTATTGCATTTTATATATTGTTCACTGGGTATGATCCTGAGAAGAGTTGACCGCAGAGGAACTTTTTCAAATGGATTACAACCATTGACACATGCAGTTTTTCAAGGATCCAATGAGCCCTCGAACTTTTAAAAACGATCTGTTGGGAAAAGCATTTAGCCTGCACCGCGCATTATATTTTCCTTTTTTTAAAATGATATAAAAAACTTGAAAATATTATTGTTTTACAATAATAAATTTATAAAGTAAAAAACGTAAAAAAAAAAAAAAAAGTTGGGAATTTCGTCCTTTTTCTTCAAAACTTTTTCAAAAAAGAGACCAATCAGAGATATTCCATTTCATCAGCTTGTTCGCCGTTTCCAATTTTTGTAAGTATAGAAGAAAAAATTTTTGATTCGCTTGACGCATAATTTCATTTAGTTCATAAAATTTTAGATTTGCCATAAAAACGGTCCAAGGATGGGGCGTTTTGGGTTTCGTATAGATGGGTGTAGCAACGGGGGTGATTTACATAAACCCATTAAAAAAAATCTTATCCACCAAAATTTACTACAATTTCCAGTTTTTTTTTTAATCTGAATCAACCTTCAATAATAATTGAGCACTGATCATACTTATCTCATCAATGAATGTTTTTTTATGTATTTGAAAAGACATGTGTTGTTGAGCAATTTCAAAATGTAACGGAAGTAATTTTGATAAAAAAATTTTTTAAAGCGGTATGAACAATCATTCCGAAATAGATTTGCTGCCTTAAAACTTGATGGATCCATCATTGTCCGTATAGCGTTTATATATTTCCATCAAAATTTTAAATACAAACGTTTGACCGTTTTGGAAGGATCGATAAAAATATTTGAAATGGAATCGATAAACGATGTGAAAAACATAAAGAAAAAGTCATTTTTTTTTTCATTTTATTTTCTCTTTAATTGATGGAAACCGATTGGCATTAAATTTTTTTTTACAATAGGTCCTGTTTTTTTAAAGTCGTCAGTAAATACCACTATTGAAACAAAAAAAAATTTTTTTTCTTTCCCATTTTTACTCACCAAATCCGGGATTTTCATTTGTTATAGCTTCCAATTTTCTAATTTAACCCCCCGAGAAAAATTAAATTTGGGACGTGATGATGCAGATGTTGATTCCCAAATATGGCACAAACTTGTTTTTGTCGCAAAACCCTTTTATTTTTGTAAAATCAAGCTCTTTTTTAAAATTTTTATTTTTTTGGGGAATTTGTAAGTTAATGACTTCAATTTCACTCATCGATTACACACAACGATAATTTTAAACAAAATGAAAAAAAATATTTTTTGTAAAAATTTCTTAAAATGGGAATAGACGAAAACACAAAAATCTTTTTTAAAAACCGTATTTAAACTATTTCTCCACCTTGTACACAAAAGGATAATACATTCCGGGAAAAAAAAGGGTTTTGTGAGATTATGTTTTAAAGAATGATGTTATTAAATATTTCATTAAAATTTTTAATATTTTAAAGAATTTAAAAAAAAAATTTGTTTTTAATGACTGATTCCGAAAAACGCAAAAGCATGAACCTTTTCAGGATAGAATATCAACTTAACGCGAAAGGAAATTGAAAGGAAACGATTTAGAAATCCTTTTCATAAAAGCGTATCAATTTTGACTTATTTAAAAAAAATCGTAAAAAATAGAAAATATTATTATTTTGTAAGCAAAAATATACCATATCACTGCGAAATATATGATCTTTCCAAATCTGCAATTATTCTTTGTCTGAGATAGATAGTATGAATTAGATGGGTTTTTAAATACGTGGGGAAAGTCGGAACTTAATTCATTTCTACCTTATGTTCATTGCGTAACCGTAACTGGCAACGTGTAATGAAAATTTTTTCTTACCATGCCATAAGAAGTTAACTTGTGACATAGCCATCTGTCGATAGCTATGTCTTGGGGGTTCCGCGTAGTTAGAGGTGTGGGATTACGAAGGATGAGACATTCTATAATTCTAATACGACTTTTATTAAGAATTTAACTTAAATTACTTATATAACGAACAAACTTATATTGAGTGAGAATAAACCAAAGTATGCCGATTTAATTAAGTCAGATCGCGCAATTAGATCACTTATCAATATAACTAATTATCTCCACCCAATCTCAATTCAATAAAATACTAGCGTTCAGAATATAATCCTCCTACCTTGGTTGAAGGCTCAACGATACTGATACATTCGGGTAGACTGATGTGCTCGTGTGCAATAGTTGCTCCTTGTAAATATTAGCGAGGGTGGGGGTCTCCGTGATTCCTGAGTAGGCCGTCTAAACACGCTTCCAAATGTTCCAGACTAAGCTTTTTCTAAGATTGCCATTCTTTTTCACTAAACTTTCGATCCTTTTAAAGGTTATCTTATTTGCATTGTTGCTTCGTTTTTACTTTTTGGAATTGGGTTGGAAAAGTTTTGCCATTAATTGTGGCCGTCAAAGAACGTAGGAGTTATGTTAGAAGAAGAACGCGAGAGATGTCACAAACTTCAAAAAATTGCGTGTTAAAAATGATTGCGAGCATTTCGTATATATAATTTACGAATTTTTTCTATATTACATTACTTTAATCTCTTCTCCCAAAAGATAATAAATTTTTCAGGTTTCTATATAAAGAAAACTGTAAATATTATTGAATATAAATTTAACACATTAAATCTTTAAAACAATTCTTGATTTCAAAGTATAGAATTTTTTTTTTCAAATATACATAGAAATGAAGAAGGTAATATATTAATTAAAATTTAGTTATTTTATATGTTTTTATAAAGAAAGAATGTACTCTAACTTATTTTCTTAAAATATTAATTACTTAACATGGAAATATGAGTATAGAATACATCAAGTAGGCCTAAATTATGTGTCACTTTTTCACAGAAACAGAACATCTTAAGAAATCACACGCATTTTGAGAACAGTATTTAACATAAGTACTAACATGAGAGTAATGCAAAAAGCGATTCATTTTCATATTACATCAGTCCATTCTTCTAGGCAATACACAAGGATCGAAGTTACTGAGAAAAAGAAAATCATACATATTCATATTGCAAAAGACCCCATTTTTGGAAGCAGAATGTGCTTGGTATGAAGAAAATAATTTTCGATAAAATTCAAACTCAGTACCTAAAAAGGCCACCGAGAACCTCGATAGACATTCGACAAAACAGTTCCCCTACCATTCTCATGAGTACAAGATTATTTATGTCGTACATGTTTCTGATAACAGTGGTGAGTCATTCATACTCTTAGATTTTTCTACTGAATTATAAAGACATGAAAACGGTATCATATATTTTATAATTCAGTTATTTTTTTGTTTTGTTTGAGATTACACATATCATTGAAGATTAGATGCCCTCCAACTGTTTTGCTACAGTATTTTACTACTAGAAATTACGAACGCTATTTTGAACTTTTATTATTTAAAAAAAAACAGACGCTGCTTTATATGCTCCATTTAAAAAAAAAAAACCAAAACTTAGAACTCATTTCAAATTCACATGGTTAGCGGAAATATAACACACTCTTTAAAGTTTTTTTTAGAGAAACATTTGGAACATTATTATTAACATTATTATATTTAAATATTAATAAAATTTAAAATATTATCGAATTCTTAATACATAAATATATTTAGAATGTATCATGCAGGTCTGAATTAAGTAATCCTGTTGTACGGAAAATATAAAAAGAGAAATATTTTAAGAAATTATTTACAAAATTATTTACCAAAAATATTAGTGTGGAAGTTATGTGGATTGCGGTATTCATATTTTGTCTTGGATCAAATTTTCGAAGTAATTCATGGATCATAGGGAACAACAATGTCTTTTGACCCAAACAATACGTAAACAAGGCTCCATATCCTAGAATACGAAGGGGTTGGCATAAGAAAAAGAATATTTCACATAAAATAAATGTTTTCTGCATCACACTCAGTACCAATTACCAGGCCACCAAGATCATTTGAATAAGTAGGAAGAAGAAGTATACCACTCAGCTTGATTTAGATAATATAGTTATTGATGGGGTAAGAATTTATAATAGGAATGAGCAGTGGAAAATTATTAATTATTAGTTTATAAGTAAATCTATTAATCCAAATTCTATCAAATTCTTTTTGAATATCCAAAAAGACAGTTTCAGTGGAGCTGCCTCTCTGGCATTCAGCAGTGATAGATTCGGTCATCGCCAGAAGAGGGTAGTCGAGAGGAATCTAATAAAACCACATTGATTTGGATTAATAAAATCAGTATCATAGATGAATGTTTTAAGTCTCTTATATAATTATGATATATTCTGTAATTTACTAAAAGAGGGGAGAAGAGAAATTGGACGATAGCTCTCAGGTTGATGTGAGATGTTACCCTGCTTTTTAGTTGGAAAATAAAGCATTTTTCCAAATGTTGGGAAAAAAAGGAACATTTAAAAATTTTGTTAATAAGATAAGTTAGAATTTAGAGGTTTTTTAAAAAAAGATTTTTTGTAATTTGATCACCGCCTGTTTTTCCCTCCTGAAGCAGTTTTTGTAAAAAACCGATTTTCATCAGATATTTACATGACAAAGGAAAAAAAAAATTTGCTAGATTTCAAGTATTCAAGTTTAATAGTTCTAAACGGATTTTTTTTTTTTTTTATCTATTTCGCTCTTTTAATACCTTCCTTTAGGAGTCAATTCGATTCATGCATATAAACTTAATTTTTTTCAAATGAAATTATATCGAACTAAATAATGAGTAAGAAATATCCTGAAAATACCTGAAAGCTACTCTTTCAATTGATATAAGATTCAATTGATTATTGTCATAAGAACTGGAAAAGATGAAGTCTTGGAATGTTAGAAGGACTTTATAAGTGAGAAAAGGCAAGTTTGTATGTTGGGTTGAAATAAAAGGTTATCTAAAGTCCACTCGAAGAGTCCATTGCACACACGAATATCAGTATTTTTATCTGTAGGAAGTACAAAAACACACATCATATTCTTGCTTACCTTTCTAATTTCTCGCAATAACAAAAGCCCGGTTTTATTGAAAGGTAGATAAATCATCTCACTAGTTCATGTGCTGGATTTTTGTTGAACTAGCCAGACCACACGTGGTTATGTAACAGGTCTATTCGCAAACCTCCTACTAATCCTCTAAGGGAAAAACTGTTTTTCTAAATATTATTGACTTACTCCCGAAGAAGAAGAAGACGTGACTTATAAAAATTAAAGCTTTTTTTTAAGCATTAACATTTTTGTTTCATAGAGAGAAAGGTTAGGAGCTAGATAAATGAAGTTAGTGATTAACGTAAAGTAATAGAAAGCTAGTCGAGGGAGGCTCATAGATTATTTGTTTAATATTTAAAACTGATGATTGGCCATTTGGTCAATTAGATATTTAAATTGGAATAGATTATCTTAGAACGGAATTTTGATTACTTGGAATATGAATTGCCAAGACGTTCCAAGAGTAAGTGATTCAATTCATAATTAAATATTAATTATCTCGTCTACCTTGCGTTTGCTCCAATACCTACTTATAGGTGCATTTCCCAACCTGGGTTGTTGAGACTTTTTAATAAATTATTTCTGTTTGGTCTATGGCTAATCTTTTTCCTTAGTCTCGAACACTGATGGATGTGAGGGCACACCCTTCACAGTTATTTAAAATGCATTACTGAAACCCTATCGTTAAAATTTTCCAAAAAACTTGTGGCAGAAGCTAAGAAAAAAATAATTATTCTTTCCAACGAAGAATTCTTGAAGAATCAAAGAATATTGAATTTATTTAAAGGTAAACATCGCGAAATGTGAAAATCCTAACATATTAAATGTTCCGAGTTTGTAAGTTCTCTGGTTGGCGTGATTGGAATTTCGGAGAGTGGGTCACGTTCCTTACTAGATAAAGGTACAAATTTACGCAATATTTCCTCTACAGTTCAGGTGTAACGTGTAATATTGATAAAAAAATCAAGTTAATAGAGAAAGATATTTATTTTTTCCGTCAATACCTCTCTTATAAAATTAGTAACTATATTACTTTTTACATCGGAGTACTTTTAAAAATTATTGATTTTATTTCGGAGGAAAAATGTTAACTTTATAAATAATATGGATGGTTAAAGACTATTAAAAAAATAACTTCGTGAAACGACTTGAAAAACTGTACAAATATATATTTATAAAAGGTACATTTGAATTGTGTTTGTTTGTATATGACGAAATATCACAAACGAAATATATATATAATACAGTTATTTTAAATATGGTTAATTTCACAATATTTGCTCCTGAAATATTTTTGGAGATAGTATACATGAAATCCCATCCCTTATTTTTAAACTTTATTGGGTTTCTACTTTAGTTATTGAGATTTTAATGTTGTACTATTTTTTTTTAAATTTATTTGGGAAAAAAAATCGCGGGAAAAGATTCTAACTAAACTCCGGATAAATTTGGCTATAATACAATGAGAATTATTTAAGATTTTGGGTGAAACACTAAACGTATCCGGATGTCTCTTCTCTAAACCGATGGTGGAGTGAGAGGATTACATGAAGTTGTCCTGCAATTTGATCACACACTACGATATGTTGTGATTAGAATTCTTTTTACTGGTACAGCTGAAAAGACCGGAGTAAATGACTCTCTTTGAATGTGGAGAGAACTTAATTGCAAGAATTTTGGCTGCTATTATAGTATCCTCGAGTTTCGACAATCCTTTCTAACCCATTGTTTTTCTTCTTCTTTGAAGTCTGTCTTTTCAGCAATTATTGTAATTACTGATTAAAATTGCTTTTTTTATTGTATACGTCATTATTGTGTTTTGTCCTCGTATCAACATTTTTATTGTGTTCCGACCTGTAACCGTTGCATTTTATTTTATACCTTGCATTCTTTAGTAATTTAATCCTTTTTTTCCCGTACAATACCACCACTTGAGGTTTTCCACCTTCTTTCATGAATAGCCCTACATATGTTTAAAACTAGATTGGAAATATAAAAAATAGCACAATTTAGAGAGGAAATAAACTTATTTTGTAATCCAACTACACAGGTTCTAAATATACCACTTCCAGATCTTTTTAATTGTTTGTCAGCTTATTCCAGCACTTACCGTAATATCCGGCGTATAACGCGCAGTTTGAACGGGAAAAACAAGACCGAAATTTAAAGGTTGCGCGTTATACGCCGGGTATAAAAATGAGAGCTTTATAAATAAAAAAAAAGTTGAGCTTAGATAAATATTAGACTTCTACATATATCGAAAAAAACTGTTAATTTAAGAGGAATTACATTCCTCACGAACTTATAAGGTAGTAATTCCAGAAAAAAACTCTATTTTTTCAAAAGCCTAAGATAATACCTCGAATAAATGACTTCAAAACATAAGATCGTACACAATCGATGCTTACATAGTCTGGTGTCAATTTTTAGAAGCGATTTCATCATCCATTCCGTAATTTCAACTGCCACAGATGCAGATTGATCCTCTCGGCAGCATTCATTCTTTTACGTACCAGCACAGCTTGACTCGGTCATATAGTGTTTCATTAGTTCCATTGAATTGCTCTTGTGTGAGAAGCCCTTTCCAACCGTATACAATATCTGTATTTGTATTTCGCTTCTTGACGCATATAGGCCTACATTATGTATTTTTTATAACACATTTTTTTATTTTAACACATTATTATATTCCCTGTCACTATTTTACACTAATAATATATTACAATCTATAGATTTTGATGAGAACTGACGAGTGAAATTAAAGCGAATGCCGTAGCTTCTCCGAGTCAAAAGTTATACTGAATGAAAATTTCAATACGCAGCAAAGTGACCTTAAAATGGAAACGCTTCTCCCTCCACCGCGCATTATGCGTCACAGTTTTTACTTAGCATAATGAACTATTTAATCCTTTAGCTATCCAGTGGTGTCTTTCGATTTTGGGGATGGAGATAGCAGGTATATAGCTTCAAAACCGAACAGTTTCTCCGATTTTGTTAGCATTCATTTTTCTGAATATCCTTTCACTATGGAATAAATTTTAAAGACGTATTCACGTCAAAAACGAAAGAAAATGAATGAAAATGTTTTCCCCCACAAAAGTAATTTTACAATGATTTAAACTACGCAACAAAGAAATTTTTCAAACACACATATCTATATATATAAATTATTTTTACTAAGATATTCATAGAAAAGCATATGAATATACACAGTAAACCTGTTGATTATTATTTTTATACTAAGTATAATTATACTAATTATTTTATACTAATTATTGAAACCTGTTTTTTAACACCAAAAATTAAAAAAGATTTTTTCTCAGAAAAAACAACGAAATATAAAATACTGATTTTATATATAAACACAGTGTAATTAATCTTCTAAAAAATTTCTGTATAGGTTCTTACATTTGGGATTTTAGTATTAGTTTTTTTATTTTTTTATTTTGTCAAAATATTTTTTCATAAGCCATACGTAAACCTAAAGTATTACTAAGTGTAAAATAATATGTCAACATTTTCATTCCCACGTTTATTCTAAGATAATTTTCTTAAAGTGGAAATCTTTAATTATATTTCATATTGGATGGACATTAAATAATACTTTAAAACTTTTTAGTAAAAATAGAAAAATTAGCAAAAACAATTTGACCGAAGTAAAACAATTTAATTTTGAAGAAAGACTCAATGGCATGATCAAAACATTTGAAAAAAAAATATGTCTAAAATTCCATCATGTATCACATTTTAAATATTCTGTATTTAAAGTTATTTCAAAACCAGTAACACACATTTCATTTTACGTTAGCTCATAGGTCTTAAGATTAATAAATATTCATTATACACACAATATAAAACAATATTTGGTATTTGATGAGTTTTAGAGTATATATACAAGAGTGTATAAAACTATAAAATTCTTGAAAACCATTATTTTTTTGACAATCTATTTTAGTAATTTTCAATTAAGGTCACAAAATGTGAAGTGAATCCCACCAACATTTGCTAGCGAATAAAAATGGAGTCCATATTTTTCTGATTCTGTAATATCAATTCCAATCCGGTTGTTCTATTAGGAATTCCGATAAATTTATTTATTTATTTATTTTTTGAAAAATATTTTACTACAGTTTGGAAAAAACCAGCCAAACGATTAAGAACTTTGATATTTCTTGGAGGCATTGCTCAGAGTATTTTTTTTTTTCAGAACAAATTTCAATTTCTAAGATTTTAAAATATTCAATGAAGAAAAATTATCTATGTACAAATATTTTTAAAGAAACAATTTTAAGATATTTAAAAGAAAACTGTAAACGAATTTTTGACACACTATTATTATAAGAAACATGTAGTACATATATAAACCAGAACTCATGTCACGTCGGACCTGTCCGGAACGCCTTGCGCTCAATTTACCCCTTAATTTGACGGAATTCTCAAATGGATCATTGAACAAAGTTTGTACTTATAATGATCTTCCTCTAGCTTCTGCACAATTAAGCTACGATGACTGTCTTTCTTATGACAGCGGCAATAGCACGCGTGTTTCGCTCATCAGCCATTAGGGTATATTGGAGCGGTGTGTTGTTTTTACCTCGTTTGTTGTCAATAAATGTATAGCGAGATTTTGATTGTTTTACTGATCACCAGGCAAGTAATCACGATTAACAAAAAAAGGGCGGTGCCAAGTTGAATAGTATTAGGATGCCTTCGGACGCGGCCAAGATTATCACTATCTGGGCCCAAAGAACAATGTGTGCATCTGGAGTACCACGGTATTGGGTTTCATTTCCTGAAAACAGTCCACCACGCGACACTTTTCAAAGGGATTCATCTTACTCTTGGCTTTCAGAGAGAGAAACGTCATCATACAGTCTTCCAGTTTATTAAAATACATGAAACACGTAATGGGATCTCCTTGATCAAGTGACAGTGCATGGACCAAGTTAAGTCTACTAGTGGATCGGTTACGCTTAATCGGTAAAAGCATCACCAACTCATACAGTATCTTCAGAAGATTCGGCCAATGTATTTCGTTAGCACTCAGTGTAATCAACGACTTACCCAAATGGCGTTAATCACGAAAAGATCCTATCGTATCCCAACGTATATTTGAGGTTTCCCTTTGTAAAAGGGATGCGCGTCATAGGCGAGTATATCCAAAATTAAAAACTGCGGCTTGAAATTATTGGTGAGCGTTATACGCCGGATTTTACGGCAACTAATGGTTAGTGAACAAGATAAATAATTAATTTCTGTTTTCTACCTTTATATATTCAAGATTTTATACAACTAATACTAATTTAACTACTATTTGAAAAGTTTCTAAACTAGGACACGGAATCTTTCGAAGGAAATTTTTTGCGACAAAGAAAATTAATTCTCTTTTGCACCGAACCGAAAGGTCATGGTATTGTTTGAGATTTTCCATTGGCCAGGTCTCCCTCTTCTAACAAAGTCTCCCTCTTCGAAATCTGGATCAATTCCAGTAGAAGAATCATACTTGCTGTTATATTCTTCGTCATATCCACAAAAAGAATTTCTTCATCAGAAAATACTGTTATACTATATCTATTAAATACTCTATCTATTAAATTACTTAAATATCACATTTATTCATCATAACTACAATAATACGATATAGCATAAGGAAGATTAAAAAAAGGTCATAAATTCAGAACAGTCACGGTGATTCACGCGCAGGGTATGA
>BMAV01025550.1:0-40335 GCA_019973955.1 Trichonephila inaurata madagascariensis
GAAATCGCCTCAAAACTCTTACAAAGGACTAAAAAATTCCCATCTTAAGAAAAGTGCACACTTCCATGCACATTAAACTTTACGAATCCTTGGTGAGCGCAACCAACTATCCGAAGCTGGATTAAGCTTCGAATGGAAAGTCACAAGACTTCGGAATTTTTGGAAGGGAACTCATTTTAAGAAATCTCCTTCTTTCCTTTACGATAAAAACCACCAAAGGACGATCCAAGTCTTTCCTATTTTGCATATTTTTCTATTTTCACCGTCCATTGATGCTAGGAGCCCCCAAGAGTCGAAGAAGGAGCCGCTTAAGAGCTCGGTTTACGATATTGGTAAAGGAAAACCATTATACGAGGAAGAAGCAATCATTCACTGAGCTAAGCGGCTACTTTCTGCAGCCTTATAGCTATGTTTATGTATTGTAGTTACTGACTGAACAATCCTCTTAGTATGGGTCGTTTATTCCAGTAGCTTTGAGATAGTTTGAGGACAATAATCTTTAATCAAATTGCTTTCGGAGCAAAGTTCGATATTGGGTGCATGGAGATATCGTATAGTTTGGGAATTAAAATGGTCATGATAAATTTAGGTAATATTTGAGTAAAATAGTAGGAACTTGAAACCAAAACTCTGCATGGATTTATTTGTTACAGGTGACCTATAGGTCCAAAAAAAAGAGAAACAAACATATTACAGGCATCGCTATTGAACTGAAAATAATTGATCGTTGCCCAAAATCGAAATGAAATTTGTCATCTTATTCCACAACGCAGGGGATATTTTAAGAGATTTGTTATATGTACGGTTTTGTAGAAAATTTTGTTTTTGAAAATTTGTCAAGCATTTATTTCAGTTTGTCGAAATGAAATACATAGGGATTTATATGTAGAAATCGATACTGAAACTCCGATCAAAACTGTTACATTTTCTAATTCTTTAGATTGTTTGTAAACTGTGAAAACGTAACTCATGTATCAGGAAGTAAAGGACACAGTATTTTCTACTCTGCATAAAGTCAGAAAAGAATTCTTTCGGGTCTGGGACTAAAAAGTTTTCAAATATTTGTTAGTCAATAGCTTATAATTTTTAATTAAAATGGTGCGTTACGATTTGTTAATAGTGTACTTTTAGATGCTGAATAAAAACTGTGTAATTTACAATTATGTATACTTTTTATGTAGCTGCTTATGGAATTCCCAATAGCTAAGTGGAAAAAAAATGTATTTTTTAGGGCCTTTGATATTACGAATAACCTCGATTTTACGAATAATTTGATAGGTTCCGATGAAATCGTTAAATCGGGGTCCAGCTGTACTAAAAAATAGATAAATTTTGAGTTCAAACCAAGAAGCATCGCCATTGAAACAAATCAATATATTCACGATTGATTTTCGATTTTTAAAAATCATGTGTGCATTTGGAAAAAAATATTGGTTTTAATATTTAATAGATACATAATTTGGAAAAGTCCACCCCTAGAAATTAAAAAAAAAATTAAAAAAAGAAATTTTTTTACAAAAAAAGGTTCAAAAAGGGAAGTAATGGGTATTTCTTTATCTTTTCCAAAAAAATTAAATCAAAATTAAATGTTTTACTAATACACAAATCCCCCAAATTTTGTATTAGTTAAAATTATTTTTCCTTTTTTTAGTACAATAATTTCTGGAAACATATTTTTCTATGACGCTATAATATAATAATAATTTAAAATAGAAAAAGCGATTCTCAAAGATTTGATCAAAATATCAACGAATTATTGAAATCAGTGTTAATAAATTACTTTCAAAGGACAACAGGGTTGTTTGGTTATGAAATGATCATCTCGCAATGTAGCATCAAAAATACTCTCACCATATATAAAACAAATTAAAAGTGATAACATTCAATGATAACACTTTATTTTTTATCTTTTGATAAAATTAACTGTATATCTTAATTTTTTCCTGAATTACTAAAAAGTCCTATGAATTTATATTTTAATATTATCCAGAAACATTCTTTTCTCGAATTTTTTAAAGAATTTTTCCAGAACATTATGCCCCTCAGGGGGCTCACCTTCTGTGGGTTTCCCCACAATCCCAAAAGGTCCCCTAATGTTTTTTCCCTTTTTCCCAAAAGGGGTTTTATTCTTTGGTAAAAAAGGGTGTCAGGGCCTCGGGGTCCCCCGGGGACCCCTTCCCTTTTTTTTCGACCCTCCATCGTATCATTTCAATTTCTCCTTTTCTTCTTTTCCCGCCCAAACCACCAGGTCTAAAATTTTGGCGAAATTATAGCCAAAACTGGCTTTTGCGCCATAAAACCCCAAACTCATCATCACCCAGAACATATGTTTATAAAAAAATACTCAATGACTGCATTTTTTGGAAATTTAAAAAAAGTTCCCCATTAGATTTTTTTTTAAGTGTTTTTCCCCCTCTCAAATTTGGTTTGGGTTTATTGACCCCTTATTTTTATTTCCATTTTTTTCCCCTCTTTTATTTTTGAATATTGAGTGAAAAACCGTTTGGGGTTGTTTGGGGGTTTTTTCTTTCGAGTAAAGACCCAGCCGCAAGTTTCAAACTCAAATTTACTACCCTTTTTGGTTTAAAATCCCCCGTCTAAAGATGGAAATTCCAAAATAATCGCATGGCAAAACACTTAACCTATAAAAAGTATAATCTAACCCCATTTTCCCTTTTTTGGGCCCACTCGGGACTTCTACGCAAAATTTTTCACTAAATTTTCTTTTTTTAAAAGACCTACGGTCGAAATTTTTAAAAACTCAATCTTAAAATTTTTTTCTCCATTAATTTGGCCACCCAGCGACCTTTTTCTCGACTTACCCTCTTGCCCTAAATATCAACTTTTAAATATAACCACTCAAGGTAAATAACTTTGACAAGCTGACCCTTTTCCCCTTTTTAACAGTTTCCCTTGCCCCTTTGCCGACAGACTTTTAAAAAATTCCGGAAATTCCCCTAATTGCTGGGAAAAATTTCGAAACCGGTGGCCCAAGTTTGGGAACCCTTTTTCCCCAAGGCGGGCCGGACTGTAAAAAAGGGCCCTTAATATTGTGTTTTCTTTTTTCCGCTTTTCCCGGTGACGACGGTGCGCCCGGAAAACGAAAAAGGGTTGCCCCCAAACCACCCCGGCCCCCCTTAGGCGAAAATCGGGAAAACGGACCAAAGGCGTCAAAAATAACAAGGGGGTTGAGTCCGAAAAAGAGATCAAAAAAGATGATTGGGTGGATAGAGGGATATGGGAGGGGGAAGAGTCCGGACGGGAGACTGGTTTTTAAAGGGGCCGTTGATGTCCCGGGCGATAGAAAAAGCAGTAACGGCCCAAAGTAAAACGGTCCCCCGATTTGGGAAGATAAAGGGAAGGGAGAGAGTGAAAAGAGCACAGCAAAATTTGGGCCAAAAAACTCTCTCAGACGTGGGAATTGGAAAGAACCCTTTTTTACTCACGATTTGAATAAGATTTTTTCTCTGGGGTGAATTACGCCCTTATTTTATGTGAAAGATACTCAATCATTAGCCCCCTTTTGCTATTGAATTGTAAAAAAAATATCCAATTTTATTTTTTTTAAATTTTTATACTGGAAAAAAATAGTTATCCAAGAACTGTGTGGCAAAGTCTTCGGGGGAAAGTTTTCAACCAAAAAATTACAGTTAAAAAAAGAATCATTTTACCCCAAGGTATTAATGAAATTTTTCGGGTGGGGGCCTTACAACTGTATTTAAAAAAAAAAAACTTAAAAGCAAATAGTATTCTTGTTTACAATATGAATATCCATTTGTGAATAATTAAACGCATGAGAATTTAGATCGTAACATGATTTAGGGAAAATTTTTATTGGTTTTTTTTTCTGTTTCCTGAGTAAAAAAAGAGGAAATATAAGAAGAAAAAAAAATGACATGTGTTAAAAGGTACCCTCCAGCATCTTTTTTTTTTTAAAAAAAAGGATCTTTATTTTTCTTCCCCTACATTTTAAAAAAGGGTTTGGGTTTTTAAAAATAAAAATTATCTCCTGCACCCCATGTGGAACAAATTAACTCTTATCCTTTGATTGCTTTGGGTCAGGCCCCAAAATTATCTGCCAGATTAATTTATGCAAATTTTTCAGAGCACCAGTGGAAATTAATGTATCGTGCCATGATGTACTTTCTTTTTCTTATGGTTTTACATTGAATTTTTCAAGGCCCCTGATTTTACATTGGCTAATTTCCTTCCAAACTTTGCTTCTTCCCCAAAACTTCTTCCCCCTTCTCCTTCTTTTTAGGGAAAAAAAAGGGAAGAATAATAAAAATTTAAGTTTCTTTACTTAATGTCGTTTGATGCCCCTTTTCCTTCCGATAATTTTAAAAAAAAAAAAAATAATAATCCTTAATGTTTTAAAATTACATTACTGATATTTTTGTAAATAAACGAGTTTTTGCATAAAGGAGAAAGATGTTCTTGCAATTAAAATAAAATGTATTCCTAATTGCAACTCTTTATTTACTTCTGCCTTTATAGATTTTCCATTTATTACTAGGAAACTGTAAAAAGGCATGCAATTCAAAAATCAGGATTTTAACCAGTTTGTAAGTTGTATTACTTTTCTTTGAGAAATAAGTTTCAGGAAGCAATTCAAATTTAGCCTGAAGTATTTGATTGCTATTTTTAATCGGAATATTATACAAGTGAATTCAATAGCAAACTAATAGTTTTTCTTGCAGACTTAATGATTTCATTAATAGTGTTTTATGTATTTATTACAATTTATGTGTTAATTTTTAGAATTAATTTAATTTTTGGTTTTTAATTTTTTGTTTTCCCATTTGCCAAAATCTTATAGGGGTCGCATAATTAAAAAAAATTTAGTTAATGAAAGTTTAAAAAAAAAATTTAATACCTGTCACAAATAATGGGCTGGGGTCCGCGGGTCCCTCCCCATCGCCCTGGATTTTTTTATTGAATTATAATTTATGAGTATAATACGTACAATTTAATTAATTATTTATTGTTAATAATTTTTTTTTTGAAATTAATGCCAACTTTTCATTTAATAATTTATATTTTTACTGTTTTTTGTTGTCGACAATCGACAAAATCAGAAGAGTATGTTTGACGGCGTATTGGGGTATGGCACGAGAATGGTGGACTTTCGACTCTGGACACCCCCTTGAAAAATTCCTGTGTGCACTGCTGGTCTCAAATTATCATTTTATTCTATTTTTAAAGAGGGAGTCTGATAATATGATATCAATATATCTACTTTCAAGAAGAATTTTTGCATGTTCATTTGCCTTTAAATGTATTGTACAAACCTAACTGAAAATCTTGAAACACTATGTCTGAATTATTGCAAATAAGACGCGAATCACATCATACATGACATAAATTTGCAAATACATTTAAAAATGCACAAACTAGCACATTTTAAACAATAATGCATGTAGACAACTCTAATTTCTTTAAGAAATGAAACGAGGAAATACCATCTAATATGTCGTAAAAAACAAATTTCTTAAAAATTTGCGAAGATGTAATTTTTTTTTTTTTGAGATTCTAGTTAGACTTCTTGTGTGCCGACAAGTATAACACAAGGCTTACAAACGTAAGTCAATACTCAAACAATAGTGATAGGATGTTATATGTAGAAGGATATAGGCACAAATATAGGAAGCAAAAAGGAGGGGAATGAGAGAAAAAAAGTGGATACAAATACAACAAATACAGAATTAAATACAAGATTGCTCACATGCAAACGTAGATAATCAATAATTAAAATTATACAATGCGGAAGATAAGAAAACAGGATCACAAAAAATTTTCAAAATACAAATACATAAAGCAAACATGCATATATACATATAAATACATATACATAAATACATATACATAGATACACATACACACATATATACATACACACACATAGATACACATACACACATATACACATACACACACATACACATGTATATTCACGTACAGAAAATGTTAAACACACAAAATTTTGAATCTAAATAATACAGGAAAAAATGCTATTAATGTATGCACAAAACGAGCGAAGATGTATTACACACATAATTCTATACTTTTTAAAAAATTAAAAATTCCGTTTTTAAACAAGATAATTTTAATTGCCTTTATTTTTATTTGAATTATAATAACATATATCCCTTATCAAATACAAGAACAAGTTAAGTTTGGGCTTTCCTGAAAATATCCATTAAGAACTTTAAAAATATGTAATTATGCGCAGGAAATATTCATCCGAGTTGATTTTATCAATTGAGTTAATGAAATTTGCTCAAATATTACTCAGCCTTTGTCAATAGATATAACATACAAGATACAAAGCAGATCGCAAGCGAAAAGTTAATTAATTTTTGTAGTAGAATTTCAGGCTTAAAACCATCTTTTACTCTCTATGCTAATATTAACGCAATTAACGGTAGACCAGCACTTTTCAACTAATTCAAAGAAAATAGCTTAGATGCTTTCTTTAAAAAAGAATGTTTACTGAGGCATAATTACTTTCTGTCTACTGGTAGATGAAGATAAGGGTATAACTTTGAATAATGGTACTTTGCACGTTCATAGTTCAAATAGGACACTCAACAAAATATAAATGATGGCATATTTTAATTAAAATAAATATACATTGGGTTAATAGATAAATGTATAATACACATTCAAACATACATTTGGAAATAAGAGTTTCATTCTGAAATTCGGATTACTTATCGAAAAGATTTAGCAAATATTACATATCTGTTTACTAGGTTCTCTAAAGCAAATTAATGGAACACCAATTTCAAGGAATTCTTGTAATTACGTTTACAAACAAGTGAAATAGTTCACACACCACAAAGTAAACGAAAGGTTTTCACAAGTCAATAAGCTTAAGTAAACTGACGAATATAAACCACACCGAAATAGCAAATGATAATAAAGAAAAAAAAAAAATGAATTCCACTTCAGGGAGTGAAATTAAAAGGTTTCTAACACTTAGAATCATGCTTCCTTACACAAATTGCTGTTAATTCCACAACTTTACTTAAAAATCTCGAAATAGAGAAGAATCAACTTTTTTTTAATGAAGCTCAAGTGGGGAATGTTTACAGAGAGTCAAAAGCAGGGTTAATTTCTCCTAATATTGAAATACACTCCCTCGCCATCCCATTAAAAATAAGCGGGAAAAAATTGCCTTAAAGGACGCCAATCGTAAATTAAGGCTAATAGCCTCTGTCACCCCTACGAAAGTATCATCGCTTTTCAAAAGCAGTGTACTCGTAGAGAAAAATGTAATTTAAATACAAGGCACTGTTTAAAGATTATTTTCGTTGGATGGAAAAAGGAAAAATCCCTGCTTTTCGCCCGGAGCAATCACACACACACGCACGATATGTAACACTAAAGTTAAATTCATTCTCTTCGGGACTTGTTTAATCATTTCTCTCATCTCATTCAACATTTTAATGCATTTGAAAACCAATTACTCGACAAAACTCTTGGCGGATAAATTATTTCCGGTGCTGGAATTCCAAATTAAAATTCTCCAGAATGGAAAACCCGAAAATATCTTTTAAAACCTTAAACTAATACCCGATAGTTCCACTTCGCACGGGAATATATGGGGGGCAAAGGATTTTTCAAAAAAGGGGGAGAAAAGAGTTCGAAACCGACTAATCATTGAACGCTAAGAAATTATTTCCCTCGAGTATTGGCCGATCGCGTGGCTTTTAATTAGCATTTTGGCGATCTTCTTTGATTCAGAGAAAATGATTTGGCTTCAATTTGATAGAAATGGGATCGACGTAATTTTGTAAGTGCGGTCTTAGAATTTGCTGGAGTGAATAGGGAACTGGATTCGATGTCTTGTTGAAGCACACAGAAAATTCGCAACGCCATTTTGTTTTGCGCTGAGAGATGCAGATATCGTAAGGAATTTGAAATCGCTTTAACTCTGTAAATGCAGTCTTTATTTATTGTTAGTGGAACAATAAAAGAAATTTAAAGCATAAATTTTGTTTCAGATACAAATTTACGAATATGGGAATATACTCTAATGAAAAACAATTATTTCTTGCCAAATCAAGAAAATTAGCTCATTGGGTCTATTTTCGTTTCACCAAGAATATCCTTCTCATATGATCATATATCACATATTTCTTACTTCTGATAATCTTTAAAGAATGGTGTACATTACATAATTCAATCGCAGATTGGGTGTCAAATAAAAACTGAGAAGTCAGAATGTGAAGAAGAAATAAAAAATAGATAAGATTATGCTTTGAAAATATTGAAATAGAAAATAAAACCTTTTGATGGGGTATATTGTGATTTTTATTTTCAGACTAAATAAAACTAAAAGCAGAAGTAATATTCTCAGCGAGATCGTTTGAGAGTAAAAAAAAAAATCACAATAAAAATGCATTATATTTTAAAATATTTAATTGTAAACACTCATGTAACACGTCTATCTAATCTATAGGTTCTCAACGTGGGTACTAATGTCCTCCTTGTGAGTGTTTGAGACTTTCAAGGAGGCCATAAAAGACCCAGAGTAAGTTTGAGGGTTTTGAGATGGTATGGAGGGATATGGGCTGATTAACCAAACATAGTCTAAAGAAGACTAAATAACACTCTTATATGTACTAACAAAAGTAAACTTTAATACTGGTTATCTTATGTTGATTGTGTATGTATTAAAATTGTATATTCGTGGCAATAGCTATTTAAGATTTGCAAGTAAAAAAAATTGGGGGCTTTAAAAAAGTATGTTCTATTAGTAATAAAATATTTTTTTATAAAGTTAATTCTTGTTTTCACCATGTATAACGCATGCTCTTATTTCTATAGAGTAGGAGGGGGGGGACGGTATCAGAATATTCACTAGAAAAGTGGGTGCCAATTCAAGAAAGGTTTGGAACTTGTGATCTAATCCATCTTTTCAGTTTCACAAATATTTTGCATAATTTTTTTTATTTCTACAGAAACAAGCACCACATTTTGCATGATAAATATACGTATTGAATTTAATTATAAATAGTTATTAATTTACATATATAAAAAATAAGTTTTTAACTATTTTTCGTGTACTGTTACAGAAATCTCAAACTAGATATTAACGAATAAAATACAAACTCGGAAAAAAAATCTTTACATAAAAGAATTCCCAACAGCTATAAAACTTTCCATGATTATATAGATTACTAATTAAATCAGAGTTCCTCAAACTGTGGGGCTCGCCCTGATGAGGCGTGATAGATCTACAAGGGGGCGCTAGCTTATTAAAAAGTCGAAAACCAAAGACCATTTTTTTAAAAAAAAATATTAATTTACTGAACCTAAAAAACATTCTGACATAATATAAAAAATAAAATACACATTTACACTAAAATATTACATTTATAAATGTATCAGTACTACTGTAAAATATAGTAAGTTAAGAACAAGTTTAAAAAATAATTATCAGTGACTACATGGGCTTGTCGTACATAAAATTATATATAAAAATTAACATTCATCTTGATAATTCATACGCTTTATAATTAATTACCGATTAAAAGTTACCCGATTCGCTCCACAATGCCATTGTTTTCCACGTAGGTGTGCGTATTTCATGTATGGGGATGGAGAAAAGGAAAAAATACCCTAAAAAAATGTTTCTGAAATAAATTAACCCGTCGCAAACATTGCCAAGGTCCTTTTTGATGCATTCTAAAGCCAACAGAATAATTTTATGGATGGCAGTGCGCAGAAAAGATCGTACTTCGGGAAGACGTACATATACGTCAGCACCAATACTTCGGCTGAGTGAGACGTTTATATACGGTGGTACTTAAGAGGTTAAAGTAGAATTGTAGTCTACAGTCAATGTTTGAAAGAATTGCAAGAATTGAAAGTTTCAGAAGCACTGTATTAAATAGTCTTTCATCACACATATGTGTTCTCAGGATTTATTAAATTAATAAGTAAACTATTTTTACATTAATAAATAAGCTTGAAAATTCCATCTGTCATTAACATACAGAAGACGGAACATGGAAAACATCACACAAACTAAAAAGCAAGCGTAATGAAAGATTAATAACCAATAATTCAAAATATACTGTTTTGTATTTAATTACATACTGCAGTGCTTTTCAAACTTTCAATGTTTACAACTATATTCAAACATAACCATTATTCAAACATAATTTTTATCGCCACCCCTCAATGCAAATAACAAGGCATTGAATTCAATAATTCTATACTTTTTTTGTGACGCTAAAGCTACAATACGAATTTAACCTCTTTAGTGCCATCAGCGTATATCGCTCAACCGGCGCGTTATTCCCCGGACGTATATATGCGTCTTTCCAACGTACGATTTTTTCTGCGCACTGCTATCCATAAAATCATTCCGAAGGCATTGGAATACAATAAATAGAACTTGGCAGTGTTTGTGAAAGGTTTACATATATCAGAGGATTTCCTTATATATATATATATATATTCCTTTTCTCCCCCAATACATCACATACGCGCCTACGTGGAAAATAGAGGCATTGGGAAGCAAATCGCGTAAATTTTAATCAGCAGTTAAGAGATTATATATAAGCTATACAAATTGTCAAGATCACTGTTATTTTTTGTATATAATTTTATACATGACAAGCCCATGGGTAACTGGTAATTAATTAAACTTGTTCTTATCTCTCTTAGTATTCTTAAATTAATTATAAAATACAATGTGCATCACTGATACATTTATAAGTGTATTATATCAATGAAAATGTTAATTTTATTTTTTACCATAGCAAAATGTATTATTTTCAGTAAATTAATAATATTTAAACTATCTTTTGTTTTCATCTTTCAATAGGCTCGCTTCCCAGAGTGTGCTCCCCCACAGTTTTAAAAGCGCTGATATACTACATTGTATAATAGTAATTTTAAAGAGTTTAAGCCCTGTTCTATAATTCTAAGCAATATTCGATTTTTAAAAACTGCCCTTTGTTTTCCCCTTTCACATTTAGTCTCGAAATTTTTCCCAAATCAACAGTAAACAATACAGTTTCGTTTTCATTCGCAAGTCAAACATAGCCTCAACCTTTTTCTCAAATCAACAGTAAACAATACAGTTTCGTTTTCATTCGCAAGTCAACATAGTCTGTCTTCTTTATCTTTTTATCTCTGAAAAACCCCAACAAGCGGTTAAGTCCAGGATATACGACCATGGACATGACTTTATTTTGAAAAGCAATGAAGCCTAAAAGTAGAGCTCCTGACCTACACCCATTCCCTTAACCTGGTTTACTCCAATTGAATCGCGCCGACAGGATGTTTGGATTTATAAATCCACAGTCGCAAGTCGTCCATCAACACTGATTACGAAATGGCAGGTCGCAAATTATTGAGGGTAAACTCCGGCAAGTTTCCGGAGGAATTCAAGATAAATTGCTGAAGGACTTATGGTTTCCTTCCTGTTCCAGGGGAAAGTAAAAATATCGAAGTAAATGGCAGATTTTTCCCTGATACATTACTGCTGTTTATCATAAGGGATATAGAAGTTGTGCTTCATGTTATTTTATTTGGGGCCCAGAGCTTAATGATTACAGATGTCAGCGTTAGTCAAATGATTCAACATCAATCACGAGGTCGTTTGATGGACCTTGGGGTTTTTTTGATGGAAAAATTAAATTTTTTTTTAGTTGGACCCTCTGCGTCTTTGGGCCCTTTTTCTGTTTTCAAACCCGGGCCCGGAGGAAGGATTGCAACGGGGAGAATTTAATGAGAAATCTTCAGGAGATTTTATTGAGGTTGCACGTGTAAATGGAAGTGGTAAATTGCAACTTGTAAAATGATTTTATCGAAAAAACAGATATAAAGGTCAGTAATTATTCAGAACAAGTAATATAAAAAAATTTCAAAGTCAATTCCTTCTTGGGTCAACAAAGAAAAAATTTATTTTAGTTACTTTTTATCAAATAATTACTATCAATATAAATATTATAATTTTTTATAATAGAATTACTTTAAATGGCAAAACCCCTTTTTTAAATTAATTTTTTAAAAATTTTTAAACCCCATACTAAAAATTGTAATTATTTTTTTTTAATAAAAGAAAAAAATAATAGGTAAGAATTTATTTTTAAAACCATTTAAAAGGATTTTTACTGACGTCCAACTAGTAAAAGGATTTTCAAGTAAACTTAAATCTTCATCCTAAATTTAACAAAAGCTGTTTTATCCAATGGTGCTGCCATCTAGAGGAATAATATTGACTGAAATATATATCTTAAACGATAATTAATTAAGTTTAATTAATGAATTAATATTTGAAAAAAACTGTATTAACATCAGGTGACATCCACTACAATTTTAAAAAATGTGTTTGAACTTGAGTGGATAAAAAAAGTTTTACAAAGGAAAAAAATTTAAAAAGGGTATATGAATAAATATATATATAGGGAGAGTGGGAGCTAATAGTAGGAATTGTGAAAAAGATATTCATACCTATTTTTATGACATAAGTTTGCCATAAAAAGAGCATCAGTTCGAGTCATTTCTGAATTCGACTATATATATCTTAAGTAAACAAAGTAAGAAATGGGACAAACAGAAATATTTCTTAAGCGAAACAAAATACATAAGATAATGTTTAAATAAATGGTTTTTTTCCCCTTTTAAACCTTTTAAAAACCCCCGGAAAATATATTTTTTTAAAACCCAAAAAGAGATACAAATATTTCATTATGGAATAGGTAAATTTGGTTTTTAATTTTCCTTTTATTGATTGAAATGTCATTGCATTCATAAAACAGAGTTGACCAAAAAGTGGCATTTTAACTTAAAATGCTTTATTTGTCTCTTCAAATTGAAAAAAAGCCTTATGAAATATTTTGAAAATTTAAAAGAACGACTAAAACGGCACAGCAGATTAGGATCAAACATCGAGAAAAAAAGTTGTATAACAATAAGGATACATTCGTAAGAAAATATTGACATACATTTTAGGAGAGTTTTTAACGTGTTCTCTTCATCTTTTTCAAGTAATAATCAAGGGGGAAATCTTTTAATGCACTGTTTGATTTGAGAAACTCTTTTTTTGAATGAATCGCGACACATGAAAATGGTCCGGCACGTCCATAGGAGTCCATGTTAAATTGCGTAAGCTTATGTACCTTTTTCTCAAAAACTACTTACTTCTCGTGGATAAATTTTTACAAAATGTTATGTGAACTATCAACAAAACTTTAACGAAGGGTTTTGCCTGTTTGTTAGAAATTAAAGTAATTATGAATTGTTTTAAAAATATCCAATTTCGTTCCCTAAAATGTAGTTTAAAAGAGCCTTATCTAAAAAGGTTTGCCAGATATATCTAATTCCCTGAATTAAAACGTGTAAACATGTTAAAAGCATGCTCACTGAAAATTTGAAGATTATATAAAAAGTAGTTTTTGAGAAAATGGCACATAAAGTGAAAAATATTACATTTTAAGAAATATGGTTTAAAGTAAAAATTTGTAATTTGCCGAGCATTTATATTTTTAATATTTTCCAGAAGCATATGAAGCATTTTCTTTACCCTCTGCACCTACAAAAGACTCTCCTTATTTTCTTATTTTCATTTTTTTTAACAATTTTGCCTTTTTGGGGGATCTCAAGCTGCTTTCGTCGGCCAACACGAGTCCTACATGCATCTAATTTTTTGAAGCATACCACACAGTTATAACTTGGTTCAATACCACAAAATTTTAAGATCTTTAATTTTGCTACATGACTCATATTGAACTTTCCAAAAACCGTATTTATGCCTAATTTTAGAGTTTTTAATTGCACAAATGTTGATCTTGGAATAACTGACTTATATTCAGTCATTGACCGTGCACTCATACACTTTTGGATAAACCCAATGCACTCTAATTTTTTTCCATTTGAGCATCATATGAATTCGTGCTCATCAGAATTTATGCAAGGGGAAAAACAGGTGCTCCTAGCAAAGCTTATTTAATGCGTGTCAAGGTGCAGCTTCATTTAAAAAATAAATAAAAATACTTCTAATTATCGTATTTCCTCACATCATATTTAATTTTAAACAGAAATATTTGAACCTTTAGAAAACATAAGAAGGTGAAAATTGGTAATTTTTCAAAAAATTCAAGTGCTGGACCTCCTTCAAGTTAAGGGAAATGAGTTCTCGTTGAAAGTTATTAGCAACATATAGTGTTCGTGTCTGAATTATATCTGTGACCATTACCTTGAGAAATATTAATGTATCTTGGCCTTATTGACAATATCAAGTTTCAGAAACCTGTTCGTCTTATACAAGTTCATCTACTCATGATAAGTACAGTTTATTATCATCATTAATTTGGATTATCTCACTCCCATTGGCTGTTTGAAACCATATTCAGTTTTGAATTAATTTGAATGAATGCTTTAACTTTTAAATAGCTCTCTTCTTTCAGATGCATCTAACATTTCCGTGAATTAAGGTTCGTTACAAGTTTAAAAAAAAGCATGGTTCTTAGGAATAATTACTACTAATAGAATAATCCCAATAATAACAACTTCATATCCATACCACTGGTTTTTTATATACAAATATAACCTGCATTTATCTAAATATATATGTATCCATAAATTTTAAAAATTTTAAAACAGTAGAGCTTAAAAAATTTTTTAAAATTTCCTAGGGGAACCCCTCCTTCCAATCAAACCACTAGTAAATTATTACTCTATTCACCAAAAGACCACCTAAAAAGAAGAAGGACGCAATTCTTGTGACTGTGCTAAAAGCATTAATACAGTCTTATTTTTCTCGCACCTGAAAAAAAGTTCTCATTGCAAAACCCCAAAAAAAATTAGTAATATTAGTAAACCCAAAAGTGAATAGTGAAACTGTTTTTGGCCTTTTATTTTACCCTTTCTTTTTTCTGGAGATTTTTTAGACTATAACAATTGTCTTTTTTAAAAATTTTTGGTAAAAAATTCCCATTTTAAAAATCTTGTACAAAAAATTTAATAAATATATTCAAATAATATTTATACAGTAAATAAAAAATTTTCTTTTTGATGGGAATAAAAAAAATTTGTAATGTTTTTTGAATTTTTTTTAAATATCCCAAAATTTTTATGAAAAAACTCACTTTTTAAAAAAGCTTTTTTCCCATAAAAGAAAATTAAGTACATAAATATATACACAGAGAGGGGGATTTTGATTCATAACACAGATAGAACTACAAAAAAACATGTTCAAAAAATTTAGATTTAGTTCTTAAAAAATATTTTTTTTTAGTAAGTTACCATGAAGAAAATTTTGGGAATAAAGTTTCTCGTAAAACACATTTAAAATTTTTTTAACTAAATAATTATTTTTTACTCTACAAAACATTTTAAAAATCCCCCCCATATTTATAGCTTAACCCCTTTTTTAGCTTCATTTTTTAGCTAATTTGATTTTTTTGCTTTTTGTTTTTTTCGGTGATTTTTTTAAGCGTAATGACTGGCCCTTTGTTTTTTGAATTCTTTTGTGTCAATTCCCATAAAATTTTTTAAGTGTCATGGATCAATTTCTATACCTAAAAAATTAAATACAGGCAAAAAGCCCTAAAAAAACCGGAATTATATAAGATGACAGCAATGGGGAAACCCCAAAACAAAATTTTTTTTATGAAAAAAAAATTTTTTTGGGCAAAACAGACCAAATACATTATTAAAGTTTTATTATTGTTTTGAGTCATGCCGTGAAGGAATTTTTTAGAAACCCCCATCACAAAGAAACAAATAAGTGGGTTTTAATCATTTTTCAAAATTTGGAAAAGGCCTGCTGTTTTGTTCATAAAATTTTTACCATCACAAAATTTTGTTTTTTGCCCCAAGCTTTTTTCCCCTTTTGGGACATTGCCCATGCAGGGGATTTTGATTGCTGAGCAGCAGGAAAGAAGGCAGTTTATTACAGCAGTTTTATTTTTTCGAGGCATTCAACATTGCTTCGGATGGCAATTCCATAATAGTTCTGCAGTTTATCAATAAATTTATAAAAGTTTTTTCCATCTTTTTCCTTTTTTGGGTTTTCCCTTTTTTATTTCCCCCAAACGTGAGCCTACTCTTTTTGTATATGCCCCATACATTCAAGTTTTGTAAAATTTTTCCACCATATATTTTTTTCTTTGTAAAGCCCTAAATCACCCATCCCCCATGGGCCCCGGTGTATTGCATTTTTCCGTTTGATTAGTGCCCTTTCCCAAATTTGGCCCAAAAACAGCTTCCTTTTCCAAGAGTGATCCTTTTTTAATTTTTGGAACATTCATGCTCCGTTTTTCACATTCTTTTCCCACATTTTGCAATCCCGTGTCATTACTTCCAGATCAAAAAATTTTTTTCCAGTATAAAGGAAATAACTGAAACGCAGTCTTTAAAGGGCTTTATGGCCCCTTTCCGCTGCCAGGGCCACCCCACCAAAAACACCAAAAAGTTGTATTTTTTTAAAATTTTCGCACTTTTTAGATGCATTTTCATTTTTTTTCCCGAACATAACTGTACTGTTTCCGCTTTTTGGGATTTTTCCATGAGTTTCCTGAAGGTATTTTTGGGAAACCCATGGAAAATTTAAAATTTAATAAAACCCAAGTGGAAAACCTCTCCAACCCCAACCCCAATCCAAAATACCAAAAAAAGTTTTTAAAGAATTTTTATTTTTTTGGGGAGTAGAAACCAATTTCACGTTTTCCAAAACCCGAAAGCCGCCAAAAAGTTTAGGCAAAAGTCCTTCCTAAATTTTCGACAGTTTAACCAGTTGCATAACTTTCCCGGGACAACTTTGGGATTGAAATAATTCCCATCAAAGCTTAAAAATTTTAATAAATTTTCCCCTGTAGAACCATAAAATTTCAGGTTCAGGCACATAAAAAACTGCCCAATTTCGCCTCATTTTGGCAGAGGGATTTTTAAACTGTTTTGTGCTAACTTGGTAAACCCCTTTTCCCATAAAATTTCTTCGGGACACTTTCGTTTCAGCTTTTGGCATTTTCAAATAAATCAACAAATAAAACGTTAAAATTAAATAAAAATGAATGAATAAACTGTAAAAAATCAAAAGTAAGTAATAATTAAGAAGAACGTTTTAAAATTTTGAACAATTTTTAAAAAAATAAAACGATAATATTATTGCCACTCAGAAAAACAAGCTTAAATTTAAAAAAAAACAGTTAGATTAAAAAGTATTAATAAATAAAAAAAAGGATACGTTGATCTATATTTTACAAAAATTTTTTTAAATATTTATATTGTTTAAAAAAGTCACGAAAAAAAGACGTTCAAACTATTTGTTTACTTTTTTATGTCTCTTTAAACACCCATTTCCGGTTTTGAAAATTCCATTTCCGGTTTACTAAATAAGTTATAATTTATTTTCAAAATCTTTGGGGAAAATAAAAAAAAGGGTTTTTGGAATTTTAAGCGTAGGGGTTTATAATATTAAAAAAAAAAAAATTTCGAAAAATTTTCTAAAAATTTGGGGTTTTTTTGGGTGGGGTCACATACCTTAAAGTAAAAAATCAGCAAAAACCCTAATTTTGCCCTTTTTCCTTCCCCCCAAAAAAAATTATCACCCCACTTAAATACACCCCCCCGGCCACCGTAAATGCAACATCAAGAAAAACAACAAAATTTATTTGTAGGTAACATGTTGAACAAGGGATCAAAAAAATTAAATTTTTAGACCCTGCGAAGGTGGTTCCCGGGCCCGAATGAGTAGCCAGAGTAGCCCCTATTGTTGGAGATCACCGCTTTCCACACGCCTCCCCGCATTTTATTCAAAGAGACTTTGGGGTTTTTCCCGGGGGACAGCAGACAAAAAAGGGGTACCACACGGTGCCAACGTTGATCTGGTGTGGCAGCTGGGGGGGTAATCTGGTCAATCGTTGAGGGGAAACATATCACATGGCCACCGGGGGAAAGATCCGAGAGAGAGCCGGCCAGGGAAGCAATTTAATCTGGTGATTGACGAAGAACCTTTTGGGCAATGGGGCCAGGGTGGTCGCGTATTATCCCTTTTTGAAATATGGTTGGGCTAAGCCCCCGAAGGAAAGGAAGAACAACTGGCTCCAACACCCCCGGAGATGGAAACGCTGGCTGTTTAAAGTACCGGCAACGTACTAGAGGAGTGCGAGAGTGATATCCAAACCGCCCCATACCATAATAACCTGTTCAGGACCAGGGGGCGGTGCATAACGGTTGTTCAGCATTTTCCCCTCCACGGTTTCCAGACCGGGAAACCGACCATCGTGGTGTTGCAGACAGATGCGTGACTCGTCAGTAAAGACAACTTCATTCCATTCCCCCAAACCCACATCCTTTTTTTATCGCAACCTTTTTACGGCGGAGACGTCTGTAAAATTCTTTCGTCGGTAGAACCGGAAGGGACGTCCGGGGACAGACCACTCGCAAAGGGTCGAATGGTACGCGCGACACTGAATGATGCGTTACAGACTCAATGTGCTGGCTATTTGGGTTTATGATGTGACTGAGCGATCCATCACCGCCATGTGGGACAATTTTCCTGTCCACACGTGAAGTAGGAAGAGAGGGATGGGCGACCACGTCGGTCCGTCGTACCCCCCCTGCCCTCCAATGGTAACATATCCGCATTACAAAATTGTTTGGTTTCGTTCAACACGACTACCAATTTCCCCCGAAAGATAATCCACAAACTCGGTAGGCCACTATCCTTCCTCTGTCGAACCCGGATACTTGATCAAAGCGCTGACGTTTTTCCCGAGACATAACCGGGTCGTTTTTAAAAACCCCAAAAAAAAAACACAATTGCCGAACTTGATATCGTCGAAATCTCCAAACTTTAAAAAGGCTTTAATTTGGGGCCGTCCCCATGTGTGTTTGCGCTGAAACTCTAATCATTTACATATCTCGCCCTCTCATGCATTTGGAAATTTCATGTTATTTTCATTCCCCTTTCCCCTGGGGCTGGGGATTTACGGTGGCCAGCATTTGTAGATTCGTTATGGGGAACCCCCTTTTTATTTTTTCTGCCGTTTCATACGTGGACGGGGAATTTAATTTTTAAAAAATTTTTTGGGGTTTTTTTTAAAATACCGTAAAAAACCCGGGGTATAATGCGCACTTTTTAACCCCAAAAATATAAAATCGAAATTTTACGGATGGGGTTATACGTCGAATATGAAAAGAAAAACCCAAAAAAATAAAAGTAGCCGATGAGTATAAAAATAGTATTACTTCTACATGTTTTAAAAGATGATTTATATTTAAAAAAAATTATATTCATTACGAACTTAAAGGGTTGTAGTTCTAAAAGTATACTTTTTATCCTAATGGTTTTGGATAATATCTTGATCAAAACTTTTAAAACGTAAGAATTTCCATGTGCATTTGGATTCTTTTTTAAAAAAGGGGGGCGCGTTATACGAAAAAATTTTTTTAAAAAACAAAAAAAACTTAAAGTATGGGTGCGCATTATACGCCGGATTTTGGGGTTTGTTTTATTCAAACCGGGCCCCAAAAAATCTAAACATCTTTAAATTTGAGAAAATGTTTTGTTTTTCTCAAAAAATACAAAAATAGCCATTGGTCACTACTTTTTTCGGCGTGTTCCCCGTCATGACACAAAGGCCCGTATCTTTCCCCCCTGAATATACCTGTCAATCACAGTTAACCGTTTTTAAATTTTTTTCTTGTTTTCATGTAAACATATTGTTACGTAGTAGATCGTTTTTGAAATGTCGGACATGTTCTTACAAATAAATAGGTTTCTTTAGGACCAAACAGTTATTTCTTTTAGGAACTGTCTAAT
Source organism: Trichonephila inaurata madagascariensis (assembly GCA_019973955.1). Classification (NCBI taxonomy): domain Eukaryota; kingdom Metazoa; phylum Arthropoda; class Arachnida; order Araneae; family Nephilidae; genus Trichonephila; species Trichonephila inaurata. The sequence goes on from BMAV01025550.1 coordinate 19,793, forward strand.
TAATGAAAAAAAGATTTATTTTTTGACTGTAAGCAAATACAAAATCCTCATCAAACACAGCTGTATCCCATGAGTCTTCTTAATAAGAAAAGAGTACACCAACTTCAATTTTTCGAACTACTATCGTAGAAGACTACATGAGAAATGATATTAAAAAACAATCACATATATACTTGTGTTTTAGAGATTTTTGATACAAGAGTTTACAAGACATAAGAAATACAAGAATTAACTATTTCAAAAATGTTATCAAGAAAAAAATAAAGGTCTTCAAGAAAACAGTTTTTGTAATCCATAAGTCAGAACTTTAAAATCATTTTATTTGAATTTGAAAAACATGTTTAAAGCAGTAAACATATATACGTTAGTTAACACGTTTTTACAAGTTTCACTTGTATGTAATGGAATCTTTTGAACTCGATTTTTAAACACTTTAAAAGGTCAGATTAATTCGAAATTTCGCACACTTGTCAAGGACCGATGGCAATACAATCATTTCATAATTTTGTTTCATTGTCCCTTTATTAGTATCTTAATAAAAAATATAAAAATTTCAGGGTTTGGGACTTTTTCCTAAAATTTGGGTTTTCCGGGTTTTGGGGGTAATTGATAAAATTTTTTAGATTGGCGACTAATTCCATAGGGAATTTCTAGATTTCCATAATTTCCCCCTTTAGCGCCTAAAAGACTAAAGTAACCCTAAAACCGCAAATGGGGGAAAAAATTAAATTTACCCGGGGTTTTAACTGGGAAATATTTTTTTTGATAAAGCAATATGTTTAGAAGTGATGATAAGAATTAACATTTCGCAATACGTTTAAAAGGTGATAATACGCGATTGATATCTAATATTTCTTCTTAACACGTTTTTATTAGTTAAGACCGGTATCTATAGAGACGGAATCCTTGAAACACAACAATAGGGGGCTCGTCCGAGGCCCCGTAAACGGAGAGAATAAATACCCTTCAGACACATTAATTAATATCCATTGAAGAGCAAGACTAATTCCAGGAGCCACATAATTCTGGCTTGAAATATCAAACTCAAGGATAAATTCAACAAAGAATAAATGACAGTTTTAAAAACTAAAAAACAGGCTTTTATTGTAGATCGAACTAAAAAATAAAAAATAAATTACAGTTAAAAAACCCCTAAAAAACACGCTTTTATAATGAATCGAACTCTAAAAAGTAAAAGAATAATTCTTAAAATAAGAATAAAATGATTAAAGAGAAAATTAGTCATTGTGGTAAAAGCGTGGGATGTGCTTTGTACTACATTCTTACACTAACTCAGCATTTTGAAACATATAACTAGTAAAAATTATAACAATTAATATAGAGCACCCAACGCTTTTATCCCAATGACATTAATTTTCTCGTTAATCATTTTATTCTTATTTTAAGAATTATTCTTTTACTTTTTAGTTCGATTCACTATAAAAGCGTGTTTTTTATTTATTTTTTTTAAATTTTTTTAAACTATAATTTATTGTACTTATGGTCTGCTAATATCAAAAACCCTCTTATATTTGTTATTTAGAAATCTTACAATAAAAAAAAGTTTAGTCATTTCCGATGCATAACTAACTCTGACTAAACGTTTTGTTCTCGCAAACAATGCACCATATATTTAAAGAAAATTTGAAGTTAGACAATACACATAAATACAAATGTAACACACATATCCAAACAGAAATATTTCAAACAAAGCACAATCAACTTACATTACAAACAAAGAATAATCCATCTGGTTCAACCTAATTTAAAAGTTAATATTCGCCACTTATTCACTCGGAAAAACTTACCCACTTATACAGCATACCTCATCCAAAATGGATCACATTTTATTTACTTGTTTTTACTCAATAAACAACCTGCCTTGTTCACGCAAGCCTGATAAAAGAATTCTATAGAAATCACTATAAAAGAGCAGAATTTGTGAATAAAAATAACTCGGGATAAAAATAAATAAGTCAGAAAACGTTAATACGACGTTTCCTCTTTAGTTATCGATTATTACAGCCTATACTTGAATTTCCATTCTTGCATAACATATTAACAAATATCCGCCCTACCTCTCTGTGACGGTGCCCCTTAACAATGGAACTTATTCGTTTGCCAATATCTCCTTCAAAAATACGGAAAAAAAAAGAGGCTTCATCAATAGTTCTATCGACAGGCAAACTATGGAAAAGCTTCGAAAGGGAACATTTCTATAAATGCTTGGAACAAAGCCAAGCAGGTAAAAGAGAGTCGTTAGAATTATTGGTAAAGCAACAACATGAAGCGTTTCTACTAAAAGGACAACAATGTATTCCGTTTATAGGGAATTAAATTTCACCGCCTTTTTTCGCAGCAGGTTGGGGAGGACTATAACAAAAAAGACCTTTTGAATAAAGATTCTGGGCATATTATTTGCTTTCGTGAGTTCGAAATGTTTGCTGACAAAATGGCTATTGTGTAACTGAGAATAAGATGGGGAGACACATAAAGAAATGGCGCTTTTAGGGCCCAAAATGGTTATGTTATTCAGTCTTTTTAAAAGATAAAAGACGATTACAACAAAATTAAAGCTATTTTTTTTTTAGCTTCTTTTGACTAAACAGATTTCTTATTTTCCCACAAGACAGGTAAAGGGGTTTTTCCGAATGCTGGAGAATAAATAACATTCGATAATGGAATCTATTGGAACACATTAGTGTGTTTGAACGATAAAGTGTAATGCATTTTTTTTCTCATGAAAATTCAATATATACTTTAAAGATATGATTTTAAGACATGAGATTTCTGTGTTAATATATCCTTATAATACATAAGAGTTGGTTGAAAATATTTAATATTAAAATTTTCTATCGAAGAATTCTATTTTCAAAATCAATATTTTATTTCTCATATGTTATAATAAGTTTAAAATATAGTCTAACATTACGCTTTCTCATCAGTAAATAGAAAAAAAATAACTGATATAAATTGCTTTTAAGATGCATTTTGTTCAAAATGTTATAAAACATTTTGATACGTTCAAAAAAAAAATATTTTGTTGTAAGTCTTTGCTTTTATTTATAAAAATTGAATAAGATTTAAAAAAAATAATGGAATAATCCATTTTTCTATTTTTGAAATGTTCTTTGACAGTTGAATAGATACGAATGGAATATAAATATATTTCCAAAAACAGAATATGATAAACGTTTTGATAAATGCCACATACTGACATATCTTTGTATTCGTATTTCTGGAACAAATAAAATATCTCTCTATAGATGTAGTATACAATCTTTTTCTATCCATTCCCATTCAAAAGATTCACAACTTATGCTATAAAGATATTTTATAATAATTTAATCTTTTGAAATAAGAATTCTACGTTTCTTTAAAAACCTTAGAAATAAGAGCATAACATTTTTAAAAATGTACTAGGAGCATAGAATGACGATATTAACAATAAGATATGATTTATGTGGTTATTAGACATAAAGAGTGTTAATCAATTTAAATTCTAACGCACTGTTTTAATGTATTATCAATACCTTATTTTGGAGTTTAATATGTTCTAAAACAAATCTGTTAAATAAAAATTTTATTTTGTTGTTAAGTTTTTATGAAAATCCTTCATATCCTCACAATAATTTGCATTAGATTCCATTTTAGTTGATGGTATCGACTCTACATTTTTGATACATTGCTATATCGTCACGGGCTTTAAAGGGACACAGTACGATTCAATCGGACAAAAAAATCAAATCTTTTTTAGCCTAAATTATTTTTTATATACTTTTCTGTACTCTCAAAATATTTTAAAGCTCTAAGTTTAAAAAACACAGAGTTGTGATAGCTTTTACGTTTGTTTTTATTCACATTCCAATGGCAAATCTAAACTTTAAAGTTACTTATCTCAGAAAGATAAAATAACTAGTTTGTCTTCATTTAAAATGCTAAGGCATTTTTTCTAATGTACCTAATACATGGAATTTGTTATCACTCGTTCCTAATGGTACATTGAACGGAAGTTGGTGTGCATTTTTCATTAAAGCAATACTTATTTTTTAAATAATAATTGAATTTAGAATTTACACATTTTTAAAGGAATTTTCAATAAGTATTCATAAAAAGAAGTATTGTGCGAATACCAATCACATTATCACAAAACCCATACCAACTTTTGTTATACATAGTTTGACTTACTTGTAAGTCAAATTTCATATACGTACGTCCATTTTTGTAGGAGTAGTATCATTTTAAAATCACTTCATAAGTTTCAAGTTTTTTCCTTAAAAATTAAATGGTTAACTTTTTATGAAATTTTGAGCATAAAATCTGTTTTGCCTCATACATACACGTAGGAGGCAACCAAAAAATTATGAAAATCATTTAATTAAAAATTTTTGTGTATATCGTACTATGTCCCCATATTTTTTTTTAAAAAAGGCCACATAATAAATCAACTGTTCTAGCAGCAACTATTAGTGGCGGCCATCCAGGAAGCGTACAGGTCAGTTGATTTAGAAATGATTTTTTTTTAAAGTAGTTGAGGGGTATTTTATTATTTTATCTTTTAATACTTTCATGTGTGATGAGAAAATCTGTTATAAGTCCCTGGGATAGAAGTCTTGTTTTTGTGGATATTATTATTGAGACGGAAAGAATGTTGTTTTTCGAAATATTTATAGTTGATAGAATTCTTACGCTATGTCTGTTGATGTCACAATGAAAGTCTACAGTCGAGATGATAATTCTATTTTATTCACGCGTTATAGCTTATATTAGTGTTATTTATTACAATGGTATTTTAGTGAGATTCAACGGTAAATTTTCAAATTTTCAATATTAAAAGCAAATTTGGTTGTGTATTGGCCTCCAGAGTTTGAAATCTGACTCGCCAATTTGGCAACAGCTGTTAATAGTTGTCGTTTTTGTGTTTAAGTTTAAATTGCATAGGTTACTTGGGTAAGCACTGTAAGCAGGGATTGGCCAGTTTCAACGTTCCTATTACATGCAGGACCTAACTATCGTCGTATCAATGATATGGGACCCTAGAGGTGTAACGTATTATAACTTTTAAGTTTCCCTTTATCATTTTTTTTTCTAAAAAACGGCTCTAAGGGATTTTGATACAGATCCCTTTCAGGACTATAGCTTCATCAGTGATTATATGGTTGACACAAATTTGAGTGATGATAGATTGTACTTCAAAATCTGGATTATCAAATAAAAGTAAATTTTTCTTAATTTAAAAAATAATTAACTTAAGGAGAATCTCCTACACATGGGTTGATTCAGTAAGGAAAAATGCGCATGCTGTTGAGCAGATAAAGTGTCTTATTATTGATATTATATTGGGTTTAAACAAGAAGACTTTCTTTCCAATTATATATTGAATCTAAATAAGAATAAGGTATCACTGCCTATTACAATTTGAATTTAAATAAGGGGAAACACAGCTTTTACGTTCAATAAGCACCTGAGAAAGTAATATTGAAATGCATAACTGCTTACAAAAGTATTTATTGAAGATACAACTGCAGTTGGTTCATGTGTTAACAAAAGAAAACTTTCATTATTAAAGACACAACATTAATGAATACAAACAATAGTTAACGCAAATATTATAGGAATTATTAGGTTTAATAGTCTTATTTCATTGATCAGTCCAAGGAATTCACACACACACACACACATCGAATATAGCAAGGAATTCATATCGAACGCAGTGGTGTCCAAACCTTTTCGATCGCATACCTTAAGGCGAAAATAATTATTAGTACCCCACATTATATATATATATATATTGTGAGGCTACTATATACATATATTGGTAAAATTCTCTACTAATGAGAGATGAACATACATCAAGGAAAACCCCAAAAAATTTATATTGTAAGATAACCAGATATTGAAGGATATATGAGAAATTAAAATTATAATAGGGTTTAAAATATAAAAAAATAGATGCTACAGTATTATAAACATTACTGTGACCACTTGTGTATAAAATAATTTATATACAAGTGGTGTTGAACATGTTTTATGGTCACCCAACCTTCCCCCTTTATGTTAATAATACTGAGCAAAAACCTATTGATAATAATGGATAGAATATCTAAATCCATTACAAGATAAAGGAAACTTACCTAAAAATTGCAATCAAAAATGCAGAGTCCGCGCTAAATCTGAGTACAATAAATAAGTTATTGCCAGATTCTGGACCCAATATATATATAATAAAACTTAGAGTGGTGTATGATTTGTCGTGGCGACAGGACGTTATTGCTGCAGTATACCAAAGGATAGGGCGTGGCCATTGGAAGTGATTACTGTTGTTTGTGGCGAGTGGGTGATATTCTGTAGTATTGACGAGGCACAGTCTTGAAAGTTAATCCAGTTTATTGAACATCTTGAAAAACTTAGGCATATTAATTACAGGAAGAATCAACAGGAAACAGAACAAAGAACAAACACGCAACGCGCAGTAGCAGCAGATTACATGATAGAAAGCTAAAGACATAAGAGAGAAATATTTCCAATGATCTCGGTATTTATAGCCAGCGGGACATCACATGAAATTGGAGGTGGATGTATGTAGTTACAAAAGTCCCCGGTAGGTGGGTAGCTAATTAAAATAATTACACGGTTGTCCTGAAGGATTGGACCATAAATAATTCAAGAGAAATTAAAGTTTAAATTACTGGGAATTATTACACACACATATTATATATATATATATATATATATATATATATATATATATATATAGAGAGAGAGAGAGAGATAGTATAATAAAAAAAAAAAAAATAAAACCCACAATGCCAAAGAAAAGAAATTGGAGTTCATAAGACACAACAAATAAAGACACAATAAAAGTCTTTGGTCTAAACTGGAGACCTCTTATGATTTCTAAAGCTGTCGCGGAATTAGGCCAGCGATTTAGGGTTAAGCAATGCTTTATGGATCCACCTTTCCCGTTCAGCAGAAATTTTCGACATAATAGGAAAAAAGTTACTATATATATATATTATATATATATATATATATATATATATAGTATAACAAAATAAATATAAACATATGAATATCCTACAAAACAAAGAATGGATAAGTAATGGATTTGATAGCCAAGAACAACAAATCAAAATATAAGTAAACAAATAAAGAGTCAATTAACCCAAATGGAAAACTATTATGCTCTCCAGAGCTGTGATCGACTTAGGACAATGAAATAGAGTAAAACTTGCGTTATAGGATCCTAACCTGCTCTTTCAGCAGAAAATTTTTGTATAATAGTGCAAGAAAAATGTAGAATAAACCCGTTTAAAAAATGAAGTTATGCCTAATAATAACCCGTGTGTGAACTTGCAATACTCTAACAAACAAACATGTTATATATATATAAAAAATTAAGTCAATCCCTACTTAGATCAACAAAGAAAAATTTATTTTAGCTACTTTTTATTAAATAGTTACAATTAATATAAATATGTATAAACATATGACAGAATCACAACATCAAGTGCTAATTAATTTTTATTAATTATCATTAAAGTATAGTATTGTCATCCAAAACAATCGTCTGAAAAAAAAACCTTTTCAAGTTTTGACACAAGTTGCCAAAAATGTTGCCAACGTGGCTGTGTATTTATGATTCTTTAAATAATTAGTTTTAATCAATTAATTTTTATTAATTATATTTAAATTATTGTATTGTCATCCAAAATAATCATGTACATAAAATTTCAGCTCAATTGAGCGCTTTAAAATGTGAGGAAAAAAACCTTTTTCAAGTTTTGACACAAGTCGCCAAATCTGACAAGTTGCCAAAAATAATGCCAACGTGGCTGTAGGAATAATTCTTTGAATAATTAATTTTAATCAATTAATTTTTATTATTTATAATTAAATTACTGTATTTTCATCCAAAATAATCATGTATATAAAATTTCAGCTAAATGGAGTGCTTTAAAATATATTTTATCAACGATTGAAAATTCCACGAAGATAAATAAATATATAGAAAGTGTGAGCTAATAGTAGGAATTGAATAATCTAATAGGAATGACTATTGTAGTATTGACCTAAGCTACATAATGTTCGAGCTAACAAAAAAATGATCTAACATAAATACCATAACTCACCAAAAATCTTTTTCTAATTTGTATAATACAATTGATCAGGATCTATCTATATATATATGTCAAAATCCCCCACACACAATGAGCCTAAGTTTTTCTCATAACCCAAGTATCACTGTATGCACCCCTGCGTATCACACTTTGGAGACCATCCAGCTAGAGAATCACTGTTGATCTTGACTGCAACACAGTTATCTTTCAGTTTTTTTTTGTCTTTAGCCTGCCATTCTGTCAACTCTCGAGCAACACTACAGAATTATTTATTACTGATGAGCACCCATTTCAGACGGTGAAATGGGAAATTTTCAACTAATACTATACAGAATATTTATTACAGAATATTTATTTCAAATATTTATTTTTAGCTGGAAAACGACTGATAATTAACATTTACCTTTATGTCGCTCTCCAGAATAGTTTTAATTTGAATTAACATATTTCAGTATCCTTCCATCAGATCAGCACAAATATTTATTTTGCTTCCTTATAAAACAAATAATTCAATAAATAATAATTTAGATGCATACCTTCTCCACAGTTTAATTGTTTCGTCGCTCATTTTTTCCCCCTCATTATCTAGAAGTCACGCGCGAAATTAGTAAATATTCAAAACGAAACTATGATTTGGGAAAAACCGGAAAGAATTTCTAATTCACTTCGGGACTTATGCTTCAAAAGATGAATAGCAAAATTATTTTACCCATTATAAATAGCTTTCCACCTTAACCCTAGATTATTAATATATGTCAATTTAACGTGTATATCGACTTGAAACGACAGCTTAAATGGTTGGTTGGGTTGATCGTCAAATTTACGAATCGTTAGCAATAAGCGGTAAAAGTGGAATGCAATCATTTACGTATTTAGCATAAAGAAGGAGTTAAAACTCCAGATTCAGAGCCTCGACGATTATTTTAAATTAACTATTGCTCAGACATTTAAAGTGGGTAAAGTGAACCGAAATTATTTCTGCATGAATTTCTTGAAAAAAAAATAAAGAGGCCAAATTTTTGATAATTTAAAGGGAAATGAGGCCCCAAAATGTTTTAGTGGGGTTTTTTTCAGTTTTTTGGGGTTGGGGAAGGGGAAAAAAAATTGTTTTTTAAGTTTAAGATTTTATTAAAGAATTTTTTTTCCCCGGGAAATGAGATTAACGAATATCTAAAATTATTTTCTATCTCTTTCATTATCCTTTCTTATCCAAAGCTATTAAAAAAAAAAAAAAAAATTTTAAACAAAAAATACTTCTTTACACAAAATTAACAAAAAATTTTGGGGAATTTTATTAAAAAATATTTTTCAAAAAAAATTTAATGTTTAAAAACAATGGGGCTGGGAAAAGGGGCCGAGCTGGGGGCCCGGGCCAAAAACTACCCCTTACAACCCGTTCAACAGGGGAAAAAATAATTCAATGTTTTTTTTTTGGGTTTTTTTAAAAACTAAAAAGGGGCTACATTTGTCGGGTTGAAGTCATGCCCTTTATTTGCTTCTGTTTTTGTTTGTACGAGTTTGGCAACGATGCTGTTTTGTCTACTTTTAAAGGGGCATGGTGGGGCCCCAAAATTTTTTAAGGGGGCCTCAATAATTCTTAAGACACATCCCGGCTATTATGTTTATTTAACATAAAAGTCAAGTACTTATTTTTCTTAAAAAAATCCGCATCATTATTTAAAAAGTTTTTTACAAAAGTACTTCAAGCGCGGGTTGAAAGTATTTGTACCAAAAAAAAGTCTTAAGAAAGATGTTCATAAATTATAAATTATTAAAATTGGAGAAGATTTTTTTTAAAAAATTTTTTAAAAGAAAAAAAATTTTTCCTTTTGGGAAAACATATTTTTTATTATGACCTTAATATTAATCCACTGCTTCTAAAACTTTCGATATTTGCGACCCGATATTCAATCATGATTTTCGTCGCACCCCTACCTCCATACAAATAACAATTCATTGAAATTCAATAATACTATACTTTGATGCTTAAGTTTTCAAAACGCTTTAACTTTTGTCCGCAGGCTTTTAAAGTCTCCTAACCGATGCGTTAAATCCTCGGTATACATACACCCCGCAATCTATAAAAAATTTCCCAAGTCTTTTATAAAAGGACCTTGAAGTGTTTGAAGGTTTCAAAAAAAGAATTCCTATAATTTATTCCTGCCCCCAATACATCACATACGCGTGCCTCTGGAAAAAAGAGGCATCGAGGAAACCGTAATTTTTAGTCGACAGAGAAGGGATTATTTATAAGCCGTACATATTATCAAGATAAGTGTCAAATTTTGTTTTTAATTTAATATGTGACAAGCCCATGGGGCCACTTTTAGTTATTAAATTCGTTCTAAGTATTGTTAAATTAATTATAAAGTACAATGTGTAATACTGATACATTTATAAGTGTATTATATCAGTATAAATGTTAATTTTATTTTGTATGTCAGAATGTGTTTTGTTTCCTTTCATACATTAATATGTTTTCAACTTTTCATTAGGCTCGTGCCCTTTCCGTAGAGTTATCCCACCCCACAGTTTGAGAAACGCTGTATTAATCTATGTACAAATGGAATCTTGCAGGTATTATAAAAATTTCAGGTAGTAGCACATAAAATTATAGGAGCTACTTAAACTGCTGGCCACGCAAAATGGAACATCAAGAAACATCAGAGATATCACAGCAAAATTTATTTTGAAGGAAACATGCTGTAACAAAGATAAAACGATTAAAATTACAGCTTCTTGTGACATGTGCATGATAAAATCAGTAGTTAGTGTAGCCTTTTTTGGTTATAACCGCTGCCACATACCTCAGCATAGAATCAAAGAGGCTTCGGATGTATCCTTGAGGTACATAAGCTGATGCGGCTTTCACTTATTGCCAAAGTTGCTAAGATGTAACAGCAGGCAGTGTATCCCGGTTCAGTCATTGAGCAAGCATAATCCAAACGTTTTCGATTGGAGATAGATCGGGAGAACAATCAGGCGAATGAAGCAATTCAATCTGATGGGTAAAGAAGAACTCTTGAACATTGCGTTCCACGTGTGGTCGCATATTATTCTGTTGGGATATGGCTGATGGCAAGCACTGAATGTATAGGAGGACCACGGGCTGCAACACCTCAGAGATGTAGTGTTGGCTATTCAGTGTACCGCAGAGTTTCTCAATCTGTGGGGCGCGTCCCCTAGGGAGGCGAAGTAACCGTACAAGTGTGGCACGAGTATGTCGAAAACAAAAGATTATTTAAGAAATTATTTACTGAAAGGAAGTAGAACAAAATACATTCTGACATAATAAAAAATAAAATACACTTATACTCTGATATAATTCACAGTACTGTACAATGTGTTTCATAATTAATTTAATAGTACTAAGTTAAGAAAAAGTTTAATAAATACTAGTGACCCTATAGGCATGTCATAAGATTATAAGCAAAATACTTTTGATAATTTGTACGGTTTATAATTAAAGTCGTATTGTAACTATAAGTATAATATATATATATATATAGTATATATATTATATTTATATATACTCTATGTATATTATTGAATTCAATACATTTTATTGTATGGAGGGGGGTGCAATGGAAATTATGATTGAAAATTGGAGTCGTAAGAATAGAAAGTTTGAGATTCACTGGTGTACCGGTAATAAGTACTAGAGTGATGTGGCAGTGAAATCCAATACCAGTATATAGTAAAATGCAATATAGAAAACTATAATATTTTACCTAAATTAAAATTTGAAATATTTACTGTTTGGAATTATGTCTTTCAGAAATATAAGAACATCAAATAACGTTACCGAAGTATTGGAATTTAAAGTGTTAGAATAATAACGAATTATTTGCTGTAGAAAAAGTTATTTATGCCACAGAACTGATCCAACATGGTAGTGTGAGAATCTTTTCACATTTCATTAATTATATTTTCTTTTAGAAAAAAAAAGTCTACAGAAGAAAACTTTAAACATTTTCTCTGGTATAATTTCATACTTTTTTTTCGAAATTTCAAGACGTCATCTGCATTCATAAAACAAAACTTCCATAGTTAGTAAACACAAGACCCATTCCAAAACTTCCATAAACTCCTACACATTACCTTTCAATCACTAGAATTCCTCTCCGTAAACGCTTCAAAATGAAAAACATCAACAAAACAATGAAGAGATGAGCCTTTCTCTTACACCATTTCTTTTCATCTATTTCAAATCTGGGTGTGGCAACAGAAGGCGCTTAATACGAGAAACGTGTGTCGATTCAATTTTAGTGAAAGGCCTCCGAGATTGAATGCTTCGGCAGCGAAAGCAATTCATTTCAATGTTTTTTTTTCTCTTCCTTTATGCGTCTCAGTGGAATATAGAAACGAATGGTTTCTTTAACACTTTCCACTACACCTTCCTTTTGCTTACTTCTGTTTCGTTCCTTTTGTTTTTATAACGCCCGAAGAACACGCGATCGTGTAATTAAATTTACATGCATAATCCAATCACGCCGTTGTAGAAAACGAAAGAAATGGATTCATTTGGTGTAATCTGGAAGTATAATAGTGTTTCCGCTTTTGTAACAGGGTGTTAAGAAAAAAGAGAGAAGGGATGGTATTGAATGACAAGAAAGAGCTATTGTAGGAGGTTATGAAAAAAATATTCCAATGGGAGTTTTAGGTGGATCGTTTGAAAGAGCTTTTAAATGCAGTTATTTTTTTCAAGAATGCCATGTTTAATGTAGATATGGAAAACAGCAAATTCCATTTTAAAATTATTTATACTTTTTAAAAATGTTTAATCCTAGATCTACATCTAATAAAACATCCTCTTATGAAGGTTCTAAATCAGAAGTTCCCAGACCTTTTTGTCTCATAGACCCTTTGCCATGTTTTTCGTCTCTTTGGATAGACCCACTGCTTACCTAATATATTAAGTTTTTGTACATTTATCAACTTAAACATTTTTTTAACAGCTGGTATAGAGCTACTTGATTTAAATTTTTAACTGTAGTGATGTATAGTGTTTAAAACTTAAGAACCACATGTTCATTAATATTTTAACTTAAAATTTAATAATACATAAAATAGCTGTTAAATAAAATAACTGAGCAACAAACTAAAATGCTTTTAATGGAAGGATGAATCTGGGGTTTCAATAACAAATTTTCAACACTTGGCATCAATCGTGTCGAGTTAATTCTAAATCTCTTAGATTAGTATTGGAGTTTTTTTGTGGGGGGGGGATTGACAACCGTGGTGAAAATTTTTCATCAAGAAAATAATTAAATTTCCAGATATTACATAATTTGGATAAAAAAAGGGTATGATTTTTTAAAGCCGAAATTGAATCCGTTTCTAAATTTTAGTTGAAGATCTTCGTTACTTACCAGGGTGGCGAACCATGGATCATTTTTCTAAGCAAATATTTAATGAGGTATAGACGTGCCGTCAATTAATTTTGACCTGATAATTGGGAAAATAATAAAATTAAATACTAACTCATAACTCTTTATCTAATACGAAAAACTACATTTTGTACATAATAGTAGTAAATTTTTTAGTTATATGTGTGTAATTCAAATTTAAGTAACATTAGTATATGTTCTGGTAGATTGATGAAAAAAAACTTATATTAGATTGAAAGATGTTATTTTTACGAATTTATGCTAATTGGGAATCATTCCCCAAAAATGGTTTCCCGCTTTAACACGTTATTCTTTCTGAAAAATAATGACTCACAGGCGTAGGTAGATTAAAATATGGTTAAAATAGCAGGGTCCACACTTCTTCAAACTGTCAAATTTTCTAGAATCAATTATGTTTTCTAAAATTTCGTTACTGGCTTTTTTACTTATATTGTTTGTTAATATTTTTTTAATTAATTTCCCAAAATTTTCCCCTTTTTTCAAACAAATTTTGAATCCATTTGAATGGCTGGGAAAACAAGAGTTGCATTTCAAATTTTTCAATTTCCAACCAATCTAATTGGGACAAGTTCAGTTTATTAAATGAAGTCAGATCAGGGTACCTAAAAAACTACTTGAATGTTTCCAATAATTCTTTGAAATAAGAAAATCTCGCTGAAAACTGCTAACAATCACTCGCATTTGTTCCTAATACTTCATATTGAACTTTGTTATTTTGAATTAAAATGCAAACCATTTTGATCGGTGGTATCGGTGGTACAAAATATTGTGTCGCGTGCCATAAATGGCACGCGTGCCAATGGTTCACCATCCCTGTCCTATTCCGATTAGTGCCTTTTGTAATATGACATTTATTTTCTTCAATGTGACCATATTAATTCCTTGTCTACTATGATGTTACTATAATCAAAGCACTCTCTCTCTCACACACACACACAAACTTCGTTCTAAAATCTGAATAGAGGTCATTTAAAAGTTGAACGTTGGTTAAAACGTCTTCTTCCCTTTGGAAAAATTGTATGTAAAAAAAAATGAAAAAAACTTTGAAACTACAAAATGCCCAAAGTTATATTTTTTATTTTTAATTCTGGAAAAAAAAGCGGGAATTGATGGCCCTTTTTTTTAAATTATTAATTAAAATCTTTTTTTTTGCAGCTGCAAATTAAACATTAAATTTAAATGAATCTGTTAAATAGTTAAAATCTGGTTTCCACTTGATTACTTTTTTTTAAAAATTTGGGTACCATCGGGTTTTTAATTAGAGCTATTATCTTAAAACCCCATTTACGCCCTTCATATGGACCCCAAAATTTTTTTTTCACTGACGTAGACCATTCCAAAATCGTAAAAGATCCCCTTTGGGGGTTTTGATATAAAACCATTTTTGGGAATCACTGTTGGAAGTAGAAATGATATCTAATGAAAAAAAAAATAAATCATTATAAATTACACCAAAATAATTCTTGTCTAGAGGGGGCATGTTTAAAGATATCCAAATGCAGGGAATGTTGCAATAAGGCTGGGGCGGAGAAAAAGCGGCCAGCAAGGAGTTTTTTTTCTTCCCGCTAAGACAGTTTGAAAAACCAATCTCTAGATAATGTTCAAATGTTCTCTAGATCCGAGTCATCTTACAATTGACAGAAAAGTTTTTCTTGCATGATAAATTAAAAAAAAATACAGAAACAAGTTGGGGACTTTAACGGCAGACTGTAAAAATTACTCAAAAAAAAGGAAATTTCCATTTTGTTTTAAAAAAATATATATATATAAAGGGAAAGTGTGATGAAGTACATTTGTCGCACTGAATTAATTTTTTAAAAAAATGGGCTTAAGACTGATGATATTAAAGGACCTTTTCTACCCTAAAATCATGATTTTTTTAAAAAATTTACAAAAAATTTTTTTTATGATTTTATTTTTTTAGACCATCTTTTTTTTTAAAAAAATACTAAGCTTTTGTTTTTTTATAGAACAAAAAAATCAAAGAACTAAAAGGAAATAACCTTTTACATTGATGTCAAACATTAAAATGGTTTTACTCGAAATGTGTTTTTTAAAAAATCAAAGCGGGGAAATATTGCTCAAAAAATTTTGAAAAAAATTTTAAATTTTTTAAATTTTTTTTAAAAAGAAAGTTTTTTTCCCCCTTTTTATCAATAATTTAAATTTTTTCTTTTTTAAATTTTTACGTTTTTTGCTTTTAAAAAATTTCCAAAAAAAAAACCTTTTTTAAAAAATTAAAAAATTTCCAATCTTTCAAATTTTTAAAAAAAAATTTTTTCGAAAATTTTTTCGGGTTACCTTTTTTAAATTTTTTTTTAATTTTTCCTTTTTCCCCTTTTAAAAAAAAAATTTTTTTTTTTTCAAATTTTTTAAATTTTTTTTTTTAAAAAAATCCACAAAAAAATATACCCTTTTCAAAAAATTTTTAAATGGTCGGCTGAGTTAAAACCCTTTTAAAAAAACGGAACTTTTTTAAAAAAAATTTAATTTTTTTTTATCCAACCAATTTTTGAAAAATTTTTTAAAAGGAAGGTCTAAATTCCCCTTTCCCCCCGGAAAAAGGAACAAAAATTAAAAAATTGGGGTTGCCCAACCTTGGGAAATTTTAAAATTTTAAAAAATTTTAAAAAATTTTTAAAAGATTTGGCGATTGTTGCGACAATACGTAAGTACCGAAAATATTCAGTTTCTTATAAAATTGTGATTACGTTTCATTAAAAACATTAAAAATTAACCACTTATATTTGGTGCAGGATCTTCTGTTTAATATTACTGAATTGATATGATATATTGAATGATAAGAAAAATTATTGCTTTACTAAAAATGCCAAAATGATTCTTACGTAGTTCTTAAAATAGATTTTTAAGTATAACCAGTCAAGTGAAGAATATTGTGTAGAAATATATTACAACCTAAACAAATTAAATTTTTAAATTTATTTGTGATTTTATTTTCATCCAAAACCAATTAACATATTTCTTGGCTTAATAATGCAGAATGAGGTCTGAAAGAAACAAATGTTACTTGGAAACAGAAACTTACAATAGATAACAATCTATAAGGTTATAAATTGTGTAAATGGTTTCAAAATTCTGTAAAATCTTGAAATATTTGAACTCGTATAGACTATATTTTTGGACTTGAACTTAGTCTAAAAATTATATATTAAGCTGGAAATAAAAAGAAATATGTAAAATACTTAATATTGAAAGTAATCCTTTATGACTATATATAGGCGCAATATTTCTAAATTAAAAAGAGTTCTTAGAATTTATTTATTATAAGAATAGACAAATATTGTGATTATGATAAATATTTAAATGTGCAAAATCAAATTTGGTACAGCCGAAGTAATATTAAATATGTTAATAAATCTGTAGTTGAATTAGAAAATAAGAAAATTAAATAATTATAATAAAAAATAAGCTTATACAATATATAAAATGAATATTAAATATATATATATTCATTTTCACATTTCATCATATTTCGGATATGAAATTGTTATCTGAAGGTTAAATTAATGTTTTTGATAAATTTTGGAGAATTTTGGAACCTTATCAGCATCCATTGATACGGATTTATTTAAAATATACTGAACAACGGAAACATTCTAAAAAGTTAATCAACATTGCTATTGATTAATTTTTTTACAAATTATAAAGCAAGAAATTTTGCTATCTTATAACAAAACCATCATTTAAGACAGTTGAAATCAAAACGCACGAGGTATCAATTTTTAAAACGTTTTTCTTTTAAAATAAATACATTACTTTCACTCTAAAGTATACTTTAAAGTTAATGTTTCATTTTAAATATATTCTAAACTGTAAAATTTTTGCTCTTTTTGAAATCAATACTAAAAAAACTTCTTTATATAAAAACCCAAATTTTGGAGCAAATATATCATGCAAAGTAATTACAATGGCATTGCAAAAAGAAAAATAATCTCCATGCAATTCATTTCTACAGTTTATTTTGTTGGATATAAACACACTTGCATGTAAAAACGATCACAAGATAAAAATACTTTTGAAATCGATTTTCAGGAAACGCAACTTGACGCATTAATTAAGAGATTCAATATTACATATTATACATAGAAAATGTCGCTATGGTTATAAAAACACGTTTCTATAGCAACAAAAGACGCAACATCCTGAAAATGAAGTATCTAAGGCGTAAACAAGTTCTATCTCAGAATAACATAAAATATTTATATACCAGACGTATTTTTCCGCTCTTAATTGAATATATCTATACAGGTGTGCAAAAGTTATGGAACAAATACATTTTCACACTTATTTCAGAAACTACAGAACCATTTTTAACGGAAATTAATATACATAACAACAAAAAAAGATGGTTTTCTTAATTATGCAATAAAACTCAATCGATCTCTTATTTCATGCAAATTAAGAAAACTAATAAGACACTTCAAATATTATTCCGCAATGTTTTAGCTTTACTTGTGTTTCTGGAAACACGTGATTATTTTTGGAACTTTCTCACAGAACATCTCAAAAGCTGGGTTTGATTGAGGTATGAATGAGAAAAAGAGAGCAAAGGGAAGATAGGCCATTTCCAAGCAGAAGTAGCAAAATGGTTGAATATGCCCTAAAATGAGGCTTCCAGTCTGTACAACACATTCTAGGAACATTATCTTGAAGTCGTTATAGGTTGCTCAAGAGCCAGCGAAACACAGGAAGATTGCTATTTGCATTTAACTGCCAGGCGCAATAGGTTGATGACTCTCGCACAAATCACGAATTAGCTCTCATCTACTTTTGGTACTTCCATATCAAATTATACTGTTTACTGAAAGCTTAATGAAGCAAAAAAGACCCATGGTTTAATTTTGCATGCCACCCCAGCGAGAGGATTTTGAGCATCGACAAATTCAGTATATATTTACTCTATTAATACTGGGGTAAAAGGTGGCATAAGGACTCCAATTTACGACAAAACAGACACCATGCCGACCACGAGTTCACGAACATAACCACTTGGCCACTTCGGAAGCATTTAATTTCTGCTATGAATGAGGAATTTTGAGCAAAATATGAAATTTTCCCTAAATTGTGGGTGTTAAAGAAACAGAGCACACCCGAAAACTTGAACCAAAAAACAATTTTAATGATGCGTGACCTTAAATGTTTAACATATTATTTATCAAAGTCATAGTCAAGAGAGAAACTCAGTGGCTGAGTGGCAGGGTATCACGCTTCCACGTCACATGTCTGGGGCTCAAATCCCGGTCTGGGCAATGTGGACTCAATCTTTCATCCCTTCAGTGGGACGATAAATGAGTACTAAGCTCGCTTGGGATCTGAACATTGAAGGTTTTCGTGCCAGACTGACCATTTGACTGAAATTTCTGCCCCTGCACCCCAACGCCTAAGTTTGCGTATACTGAGATAGGCACAGTAGGCCCTGGAACTCATAGGCTGTTATGCCACTGAATTCAGTTCAGTTCATAGTCAAGGGATAAAACAAGATCTATTGTTAAGGTATGTCGCAATTTTGTTCCAAGTTCAAGTAATGAGGACGATATCCGAGACAACCTCATTCTCTTTAAATGGTTGCTATATCAGCGAGATTAATGTAAACTTCAAAAGATTTTGCGTGCGAGAGTGCGAGAGAGTTCATTAGCATCGCACTATAAATTAACACGAAGGCTATAGCGAACTGACCTCGGAATTTTGAACCTGCAGTCAAGTGACAATTTAGACACCTCATATTGGGTTAGACTATGCGTGCATCAGTCTCTTTACATTTCGCGTTTTCAGTGACATCAGGACTTGAACCTTCAATTCGCAATCGTGATCACTACTGGTACCATAGCTGCTTTGAATATTTGGATCTATTGTTACGTATATTATGTTTCAAAAATAAATATTAAATAAGTCATTTTATTCGTGCCATGTTGATTTTGTTATGTTCTCTCTATTGGCCTCCCCCCTGGGGAAGCCTCTTCTTCGTCTAATCGACCTAAATCTGTGGAAGATAAAGATTGATGACCCAGACTAACCATGATAAATTCAATTTATTTGGCAAAAGAAAATTTCAAGGCAAATTATGAGGGAAATTCTAGAGTGATATAACGAGAGCTAAAAACCCCTATGTGAAAAAGGGTACGAAATCCAAATAGCAACTTTACTCAACGTTCTTAAATTTATTCTAATATTTAAAAAGTCCGACCCTCAGTCCCCCTAAATTCGTCCCTTACCGTAAAAGCACGGCTTTCAGCGACTCAGCTCCTTTTTCTTCTACCTCTTTACTTCCACTACATATGTACTAGCTATTCTGCATATCATAGTTTCTTCTTGAGATGGATGGCTGTGAAGTAACTCGATCGAGGAATCGGACCTCGATCGGGCCTTTACCGATCTTGTGGCAAAGTAACAAAAAAAACCTTTAGGGCCCAAATGACATCAAATTTAAAAAACATGAGATATATTGTTCCTTAAATTTTTTATTTCCCAAACAAAAATTTTTTAAAAATTTTCATTTTTACTGTATATAAACTAATATTTAGGGCAATGTAATAAAATATGTGGCATGGGGGTACTCTAAAAACCTCGGCGAAAAGTCTTTCGGGGGTTGGTGGAAAGGAAAAAAAAGGGGGGAGGCCCCCATCCCCCCCAGGGTGTTCTTCCCAAATTAGGGGGAATCGAGCCAAAATGCACAGTCACATGTATGGTGCTCAAAAATACGGCTAACGACAGTCGTCAAACAGATTTGCCATGATGAATTTTGCCTTTTTTTGACTTCGTCAGACAATTGGCTGTAACAGCAATGACAAAAAAATTCCCCCAATATTTCCCAAATCAAAAAATTTTTAAAGATCACTAAAATAACACATTAAAATTTCCGAAACGAATTTAAAAAAAGAAAATAGAATTTTTTGCCTCATGCATTTTACTTTTTCCCCTTATCCATAAATATCCTTTTTACTCATTCAAAACACAAAAATTAATTAAATTCATCAAAACATAAATCACAAAT